>CM026289.1:748125-1257610 GCA_014851415.1 Cnaphalocrocis medinalis | reverse complement strand
GAAGTTGAAATTTTGGCGTACAGCCATAACCCGGCCTGGGATATCGGATTTGGTCATAATCGAAATACAGCAAACTGCGATGCTTTTCGTATGTATTCTGAACAGGCGTTACGGAAAAACGATATAAAACATCGTATTAGCGAAGTTGAAATTTTGGGGTATAACCATAAACAGGCCTGACTCCATTTTATCAAGTCCTTATATTATTCTAGTCGTTATGTTTTTGAATCGTTTTTTTGCGATTTGTGATTTTACGAGTCTTTATTTTTCGAGTCTTTTTTAGAGTATCTATTTTATCAAGACTTAATTTTTTTGAGTCATGTTTTTTCGAGTCGTTATTTTTAAGTCCATTTTCGAGTTTTTAATTTTTGCGAGTCTTTATGTTTTCGAGTCTTTAGTTTTTCGAGTCAATATTTTTTCGAGTCTTTATGTTTTCATGTCTTTATTTTTTTGAGTCTTTATTTTGCGATTCGTTTTGTTGAGTCTTAATTTTTTCGAGTCGATTTTTTGAGTCGTTTATTTGAGAGTACTTATTTTTTCGGGTCACAAAGTTTTTGAGTCTTTGTTGTGGCATGTTGCCAGTACCCGGCCTGGGATATCGGATTTAGTCATAATCGAAATAAAGCAAACTGCGATGCTTTTCGTATGTTTTTTGAACAGGATTAATTTAGGAAACTACATTTTCTTTGGTCTCGGTGTTCTGGGTTGACGCCCCGAGTTAATATCGTCACCTGTTGCTCATAGTACAGGGGTTGTCCTAGTTTGAAACTAGGTTGATTGGTGATTGTCTGGCGTATTTTTTTTAACATAAACAGAAACATTATTTATTTGCATAATACACAGTTGATACAGAGGTGTTATAAAACTACTAAACCCCATCGTTTTTGCGTCGGGGGTCTATAACGGAGCCTCAAGCCTGTACATCACTAACTACAGGTCGCTGTTTACGCAACACTACGCCCAGCGGGCGATGCGCGCCTTTAATATTTAATCCGCCGCCAGAGGGCGCGCTTTCACTTAAACTCGCCCTAATTTACATTAACATTATGGCTGAGGTTTAATTACCGACTCCGGAGTTGATAAGCAAACGAGCTGAGCTCTACACGGGTGACAAGAGTGACAAAAGTGTTTTGGTTGACAGAAATATGTTGACTTTTTAACTAATAATATTTGCAACACAGTACTCGCCAAATCTTGTTTATTGCAGTGTTGGTACATAATTAGTACAGTACAGTACTCAATCAAATGTATTGGTACCTACCAATTTGTTATGTATACTGGTGGTCACATAATTAAACACACCACTCTATTTTTTTATGTGATAGGTGGAAGACGAGCAAACGGATCACCTGATGGTAAGCGATGGCGTCGTCGCCCATAGACACCTACACCACCAAGATTGGTGGTTGACTGTGGTAAACCTTTTTGGTGCCCTCACTCACTCGACGAAACACAGCGCAGGCGTTGCTTTACGCCGGTCTTCAGTAAGGCCGTGGTATCACTCCGGTTCTTTACCCTCTTAATCCGATGGGACACCAGTGTAACACGACCGAAGAGAGATTGGGCGCAGGACCAACGGCTTAACTTTCCGAGGCACGGGGGTACAAGACCGCCAACTTCCAGACTTCGGGCTGACACTAAGAATTTCTGAACAGAAAAACTCAGGTAAAAATTTTTGGCCCGACCCAGGGATCGAACCAAGACGGGTCCCGGGTTCGATCGACGCTTCGCGAAGCGTAGCTGTCGCATTAAAGTGCGTCCCACTACCAACTACGCCACCAAGTTAGTCCAAAAAATATTAAATCGATCTGTTACACCCTTGATATGCTAGGAATATGGCTGATGACCCTAACTTCTTGCTGAAACAGCATTCTAGAGTCTTAGCATCGCGCCCGCTTCACGAGCGCGATCAGTCTTCCCACTGCCCTCACTCGCGACGGTCGCCTATCCGCAATCGCCAAATCAAAATCTTTTTTTTTTTAAACCTTCTATACTATCTCCGATCTAACAGATCGTTTAAAGCCACCAAATATGAGCGGAACCCTTATAAACGCCAACCGTCCTCATTAAACTGCCCTTGATGTTTCAACTTTGTGAAACAGTGTATCAGGCAAAGCAATTAGCCGAAGTAAATGAAACAAACGGTAATGAGCCGGCGATGAGCGTGACGCAGCGCCCGCGCAGTGAGCGGATGACAGCTGGTTTTTGAGCGATTTATGAGCAGAAGACAGATGGATAGATACACTTTATACCTCACAAATACTTCTTGTTGGTCCATAATTTTAAACTGAGCACTATAAATGATAAACCCTTAAGATAGGTAATCTATTTAGGAATAAAAAACAGTTACTAAAACGAAAACTTTTTTGTTTGATTTATGTATTTATTTTCTTCCAAATAGAATGCATTTTTGGAAAAAAAACTGAAATCATAAATATTCAAAGACTTTTCTTACCTCATTTACTAACAATAGTCTTAAACTGATGTACGAACCAATATTTAACTAAATAATTGTGAGTCGGCACCAAGCAAGCATTTTTCTTAATGTACTGTAATCTAACCTTGGGCGAGCCACGCTTCGGCATGAAGGGCCGTCTCGAACGGAGTGAAACCATGTCCTAACAGAAGACCGGCGTTACTCACCCTGTGCCGTGTTTCGTTAAGTGAGTGAGGGCACCGCAGGACCAATTTGGGGAAAGGGGTTAAAGGTTGGCAGCACACTCTCTACTGTGTTGTAGGTGTTTATGCCCGGCGACAATGGCTTACCATCAAGTGATTCGTCTGCTCGTCTGCTACCTATCTCATAAAACAAAAATCTGCAACGTTTTGAATTTTTCTTAGGAAAACTGCCAATACAATGTAAATGACAGCAGCAGTAATATTTGACTTTAAGTTACGTCATACACAACACCATTGCTGTTTGAATATTTTCGTGCGCTATTTAAACAGTGAAATTTTATTTGCTATTTTCAAAGGAAGTTGTTATGGCAATTAAAATAACTTTGTCTATAAATGTCTTAATACAACTTTTTGAAATCAGTTGGTGTGAATCAATCAGATGTGTCGACAAATACCTCGGACGCCCACACTTTATCTCTATTATCTTATTAATCCAGTAAAAGTCAATGTATTTTTTGGGCCAAATTGACACAGGATTTTAAAATTTTGTTTTTTACGTTTCAAAAGATACAATTGTCGGGATAACGGAGCTAAAACAATTAAAGAACCAATCTCTGCGTATAGAGGTAGTAAATTAAATCCAGCGATCCTGCTGACGAGCGCGTGCGATAAAAAGTGACGGGCGTATAAAAGCAATTAATCGGGTAATGAACGGACAAGCGCGGTAATGACGGAGATGATGAGGTGACGCGGCACTTCCCGCTGCACTGAGCCGATGACTGATGGGCGGGTTTAATAATAATAATAATATAATAATAATATTTCACTACATCACATACATTGATCTGACTCTGAGATAGGTAGCTCAAGCACCTGTGTTACAGATATCAGAACCAACAGTGGGATTACAAATATATAAATATAATACTTTTCTTTTGTAAATACATACTTATAATACATAGAAAACACCCAGACCAATACAAACATACATGTTCATGCACACAAATGTTTGTACTGTGCGGGGATCGAACCCGCAACCCTAGGCCCAGACGCAGCATTCACTACCACTGAACAAACCGGGTCGTCAAAACCGGGTCGTTTAAGCAACGAAATCGCGCACGATATGGGTTCCGTACCTACTAATAATTGTCAAGCCAAGGTTGTCTGGAAGAGATCGCTATTGGCGATAAGACCGCCGATATTGTAAATGTATTTTTTTAAATATATTATAGGAAGGCAAATGTGCAAGCGGGTCACCTGATGGTAAGTTCACTTACATTAGTAAGTATGTCATCAGCAACCCACGCTCGTCCACTGCTGGACATAGGTTTCCCCCAATGCACGCCACCGCTCCCGATTTTCGGCCACTCTCATCCAGCTCACTCCAGCAAGCCTTCGAATGTCGTCATCCCATCTTGTAGCAGGGCGTCCAACACTACGTTTACCGAGTCGCGGTCTCCACTCAAGGACTTTATGGCTCCAACGGTTGACAACCATTAGTATGTAAAGCAGTGTAATTGTTTATTTCCCAAATAAATAAATATAATAATACTGAGCCGTGATTCGTCGAGTGAGCGAGGGTACTTGTGACTCTATTGGTGTTGCAGGTTGATATGGGCGTCGGCAATAGCTTACCATCAGGTTCATCATTCTCGTTTGCCACCTATCACACAAAAAAAATACTATATTGATACCATACTTATTCGTATTTTGCGCTAATGATCATGACGACTTTATGAATAAAAACAAACACACCGGTAGCCTAACACTAGGAATATTTCAACACCCGTTACATATTCAACAGTCCCTGAGTGGCTGTCCCTACAAACGGACAAACACACCATTACATATTAATACCAATAGTTCGCGCACTTCTCACCCCATGAATCGCAAAAATGAACTCGTATTTGCAATATGAATACGTAACGATATACAGTGTGTATCTGTAAACGTTTACATTCCTTTAACCATATCTTATAGCATTCAATTTTAAAAATTCACAAAAAAAACAAAGTAGGTTAGGTTAGGTTATCGAATTTAAGAATGGTTGGTAGAGGACATGGTTATATGGATGTTAATGTTTACAGATACACCCTGTATCATTCAAGTAAGGGGCTAGGGTTAAAATAAAAAAAAGGATTCTCAAGGGTCTTGCAAATGTATTGACTCCCATCGGTAAAACTACAGTTTTATGAAAACCAGTAGCATTTCAATGAAAATAAAAAATGAAACGCATAGTACGAGTCAAAATATTTTGACTCGCATTCTCGGATATGAACGTAACTCTTCAAACAGTGGTTCTTAACCTTTTAAGTCATGACGGACCATTTTACCAAACTGTCGTGTCAGGGACCACACACTTCGGACATGCGTCGCGGCGCCGCCGTTTGCGTTGTGTTGACTCACGTCGACGTCACGTCACTTGTTTATTACGATGTCTTCGCGGACCACTTGGAATACCTCCAGGGATCAC
Organism: Cnaphalocrocis medinalis; assembly: GCA_014851415.1. Classification (NCBI taxonomy): domain Eukaryota; kingdom Metazoa; phylum Arthropoda; class Insecta; order Lepidoptera; family Crambidae; genus Cnaphalocrocis; species Cnaphalocrocis medinalis. The sequence goes on along the minus strand of CM026289.1, from coordinate 1,252,518 downwards.
AGTGGTCCGCGGACCACCGGTTAAGAACCACTGCTTTAAAACATCTTTAAGGCAAAAGTAAACAGGCATCTTCTAGACTAAAAAGAGGTCTCCAGGTAATTACATTACGGTGACATACACAAATCAATATTACTTTAAAAAATAAATAGAAGCCACATTTTCTGTGCCCATGAATCTCTTTATTTGTAAACATAATCTTATCGTATACTTTTATTTCCCCAACTACCTATCTTTTTCTTTCTGAACGTCTATTTTCCTACCTACTCCCACCAACTTATATCTCACTCACGTCACACGGAACAATGGCGGCTTCCCGATTGAGGCGTCAAGTCGCTCCCTTCCTTCCTTACACTAGTGCTGCCAAACTATCGATAGTTTTCATTCGATAACTTAATTCTGTTGATAGTATTAATAGCTCACAAATAGGTGTTACCTTTCACTAATAAAATTTGGTTTTATTTTAGCAATAATGTAATGGTTATGCCTATTTTTTTAATCATCATCATCATATCAGCCCACACTCACCCACAGCGGCTGAGTATCGGCCTCTTCTTTACTCCCTAGCGGTCACCTGCCTGCTTCATCCATTATTTCCCCACTACCATTACAATATTGTCGGACAAACGTTTCGATCGTTTTTAATACTATCATTAAAAATTTATCGCTGTCGCTGTCATCCGCGAGATCAGATGGATCACTGATGCGTTGTCGGCCTTTTAGGAACAGTAATACCTCCACCGTCTGTACTCTCGGCTCCTACTCCACTGTAAAGTACTATTGATAGTATCAATACTACGTCTATAAAACACATAATGTCTGTAATGCCTATTAATTAAGTCTTGTTTTTTGTGCATTTGTAGAAAGCTTATAAAAAAACTAGCAATGATATTACTATGGGTAATAAACCTTTAGAAAATGTTATAATTATAATATTATAGTAAATTGGTACAACACCGATAATGAGTACGTTTTAATAATTTAAAGAAACATAATTTACATCTTTTAACTTTGTATTCCATAAAAATATTTTTGACTTAAATATTACCTTAGCCACAACTTTGATAAGAGCATAGATACTATCAATAGTATTACCTGGTTCTGCTATAGAGATACTTTGGATGTAAACTATCGATAGTTTCCATCCATAGTATCTATCGTTCGACTACACTATCGCACACAAAATTGAAAAATTACCAGGAACCGAGGGGACGCATCGCAATCTCCATATTTGCAAGTGTCCGAGATCGAAGCGAAGGGCAGGACGCGGACGGGTTGTCGCTGCATAATAATAAGTAAATATTTTATCTGTGGGGATGCAGCCCTTTGATTGGAGGGATGGAAATATTAAAATTGAATTGCAAATCCCTGATAAGTATTTTTCGAGATATTTTTATACCTTGGTTTATGTAGCCTTATACAATGTTATGGTACTAATACGATGAAGCCTGATAACATTAACAATAGCATAACAGCCTGCATAAAACAAATCCAATATTATTATAAATTTCTAATTCAGAAAAAGGACATTGTCTAATATTTTATGGATTTAACAACTTCTATACACATAATGTAAACATAATAAAAATGAAAAATATTAAACACACACACACACTTTGACATGTACGTACAGCTACACATCAAAGTATACAAAACTGTAATTTTTTTTTCAATCGATTCTGCTCATATTGTCATACACATATTCTTATACGAATTCAAGTGAGGTTGTGGTAACATGATGACAATGTGTACTGTATACACAAAAAAAAATGCACCATAATCCGTGTAGGCCCCCAATCAATGGCAATAACTTGTAACGCCACGATTTTTTAGGGGGTGCCTCGTATGTGGTGACTCTGTTTTGGACCTGTTAACAATGAATAAATACATACAAGAGACATTAGACAATTGACACTAGACAGAAAAACGTTAAATCAATAGCTTGAAGTCACTGCTCACATTTCGTGGTCCCAAAAGAATAACCCTGCCATCGATCCATCTAAGCCTGTCCGCTGAAAGTTAGATTCCATCCGCAGCCTGGCATGCTTCCAGCCTCATTCGCAGGCTTCGGCTTCAGGCCCGGCACGTGCGAACTCGTCGGGTTATTATTTATTCATAGTGTCGTAAAATCTCGCGTGTACTCGTATTTTGCACGGAAATCCTCAAAAACCTCAACCTCAGTCTTGTGGAATAGTTTAGCTGTGGCAGTGTTTCTTGACGGCTATGACGTACTCCTTCTTAAAAGGCCGGCAACGCATCAGTGACCTCTCTCTCTCTCTGATGTTCTTAGAGGCGGAGATTACTTACCAGCAGGTGTCCCGCTTGATCGTTTACCGCCACTAGTATAAAAAATAAGTCTTACGAAACGACTCGTTGGACTAGTGGTTTAAGTACCGGGCCGTGATATCGGGGTCCTGATTTCGATTCCTGAGTCGAGCAAAAGTGTATTTTGAATTTTTTCGAACATATCTGGGATTTGTGATCACCATATTAGACCAGCGTGGTGATTAAGCCTTATCCCATCATAGTAGTGATAACTTGATTTCTATGATCTCCATCATCAGCAATCACACGCGGACTACGCCAGCCAGTCCGCTTGTGACCGCGGCTGCTGCAACGTAGCCGAAACGCCAAGCAGTAAATGCATACAACTGTAACAACTGCAACTTAACAGTAAACGTCGCGTTAATTCCCGTTATAACATTTTGTAGTTATAATGCAACGAGAAAATCTAAAAACCTATTTAACTAGATCCTTTCAACAACCTATTTTACCAACCATTCTGAACAACATTTATTTTATGATTTTTGTAATCTATAAAAAAATATTTTGTACCTAAACCGCATTAAGATTTTCATACAAAACTAGAAAAAAATAATAATACATTTTGGTGGCTCCCCTTACTTAGAACTAACTCTCATTTTTTTTTATCCAACCCATGTTAGGTGTGGGAGAACCCATGAATAAGATCTTTAAAAATGAAAATATCGAGGTTTCTAAAAACTTTTTTTCTAAACTTCAGTTTTAGTAGAAGATCTGTAGAACATCGACCTTCACCGGGCTGATAATCGAATGAAATATCCTTTATGACAAATTTTATATACTAGAAAATATATTAAAAATAGGTTTGCTAAAAAAATCCTGGACAGACTATTTTTAATTATTTTTTTAAAAATAAAATATTTAACTAAATTTTGCAACATTAAGATAATAAGAAAATTTTCATTCTTACTTAAAGTATAAAACGTATAGAATGTGCCGCCATTGGGTTGTCTATTATTTACCTGGACAGAGAACTCGGTTGTCAGGTATAAACAGGTATGTCGATGGCAGTTTACCTTCACTTGAAATGATAATAAAAAAATTGGCGGCACATTCTATACGTTTTATACTTTAAGTAAGAATGAAAATTTTATTAAATATTAAATTTAGTTAAATATTATTTTTAAAAAATTAATTAAAATAGTCTGTCCAGGATTTTTTTAGCAAACCTATTTTTAATATATTTTCTAGTATATAAAATTTGTCATAAAGGATATTTCATTCGATTATCAGCCCGGTGAAGGTCGATGTTCTACGGATCTTAGACTATTTAGTTTTCCAAGCCACACTGTACGACGTGCGTATTTTGTATCTCTACGATTATTGATTTGGAGTGTACTACGATGCCTGTTTCATCCTATTTCCCCGGGCGTCGGTGGTTTAGTGGTAGAATACTCGCATACGGCGCGGGTGGCCCGGGTTCAAGTCCCGGCCGATGCCACTGTATATCTTCTTCAAACCTTTTTTTATTTTGTATTTCATTTGTGATCAATAACCTTGTATCAGTGAAAACAAACTACTTCAGTCTTACATTCTTTACCTTAGTAACCTTAGTTACTTTAGTAAAGGAGGCTTCTATGCCGGAAAAGGGAGAAAACCTTTAGTCGGTGACTCCTCCGGTGTTGCGGGTGTGAGCGACAGCAATTGCTTTAGGTCATCCTTCTACTCGTCTGCCAACATTGACATAAAATCCGGTCAAGTGCAAGTATTTGCACGCGAAGGGTTCCGCATCATATAGGCGGAAAACGGAGTTTTAGTAACGGACCCTTTAAATAAATATTGTTTTGTCATTAACTGTTAAAGTTAGAATAGAACTAGGTATTTTGTCGAAGTTTCTTTTTATATATTAGAACGATTTTCTTGTTTATTACATTACATACATTTACATTGTATTGCAAATTTTTTTTAACCAACCCAAACGTTTGGGACATATTTCGTAACGGTTTCATTCGATATCATTTAGATTCAGATATCACATTTATGTACTTCACCCTATTTAATAGCAAATAAATGATTTGAATTTGTATTTGATACATACCTTGCAATTTTACTGTGACACATGTGCCTTCAATATTAACCGTACTCTCCCCGTTCGCAATCCTTGCGGGGGATTAACGTGTATTAAATTATTAATATACAGTCAACATGCGCATGTCGGGCGTACGCCCCAATGCGTTGTTATTGAAACCGGGCTGATTACAGGCAGTTTGTGACTAGAGGTACAAGTAGCAATTAATAAACGTGGCCTTTGTTGTTCAAGCAGGTAACTTGGCTTGGAAGGTATCTATTAAATTAATAAATATCAAATCCAAATCACGTTTAAGAGTCTGACCCCAGAGAAAGTACTTGTGTTATGAGTTAGACTGGTGAAATCTATACTTACTTACTCCACTGGCTCAGCGACCTGAGACGAGTCTTAGCCTCCGAAACAAGAGAACGCCGCTTTAGTCAATTCTGCACTACTTGTTGCCAGTCCTTGGCCTGAAGTTCTCGCAGATCATTTTCGACGACGTCTTTCCAGCGATACCTAGGTCGGCCTACCGGGTGCCGGCGTATCGGTCGGCTCTGGTATGCTTTCTTCACGAGACGATGCTCGTCCAATCTCTCGAGGTGGCCAAGTCAGCGAAAACGTTGCGCTTTCGTCTCGCCGATGATGTTAGGAAATCTAGAGGTATACGAGTACTATTCTTAAAAATATTTCCCTTAGAACCTGCTTGTGACCACCGCTGCAATCGTTAGTACAAAAATTATGTGCTTAAAAATGTATATCGTCTGTAATAATAATAAAACGAGTTGGGGTGGAAAGGTCCTTGAGTGGAGGCCACGCGCATGAGGCCGCAGTCGTGGCAGGCCTCCCACCAGGTGGACCGACGATCTGGTAAGGGTCGCGGAGGTCCATTGGATGCGGGTGGCACAGGACCGATCTGTGTGGAGAACTTTGGGGGAGGCCTATGTCCATCAGTGGACGTCTATTGGTTGAAATGATAATGATGAATAATAAAACTGGAATTTTCTCGAAAATTTCGAAAGTAGCTTTACAAAATGTGATCACGTTTGTGTGAAAAGTAAAAATGGTTGTAAATGCGAATTCCAAAAAGTCTAGAGGTGGTTGAAATGATGTCCATTGTTGGCGACGGCCACAACCGTACTTTTTGTATTATAGTTTATGGTTTGTTTTATGTTTTTATAGTTTGATATATGTCGTGTAAAATAAGTGATTGTGATTGTAAATAAGTAATTAAATTGTGTACCTTTTATATAGTTCTTTTAATACTTCTAGGGACTCTAAGGCTATTCTCAACAAAGTGGTGTCAGTGTGCGTGTATATAGTGTAAAATATTTAATTTTGAAATAATGTTTACTCGCGCCCAGAACAAGAAACTTGCCTAGTGAACCCAGTGTCCTGAGCGTCTCCACAATGTCCACAAGAGCCTCGTCCGCAACACTGCGGGCGCGGAGGCTCGCGGCGGAGGCGCAGTACATCAAGAAGTGCGCGGAGGCGGAGTGCGCGGAGGCGGAGTATCGCGCTCAGCTCGCGGCCATCGAGGCCGAGCAGAGACGCCGCCGCCGCTCGAGTCGCGCCAACACTCGGTCCGGTCGCGCCGGCGTGAGCGAGTGGCATGATGCCACTTTTCAGCAGGGAGCTACTGATTTTTCATTACAGGGTCAAGATACGGTCGCACACACGGCGCCCCCACAGGCTGCTGCCGGGGACGCAGCCGCCGCATCGCCCTGCAGTCGTGTCCCTACACCCATTTGTGCTGCTGCGGTAGGCGCGACAGGTGACGAGAGCGGGCCAGGTACGGCTGTCGCTCCACCCGCGCCTGCCTATTCTGCAGAGCACTCAGCGGGGACACTACCAGTAATGATCGCTCCCACAAATGCACCCGCTACCTCACGATCGGGCGTGCCTTGCCCGCCGCCAGCTATTGAAGAACTATACTATACATTATTAGGTACACGTCAAAATTGTAACAAAAATAATAAAGTTTATAAAGACAACACTTCACATTTAGCGCAAGCCATAGAAGCGTTGGCGGCGGCCACGATGACGAAGACTACAAAGGTCAGTTTAAATTTGCCTGTTTTCGACGGCCGGCCGACCGACTGGCTTGTTTTTGGCAAGGTTTACGCGGGTAGCGCCTCCTCGTGTTCCCAGGATGAGCCAATGGTGGTAGGCCACAATGCCTCTGCCTCCTCGTGTTCCCAGGATGAGCCAATGGTGGTAGACCACAATGCCCCTGCCTCCTCGTGTTCCCAGGATGAGCCAATGGTGGTAGGTCACAATGCCTCTGATCATTCCATTCGCACTCTTCAGACAGTTGTGGCAGAACCTGACCTTCCTGACCTACCGTCTCCTAGCCCTCCTATCCTGCACCCTTCTGTTCTTCCTGGCCTGCCACCTCTTAGCGTGGACCCTACCGGCCTGCCAACTTTTGGCGTGGGTGCTCCTGGCTCGCCACCTCTAGGACCTTCCGACCAGACCGCTGGCCCTACTGGCCTGCCGCCTCTCGGCCCTCCCGGTCTGACGGCTGGGCCCCCTGCCCTACCCTCGCGACTCCCTTCCAGTCTGACGGTTGGGCCTCCGTGCCTACCGCTGCTTGGGACTCCCGGCCCGACCGCTAGCCCTTCCGGCTCGCCACTTCTAAGCGGTCTTGGCCCCCCGGCTTCTAGCCCTGCGGCATATATTTTTCCGGAATGGGGCCCTCCGGCCACGGGACCTTTTGATACTTCGACCCCTGGTCCACTAGCGTCGAGCCCTTCAGGCCACCTGGTCCCTGGTTCTCCAGGCTTGGACCCTCTTTGTTTTTATGTCTCTACGCCATACGCGGGTCCTCTTCGCCCTCGTTGCCCTTCAGAGTCTGGGCCTCTTTATATTAGAAACCCTCGTAATTCTAAAGACTCTCCTGCCCTCTCGGTCCTTTGGCCCTCTCGGCCCTTCTGGCCCCGTGGCCCTCCAGCCCTACGGCTTTCTGGACTTATTAATGAATGGCTTTCTAAAATTGTACGGCGAAGAGACTTTTTCATTATTCCCGAGAGCCGCCTTCCTCGAGTAAAAATTAAAGGCGAACTCTCACTTTTGGCCACTTCCCTTTTGACCCATCCTTTAGACCACACCTCGAAATTCGAAATTGTTGCTTCAGGTCGTCGAGAGCCATCTCCAGAAGACTTCACACGCGAAGAATAGCTCCACCTGCCTGCGCTTCGAGAGATCTTCATGCGAACTTGAGATGGCACCTGCCAGCTGGACCTAGCTGCCTGTCGCTGCCAATGGACGAGGTCAATCTTTTGCTGCCGTCACAACCTGCCTACTGCTGTCATTGCAACTTCGTGCCTTCATGGACACATCCTTGAGGTGTAGCGATAAATCCCCTATTGGAGATATTCTCCGGGGATGTTGGGCGCACCATGGGCGGCCGACACACATAATTCGTGCCGTACACTCATCATTTTGGAAGTTTGGATGTTGAAGCGGCTAATGCTAATGGCACTAAAAAGATGCGGTGATCTATGCGGAATACCAGTCAAAGCGACAGCGGCACAGCCCGTGCAGAAGTTTTGGAGATCTTTGGCCAGCCATCGTTTCGCAATCTGTCATAGAAGGTTGGGATTAATGGGAGGAAGCTGGAAGAGTATGGAGCCTCAAGACTCTCGACGTCCCTGTCGCAACTCACTGTAATGTGGGCGAGTCACCCTTTGTGTGTGACTTCGCCTTGTTGTTTTTGTGTGCCTTTCATAACTGGTTGTGACCGTCACCTCCTACCTTCTGGTGTTGCCACACCGGGGGGACCATGTTGGCGACGGCCACAACCGTACTTTTTGTATTATAGTTTATGGTTTGTTTTATGTTTTTATAGTTTGATATATGTCGTGTAAAATAAGTGATTGTGATTGTAAATAAGTTATTATATGGTGTACCTTTTAATAGTTCTTTTATTACTTCTAGGGACTCTAAGGCTATTCCCAACATCCATATTACCGATACATATCCTAAGATACTTATACTCCGTTGTTAATCCAAAAGATGAAACGCTTAAAAATGTTCCTGAAACAAGAAATTTTGTGTCGTCTAAGATTTTTCCTGCAATCTTCCCCATTACGCTCTTACCTATAAGATACAAAAATTAAGTCCTTTAGATAAACAACGAGATAAAAAAAAATGATGACGACACAAAGGTACACCTTTACTTATATCATTATATACTCACTCACGTACTTAGAACGTTCTTAGGCGGCATGACACTGCGCATTATATGCTAGTCATTCCCGCAGGAGGAGGGGGGAGGAGCGGGGGGGGGGATAAGACGGTGTATTGTTGGTGACATCACATTTTTTCTTGTTTGACGTTGTAATCCACCCCATTATGTGCGCGCCATATCGAATGCGTCATCAAAGGCCATTTGTAGGATTATTGTTAGAAAGCGTCTTCATTACAATGTGATGAATGATCAGTTAAAAAAATCTTCAAAGATTTCTAACATAACCAGTGGCAAATGAAACACCAGTGGAGTCACAAGTGCGCTGCCAAAGTACCCTGAATTGGTCCTCCAGTACTCACTCATTTTGAGAAACATGACTTTGCTGAAACAAGTTTAGGTTCACGCTGGTATTCGTGGATTCTCCTAGGATGAAAACGACCGAAACTATTAGGTACTTATTACCTTTGCTACCTCCACACATACAAGGTAAGTATATCTGTGAACATTTACATCCCTTGAACCACGTGTTCTATCAACCATTCTGAACAACATTTGTTCAACAACTTTCCGAAATTCATCGAACATTTTTTCGACTTCCCATACGAAATGACTGAGTCACGTGACAGATATTGTATGGAAAGATGATTTTTTATGAGAATTTTCAAAAGTCACTTGGCCTCCGTCCGACACGTGAATTTGCCACTCCGCACTAATTGTCTATCTCGTGCCAATTCGGCAAATACTTACTTACTACGCTAGCTCAGCGACCCGAAGTGGATCTTGGCCTCCGACACGAGAATGCGCCACTCTGCTCTGTTCTCAGCCACCTTTTGCAAATCCGACCTTTGAATGTGATCAAGATCCTTCTTGACCTGGTCCATCCAACGATATCTGGGGCGCCCCACTGGGCGCTTCCCGGCAGATCGACCCAGGTAAGCTCGCGTGGCAGCACGATCCGACTCCATTCTCTCAATGTGACCGAGCGCAGCCTTGTTGACTTTAGTCTCGCCCAAAATTCGGCAAATAAAGTAAATTAATCATACATCAAAGTGATAGCACTAAAGACCGCAATGATCCTTCCCAACAATCGGGCATCAAGCGACTCACGCGCCGGTGAGCAGGCTGCTACACACGTGGGTGTAATGTGAGAGATTACGCGATCCCGGGATCCCGGCCGACGGATCGCGGGTCCGCTAAGCCGGGACTTAGGGACCTGTTCTACAGGGATTCTGAGTCTTTAGATAGATAGATAGATGAATATACTTTATTGCACAGAAATAGAATACATGAGTGAAACAACAGCAATAAAGAGTACAATAATGCTTTAGTAAAAAAGTAAAGTATCAGCCTATATACTGTCCCACTGTAGGGCAAAGGCCTCCATCATAGAAATCATGTTATCGCTACCATGATGGGATTAGGCTTAATCACCACGCTTGCCTAATGCGGATTGGTGATCACAAACCCGAGCTATGTTCGAATGCTTTAGTATTTAACTTTTTTTTTATTTGATAAGTGGCAGACGAGCCACCTGATACGGCCATATAATGAGAAGAGAGGAGGAACATGGTACCAAAAGAGTGATTGGTATGAATTTAAATGGGTGGAGGAACAGAGGACGGCCGAAAAAGAGATGGATGGATTGTGTGAAAAATGATATGACTGAAAAGGGGGTGGATGATACGATGGCGAATGGCCGGGACGAATGGAAGAAGAAAACATACAGCGCCGACCCCAGATAATCTGGGAACAGGACAGATGATGATGACAGGAGATGATGAAGTGGCTAACGAGTAGACGGATCATTACCGCCGCCTACAGACACCTGCATACACTAGTAGAGTCACAAGTACGCTGCCAACCTTTAACCCCTTTTCCCCACAATTGGGCCTCCGGTACCCTCACTCACTCGGTGAAACACAGCGCAGGCGATGCTTCACACCGGTCTTCTGTGAAGCCGTGGTATCACTCCGGTCGAGCCGGCCCATTCATGCCGAAGCGTGGCTCTCCCACGGTTTCATTTGACGGATCACGGATTTCTCGAAGAGTTTTTGCCAGGCCTACTGACTAATGCTCTCAGTGACACCGGCCCCGGAGACCGCGCTGCGGCCGGCCCGGATTAGGAAGAAGTTACGCCACTCGCAAATTAATTCCGACGCTTACACAATATCATAAAGTTCGTCCTTAAACTAATCAAATTAAAATACCTTCTATTTTATAAGAATGGTTCATGATTTATTAAATTTTAACTGTTTAAGCCTTATAATCAAAATCTATAAGGTATTTCTTGATCACAAACGCACCTGATGAAAAGCGTTGATGAAGTGCTTGTTCACTCTTGTCTTAAAGATGACCAGATTCCTTGCCCATATGGGAACAGGGCAGGGAGATGATGATTAGAATCAAGTTTATATGCGTGCAGTGATTAGGTATCTAAAATTTCCTCAAAAGTGCGCTTACCACACCGCTCCTGATCAGCCTGCATCAAATCATGGGGGTTACATCAACCACCTTTATTAAACAGTCAGTTTCTTAACTATAGGACCCATGTGAGAAGTTGCGAGGAAAAGTAGGAGGAGAGGAAAGTGAAATTATCAATTTATTTAATAACCGAGATCTGTGTGTATCTATTTACATTGGACAGAAATATACGAACAATAGGTTAGTAAAATCATTAAACAATTTCAAAAGAAAAAAAAGCAGAAGAAGAGTCAAAGAGAATTAAGAAATTTGAATGATGTATTCTTCTAAAGTATTAGCAGCCAGTGTTGCGAGGTCTTCCAAAAGTCACTGCACAAATTATGTTCAGTTTGTTTAGTGGAACAGATTTGGTTGTTAAAGGGATGTGAATGTTTACAGATACACTCTGTAAATAGCAATCAATATTTTTTTAATCAAAATATATGGTGAACTGAACCATTGCACAAACTAAAATAAAGTACCCGACCCACTTCCCGGAACGGCATGTACCATTCTAAACAGAATTATTCTGAAAAATTAGTTTCAGGTCTCAATAGAAAAATACTGAAGTGTTTTTTCTTCGTCCGTTCGCGCTGTTCAATAAAGTTCCAGTTATTTTAACATTCTGCATTCCAGTTTTTGCAAGTTGAGTAGTTTCCAATGCTTCCGAGTTAATTAAATTCATAGCTTCGCTTGAGTTGGGCAGAAGGATCGATGGCATTTGTTTGGTAAATAAGTTCTTTTACTTGATGTTTAAATAATTTGTAAAACTTTTGAACACGGGTTTAATTGGCCATAATAAGTTTGTTCCCATCAAGGTGGGCCGACCATCTAGCGGAAATTCCTTGGATGCGGGCTGCACAGGGCCGATCTATGCGGAGAACCATGGTTCATGGCTTCCAGCTGTAGACGTCCATTGATATGAAGATGTTGATGAATAAGACACAGGTCCCTCCACCAGCCCATGGTCCTTCCTACCGTCTCGGCATACGGATCGAATCTTGGGAGACGCTCACCAAGTATTTGCTAAGGGCTCTTTCCTTGGTGCGTTTCTTCACTCCGTACAAAGTCTGATGAACTCACGTTAATTATTGCCCTTTTGCGTTCAAATCTCGATTTCGAGTCCAGGGGTACGCTATAGAATCGCGATTTAGGATCTATTTAGTTTGATTTGCCAACTATCATCAGTAAAATAAAACCGGAAACTTCAGTAATATAAATAATTACTGCATTTAGAACATTGTCCACTGATTTCATTATTGATTAAGTGACAACAGTGGTACAAGGTCAAGCTATGGACCTTATTACCGCCAATTTTTACTGATGGAAATGATGAGGATGAAGAAGGATTACGCATTTGTCCTAGAAGAAGTCTTTTCCTTCTAATCTTGAACATATCCAGACTTTTTTCTGATTTTAAAATATTCAAGAGAAGTCTTGATGGCCCAAATTTATCGATACAGCATTTTTCACAATATGATTTTATCATTAATCGTGATCATGCGCAGGTAGCGAAGCGTCGCGGCGTCACCGCGAGCAAAAGTTGCGGCCTTGCAACTTATCTGAGCGATAAATTCCAGGGCAAGCCCCGCGGGTGGGTTCCAGCCAAATTGGGGAATCAGGCATTGGTGAAATTTACTGTAAGACGTGTAAGACGCCCTGAATAGAGAATAGATTATAATAATTTATCTGTGATAAATGTGCTAAGTATTGCCACTACTTATCGTGTGGTAAGCTAGGGTAGTAAAAACTAAAAAAAAATTAATAACGTTATTGTTATCGTGTATCAATCAATATGCTAACACCTAGTCGCGATAATATACATTGAAATTAAAATTATATCAATGTGACTCTATGTGTACAAACTAAACATGCAAAACTTTAGAAACCAAACCTCACCCGATCGCTTACCATCAGGTGATCCGTCTGCTCATCTGCCACCCATCACATAAAAAAACACAAATTAGAAGTTTTCTCGAATTCGGTAAAAAAAATCGTTAAAATTAAGGTACCTACCAGGTGCCTACTCCACTCCACTATGGCTCTTGAATTTAATTTTTCCGCAAAGTTTGAAAAATGTCTCATTTCCTTAACTCCATGTGGCAGACTCATACATTAAGGCCACTAGCTGCGAGGTGCGTGAGCTCAGCCTTCGTTACCTCGAGGAGCCAAATGACGTGGAAGCTTCAAACGTGAGGATTTGGCTACTTCACGTTTATGAGGAGAATGATGATGCGTGAATTAAAAAAATATTATTAGCTGATACTAATGTACTTACATGGGAGCTGCACATGGGTGAACGGCTTGAATCGAATATTAGATCTTGAGATCACGCATGGTCCAGTATTTATTCCACTAGACCAGTGGGGCGTTAATGTAATGATATTACACAAGTATTTTTTATAAAATTAATTAAAAGTACATAAACAATTGTGTAATAAATAATAAAGTTAAGTAAGTTATCATCACGTTAAGTTCCTGTTTTAAAATTTATTTGTACTATGTTTGTAAAAGACAAACAAGTTCATTGGAACTTTTCGGCCATTTTTCATTTCAACAAAGGAACCTTGTTGAGTTCACATGCAAAGTTCCACAATACAGCGCCACAACAAAGGACCGCTTGTGGATCCGCATCCTACTTCTATCCAGCTCCTTACAAGAGTCAAAATATCGAGCCATTTCAAACACGAAACTCTGTCAATATCTCGGAACCGAGCCAATTCCCCTAAACACATAAAAATCACACAAGCCATTGCGTTGTTTCGAAAATATTTGACATCAGAAATTGTCTCAGTATCGGCGTAAAATGCAAACCAAATATTTCATCCGCGACACCCGGATCAATCTCCTAAACGAATGCTGCTGGAATATGACTTTTATTTCTATTACATTTAGGGAGTCGCGTATGTTTGTGTAGGGCTACATAAGTTGGGTTTAAAAGTGCTTCCTTGAAGGGCCCTCGTCATGATCGTGTGCGCATGTAAACTGTTTGTCGATGTTTGACTGGCGTGACGCGGGTCCTGACAAACAGCCTCTAAATCATGGGGTTTTCCGAGCGTTATTGATAAAAGCGCTTCGTTACATCGGGATTTATGACCGGACTGTAAACTGGAACGGATTTTCGTCCATGTCACCGACGGGTTCAATGTTCTTGTGGAAATTGAAGATAATAATTTGAGTTTTTTTTTTTATTTATCTATAGGCCAACGCTTGACCACAATCGCACCTGATGAAAGTGACGATGAGGCAGCCTAGAGGCTGATGACACGCGTTTGCCTAGAAGATGCTTGTTCACTTTTACCTTAAAGATGTCTTGATTATAGTGGTGGTAGTGTTATATTGTTGATAGACTAGTACTGGACCACAATTGCACCTGATTGAAAGCTTCGACGAGGCCTAGGTTATTAGCGTCTGCCTTAGCTCTTCCCTTAAAGATACCCGGATAGTAATGGGATTGTGCAGGGCATATTGAGAGAAGAGCCGTGTGGCGCTTGGGGCAGGAAGTCGCTGCCGTGGCAGACCGTTACAAGCCTGACCGACGATCTAGTGAAGGTCGCGGGAATTCCTTAGATGCGTGTGGCATAGGACTGATTTATGTGGAAAACACAAATAATAAATAAAATCACACAACACCTCATATATTGATCTGACTCCGTATTAAGTAGCTTAAGCACTTGGGTAAGGGATATCAGACAACAGAAAATAAATTATAGTAATAGTTCAAATCTTAAGATAACCAATGAGATGCTTATGGTTAACGTTACATTGCCATCCACTCTTTTTTCTCTTGCATAGCTCATGATGGTTATATTAATTTTGAAAAAAAAAAGATATTCTCGTTAAAAAATAATACTAAATTAGATTATGCCCAGTCACGATAAACCTACATCTTTATGAGCATTATAAATCACGGATTAGCCTTGTAACGTTACTAAAAGCGATCGAGTATTTGCTCTGTGAGGTAAAAGAAGCCATTTGATCGGGATCCGGCAAACAAACCTCAGACCGAGGAACTCTCCAGCCGAGGCTCGCGGTTCGGCCGAAACAAACGGATCCACAGCCCAAACAAACGCAGACGGTGACGTCAGTCCCCTGTACACTCTGACGTGGAGATGAAGATTATTGTATTCTTATGGGATAGTATACAAATAGGGTTGGTTACCAGTTACATCTGTTTAAACATTTCGACGCCTCCGGGCATTAAGGCGGTGCCTAATCGAAAAATGTAAATTTTACAACAGAGACGCTTCGTAGTTTTTTTTTTCCACTCGAGTAAAGGCTCCTGAGCATGTTATATCATCAAAATAAGAAAAAATTAAAATTAAGTAGCTGTGCCATATGTTTTAAAGCTTGGTGAATAATTTTTGAGTGGAACAGCTGATTGGTTGCATTACGAGGGTTTTGGGATTAAAACGATTGAAATTTAGCGGTGTATAGAATACCCGCCGCACTGGGTGACGTCATTTAACCTTAATATTCATTATCTTTATAGTCTTTATGTTTATTGAAATAAGAGTCAGTATTTTTACTTAAGTGACGAAAGGTGAGTAGTGCGACAGTTTTTGTAATAAGAGATATCTCACTGCTTCGATTTGACTATGACTTTACTTCCCAAAGTGTCGATAGAAGCCACCATAACTTAGGTGCCGATAGTTCGGTCACATTAGCAACTTAAGTGCCTCATTTGTCGCTTCAACTTCCCTCGACAAAGGCGGACTTAGGGCAGTCTGGGCCAGACTTGTAGGCTAGTTAGTAATTAGATCGGCGCAAGAGTTCAGTAAGTAGTGATTGGGAAGCTTAGGATGGCTTAAGTGGAATTAGGTTTGATTAATCTACGCTTTGTTTTTCGGGTTCCGCTTGATAAGCTTGCTTAAGAGAAACTGATTGGTTATGAAATTAAAATTATACGTGAACCTTAATGTTTTTAATAGCGTAGGGTTAGATAAATATTTTTTCATTGACCTGTTTCACAATGTCAAGATAAAACGTCACATAACTATGCACATGAATTATTTCGAGGATTAACAAATTAATTAAGGGTTAAGGTGGGACTCGAACCCACAACCTTCCACATACCGGTTGGCTGTTCTACTAATTCAACTAACCGACCTCCGGACTAAGCCGATAAATTTGTAAGTGCTTGACTGCCATATTGTGCTGTTTCATTATGTGCAATAAAGAATATCTGTCTATCTATCTATTATTCAAAGTAGTTGCTTTGGAGCCCGAGTACGCTTAGGCTGCGTTTCTACTGAAGCGAAGCATGAGTGACGTCCATCAAATAAGAAGCTTACTCATTGACAAGCGCAGTTTTTATGCAATTCTATTGATGTATTTCAGTTTTTTCCACCCTCCTCCGCTACAGTGGAAACGCAGCCAGACCATGATTCTGGATTTGGGGAGTCTGGTAATCGAAGCGACTGTCGTCTAACCTTCACAACTCTATAACAGGGGAACGAGATACGACGAATTGAATAATAACATCACATAAAAATGTATGTCATGGTACTTTGATTTGAATGTCAAATCAACTCAAAACTGTCCCACAAAATGTAACGAAATCACATTTCAAATCTACTGAGTAAATTGAAAGCGGTAATGGAGTGACCAGCCGTCCTCACGGGTGATGGAACACCATAGCGTTGATCGAGCGCCACTCACATATTCATTTGTGTCCCGAACTGATCGATCGTGTGGGCATTGGCTTGTTATAAACGGACTGATTTTGAAGTAGCCAATGAAGTTCGTAAAATTATTGTTGTATTTTTCAATATTTATAAAATGAAGTCTTTATATTGCAAGGTTACAATAGGAAAATTTCTTCCAGAAATATTTAATGTCTATTTAATTTTCATTCAGTTGTATCCAAAGTTGTCGCTTCATTATCCGGCAAGCAAGCTTGGCCCAAGATTTAGGGCTTAGTTATTAAGTTAAATTCAAATTAGTAATAATTAGTAATTAAAGTAAGTTAGGTAAATCAGACCTAATGGATCATAGTTACTCGTTCATAATTGATAAAACTTTCTGTTTCACAATGTTTTCTTTTACCACCAAGTTAATGGTAAAAATACGCACACTGATTTGACGTCAAATTGGCTTACCTTAATCTGACGGTAGTCAAAAGTAGAGCCCATGTTGCAATTACAACGTACACGGCACGGCATCATATTTGTTGGCACTGCTAAACTCGCCATTGTTTAAAGGAATCCAAATATATGTATAGTGTATGTAGTAGTAGCTTTAGAGTTTTGTGTGTTTTTTTGCCAAAAAGGTAAATTTCTCTTATCTAAAAGAATCGAGAAGGTAGACAAGGTAACTTGACTATTAGATCAAAGTCCCGTGGACCAAAGTAAGCTGTCTCAAGGGGTTCGGCCAGGCTCAAAGGAGCTGCAGTTATGCAGGAGTCACTCTTCAGATGTCGCACACGATTTCGGATCGTCTTTGTGGCTGGCTGCTAGGATGTTGGAAGACGTATTTGTTATTGACGATATCATTGAAGAATAGAAACAATTTTTAAATTTGATGTCCCCTAATGATTTAATTACTTACTAACTTACTACACTGGCTCAGCGATTCAAGGTGGCCTCTGACGTTCAAATTTCACCATTTTGTTCGGTTCGGAATTGGCACACCGACCAATCATGCACGATTAAGTACTGGACCGTGATCTTGGGGTCCGGTTCGAGCAAAAAGTATATTTCAAAATTTTTCGAACATAGCTCGGGTTTGTGACCAATCCGCATTAGACAAGCGTGGTGATTAAGCCTAATCCCATCATAGTAGCGATGACTTGATTTCTATGATGCCTTTGCCCTGCAGTGGAACAGTATAATAGGATGATACTTTATTTTTTTACATGCACGTTTAGTGCTTTAAGGCCCTTGGCGATTTCGTCCCTCTAGCGATATCTCGGTCGCCCCACAGGACGGTCCGTTGGTCCTAACAATTTGCTGTACTACCAGATAACCACAGTGGTTAGTTTATTGGCACTCAAGACATCCTTTACGACTCCACGTCAAGACGTAAACTCAACTTATCAAACTATACCAACAATCGGAGCGACATTTAATATTAACGTTTCACCTAAATTCGTTGGTTCCTAAGCGAAATCAAACTACGTACGTTTGTTTATGGAGCACGAGTAGCTCGTTGTTGAAACATAATAACATTACCTACTTAGCGTTATGAAGCAGTCATTTAATTGTATTTGCTGCCACAAGACTGTTTGCGGAACGGCTGGATAGTTATAATTCGAAGACACACGCTCTCGACGCGGCACAACATTAGTCGCGCAAACAAGCTTAATGACTAGGTAACGAAGCCTCTGCTAAATAGTGATGTGAATGTGGAGGAAATATCGATAGAAACCAAATACTACAAACTATTGGCCCGCCCTTATTTCACTTCTGGTCAGAAGTCCCGAACTGTACTAATAGATTGCGCTGGGTGTCAATTAAATCGCGCTAGTGTTTTGTATTTTCGGTTTACCTATAAGCCTTGTCGTTGTATTTAGAAGTTATCTCTTCTTAAATAGTTTTAGTAGATTTGCTCCTAAAGTGAGTGACAGTGGGAGGGCCAAATTTTTGCATGAATATTGTCATGATTTCATGCTTATCGGAGGCCCTATCCTTGGAAATAGTGGATTTAAAAGATTGGCGGTGCACTTATAGCGGATATCTATAGAAGGCGGCAATTTTATATTCTCAGAATGATCCGTATTCATTCGCTTTACTGGCAAAGAAATTAGTTAGTTGTGATGTTGTATAAATGAACCCTGGATTTTATACAATAGGGTATTTGACAAAAAAAAATTATGTGTTTAATCAAAAGACCTCTCAATTTAAGAAACATTACTGAAAGAATTGCTCGATTGTTGAATGTTTTTTTTTTTTTTTTTGTTTGTGGCAACACTACCGCTAACATCTGATCGAGATTGCTCCGACTAAAATTTTGTGATTTATATTGTTTAAACGTTTAAATTGTCCATAAATCGTCACTATTATCATAACAATAGTAATATAAGGTGTTTTTAGAAATATTTAGTGCATAACAGAGTGTTATTATCAGTGATTGAGTGTATACGGCAGCCGGCTAACGGTCGATGACCTTGCGTCTTTTGACATTTGAAGTTAGTAATATCTTGTGAATCATTATTATCTCTTTATTATTGATCTATTACCAATTATTTGCGACTAAATAACTAGAAATAGCTCGAAGTGTGTTTAATACAGTGACTTATTCACTTTCGCGAAGAGGTTAGTCTTGAATTGACGTAACCTACTTTCAGTGTTCAAACTACTTTCTGATATTGTTTACTTACTTAAAACGTAGATATGAACAGAATGACCACACGTAGCATGGCCTGTGCTCGCCAGGAAGAGAATAAACTCGAACTCGTTTCGAAGCAACTCGACCAGGCTTTGAAGCAATTGCAGGCAGTCAGAAAGTTGAATGAACATTTGGATAGGGAAAGAGATGATAATGAGGCGGAACTATTGAAAGCATTCGAAAATAATAATAAGATTAAGAAAGAAATGGCTGAGTTGCACACTGAAAACACATTGTTAGTCGACGAGCGAGACCGACTGTTATCCATCATCGACCGGTTCAAGGAATGCAGTGAGGAGTACACCCAGGGCCTCAATCGTATGTCAGTCCTGGAGCACGAGTTACAAGAGGCCCACCATACCATAAGCCACCTCCAATCCGAAAAACTGGACATTTCCACTTCCCAAACCCAATGTCTCTTTGATGAGTTAGTAGGTAGTGCGCCCAGCCATTTGTCTGCTTCGGGTAACAGTGATCCCTTTACCATAGATCTTACTTGTGATGACACCTTAAAATCCAATAATAAAGGGAGACTAGGTACCTGCAGCAGAAATAAATTAAAAAAATATGTTAGAATAAATAGGTATATTAAAAAGACCCAGAAATTAGTTAAGAAACAAAAATGCATTTTTAATAATGTGAAATGTATTAAGCAAAGAAGACAACTAGGTGATGAATTAGATATGTATGCGTTATTGATAGAAAATAATATGATAAATCATGAAAATAACATTAAAAAATTTCAATCTGAAATACTAAAGCTTGAGGAGTCATTGATAAACATGACTCATAAATATAATTCAACTAAAAATGAGTATGGGGAGCTGATGCTTGCAATGCAGGACCTTTTAAACCCCTCCAATGAAGATAGTTTAATGCCAAGCGGTACTCCATCCAAGGATCAGTCCTCCACTACTCATAGTACATATAATAGCCATAAGTTCACAAATTGTAATCTCAATAGTTCCGCACCCAAAAGCATGACCAATATACCCCCTGTAAACGGTAATATTGTTATGTATAGTGACGAGTTGGGAAAAGATATGGGACACCTTCTTACTACCAATGGACAATCTTTGATCAATCATTGTATACCGGGTGCCACACTTTCCGATATCATGAATAAAATAATAAAAACAAATTTTCACAATGAAACCACATTAATAATTATGGTGGGAAATAGAGGAAGTGTAAATAAAAATATTTTATCCAACTACCTTGATTCTCTTACTAGGTTAAATGTTAAGCAAATTGTAATATTTACACTTCCCTATAGTAACAGCTTGCCACAAGTGGAAAATAATCATAGGTATAATATAAACATGACATTACATACTTTGACATATAATGTAAATAAAATTCATGTTATTGACATAAATAATTATATTAAAAAATACTTTTATTTGACGAAAGATAAATACTATCTTAATAAACACTATAAACGACTAATAGCTATTTCGCTATCTTATTATTTAGATTGTTCAGCCAAAAATTTGGCTACCATACCTGCTCCTATTGAGCAGAAAAAACCTGACATGTGTAATCAGACATTGGAATTAGTTCCAAGTAATTTAAATGTGATTTTGAGACAATAGAGAATACCTCTTGCAAATTAGATTTAGGGACAAAGGGGAAGTCTAATAATTTAAATATTATTCATCAAAATATACAGGGCTTCTCCGGTAAAGAACTGGAATTGGAACTTTTTTTAAATACAATGAATATACATGTCCTCTGTGTAACTGAACACTGGTTGAGGCAACATGAACTTATTATTAATATTGATAATTATACAGTCATAAGTGCGTTCACAAGAAAGTCGGCTATTAGAGGTGGGTCACTTATTTTGTTGCACAATACATTAAAAGCAAAGGAACGTAAAGATATAGTCGCACTTTCAACTGAACGAACTATTGAACTATCCTGTGTAGAGATTGAACGGTTTATCATTATTTGTGTATACAGACCTCCTTCTGGTAACTATCATAATTTTGAATCTGCCATGGAAGATGTATTGAGGAAAGTAACTAATTGCAACAAGCAAGTAATTGTATGTGGGGATTTCAATATTAACTTATTAGAAAACAGTCAAAGCTCGGGTATGCTTCTGAATCTATTTAAATCTTTTAATTTGCGCCACCTTTTTGTTGAACCTACACGCGTTACCCCCACTTCAGCTACTTGCATTGATAATATTTTTTGTAACTGTAAGGTAATTGAAAAATCAATAATTAATTTTGTCAATTCTGACCATACGGGACAGATAGCTGTTTTTGAACACCGTCATGCAACTGCTCCCTCCGTTTTTGTCTATAGGCCAATCACCACCAGTCGTGTGGAAAAATTTAAGGGAAATGTTGAACACAAGGTTTCCCTGATGCAAGCTGGTAAGAACAGTAATATTGATGAGCTGTACAATACTTTATTTAATGTCATTCAAAAGGAATTTGAAATAATTTTTACAAAGAAAAAAGTCCAAGTAGATAACACTAAAACTAAATTTAGTGATTGGGCTACCAAAGGCATCTTTAAAAGTAGACGCACTTTATTCAAATTATATGATACTAAAGCAAACACGAATGATCCTCAAATAATTGAATATGTTAGAAACTACTCTAAACTATTTAAAAAAGTATGTGCAATGGCAAAGGCTAATTACTTAAAAGAAAAAATTAGAAATTCTAGTAATAAAATAAAGACCACTTGGAATATGATTAATAAAGAGACTTGTAAAAATACTACTCAAGATCACAAGTACTCTCTAAAAATTGATAATAAACAACTTAATGAGGATGTTGAAGTGGCAAAGGCGTTTGAATCCTTCTTCTCTAATGTACCCCTTATTACTACTAGTCATTTAAATTCTAGCCCTCAGCTTGCTTATTGTCATCTTCGATCGAGTGTAGATGAGTGTTTAACTTCTTTTAGTTTCCACCACATCAACTCGGAAACTATACTTAAAACTTTTAAAGATATAAATATAAAGAAAACAGAAGATTTGTGGGGTATATCAGTAGAAATATTAAGAAATATAATAAACATTATTGCCCCTTATTTAGCTGTTATATTTAATGAATGCGTAGATATCGGTCAATTTCCAAATTTGATGAAATATAGCAAGGTTCTACCACTGTTCAAATCAGGTGATAGAAGTGACCCATCTAATTATAGACCGATATCCATCCTACCAGCCCTTAGTAAAATATTTGAAAAAATTATATTCAATCAATTATTGGGTCATTTTAATCTCAATAAATTATTACATAATAAACAATTTGGATTTACTAAGGGCAGATCTACTACTGATGCAGGAGTTGCACTCATCAAGCACATTTTTGATGCATGGCAAAATAAGCAAGATGCTGTAGGTATATTTTGCGACCTTTCTAAAGCATTTGACTGCGTTAATCACCAAACATTATTAATGAAGCTACAGCATTACGGTCTCACAGACAGCTCTTTGAGCTTAATACGGTCATACCTAAGTGATAGAATTCAAAAAGTCAATGTTAATGGAATTGACTCTTCCGGTGCCCTCTTACACATGGGAGTGCCCCAGGGCTCGATATTAGGGCCCTTACTGTTTATTATATATGTAAATGACCTTCCTTACCTTACTAAAGACTTGTGTGACATAGTATTATTTGCAGATGATACTTCTTTAATTTTTAAAACTAATAGACAGAAAGATAACTTTGACGATGTAAATAATGCTCTCACCCAAGTGCTAAATTGGTTCACTGTAAACAATTTGCTTCTAAACGCTAAAAAAACTAAATGTGTTAAATTTACATTGCCCAACGTAAGACAGGTCAGCACTAGGATCAATATGAACAATGAAGATGTTGAAGTTATTAATTCTACCGTATTTCTGGGCATTAGGTTAGATTCAAAATTACAATGGGGCCCTCATATTGCAGCTCTGGCTGGAAGACTCAGTTCAGCTGCATATGCAGTCAGAAAAATAAGACAACTGACCGATATTGAAGCAGCAAGACTTGTATATTTCAGTTATTTCCATAGCGTCATGTCTTATGGTCTACTCTTGTGGGGAACTGCGGCTGACATTCAAGCCATATTTGTGCTACAGAAGCGAGCCGTCAGAGCCATATACGGACTTAGACCACGAGACTCGCTTAGAAATTTGTTCAAAGAAATCAACATCTTAACATTAGCATCACAGTATATTTTTGACTGTATAATGTATGTTTATAAAAATCTCAATTTATTACCGAAGAAATCTGATAAGCATAGCCTAAACACCAGAAATAAACACAAACTTGCTGTTCCAAATCTCAGACTTCATAAAATTGGTAATTCATTTGTCGGAATGAGCATTAAAATTTTTAACAAATTACCACAAACCCTTGTTGATTTACCCATATATAAATTTAAATCTAAAGTTAAATCTTATTTGATGGCAAATGCCTATTATACAATTGAAGAATACCTAAATGACAAGAATTTGTGGAAATGATAAACTGTTCACCTACACAGTGTTATGTATTATGAATTTAAATTTTATTTAATTCTTTAAAAATTTTATGATAACAAATTTGAAAAGATTAAGTTCTACTGAGTTTCTTGCTGATTCTTCTCGGTAGAAATTGACCTTCCGAATCAGCAGTAGATTATAAAATTTGACATTCATAAATGTTCTGTAAAGGACTTAAATTGAATAAAGTGATTTTGATTTGATTTGATTTGATTTGATTTGATTTGATTTGATTTGATTTGATTTGATTTGATTTGATTTGATTTGATTGATTTGATTTGATTTGATTTGATTTGATTTGATTTGATTTGATTTGATTTGATTTGATTTGATTGATTTGATTTGATTTGATTTGATTTGATTGATTTGATTTGATTTGATTTGATTTGATTTGATTTGATTTGATTTGATTTGATTTGATTGATTTGATTTGATTTGATTTGATTTGATTTGATTTGATTTGATTTGATTTGATTTGATTTGATTTGATTTGATTTGATTGATTTGATTTGATTTGATTTGATTTGATTTGATTTGATTTGATTGATTTGATTTGATTTGATTGATTTGATTTGATTTGATTTGATTTGATTTGATTTGATTTGATTTGATTTGATTGATTTGATTTGATTTGATTTGATTGATTTGATTTGATTTGATTTGATTTGATTTGATTTGATTGATTTGATTTGATTTGATTTGATTTGATTTGATTTGATTTGATTTGATTGATTTGATTTGATTTGATTTGATTTGATTTGATTGATTTGATTTGATTTGATTTGATTTGATTTGATTTGATTTGATTTGATTTGATTTGATTTGATTGATTTGATTTGATTTGATTTGATTTGATTGATTTGATTTGATTTGATTTGATTTGATTGATTTGATTTGATTTGATTTGATTTGATTTGATTTGATTTGATTTGATTTGATTTGATTGATTTGATTTGATTTGATTGATTTGATTTGATTTGATTTGATTTGATTTGATTTGATTTGATTTGATTTGATTTGATTTGATTTGATTTGATTTGATTTGATTTGATTGATTTGATTTGATTTGATTTGATTTGATTTGATTTGATTTGATTTGATTTGATTTGATTGATTTGATTTGATTTGATTTGATTTGATTTGATTGATTTGATTTGATTTGATTTGATTTGATTTGATTTGATTTGATTTGATTGATTTGATTTGATTTGATTTGATTTGATTTGATTTGATTTGATTGATTTGATTTGATTTGATTTGATTTGATTTGATTTGATTTGATTTGATTTGATTGATTTGATTTGATTTGATTTGATTTGATTGATTTGATTTGATTTGATTTGATTTGATTTGATTTGATTTGATTTGATTTGATTTGATTTGATTGATTTGATTTGATTGATTTGATTTGATTTGATTTGATTTGATTTGATTTGATTTGATTTGATTTGATTTGATTTGATTTGATTTGATTTGATTGATTTGATTTGATTTGATTTGATTTGATTGATTTGATTTGATTGATTTGATTTGATTGATTTGATTTGATTTGATTTGATTTGATTTGATTTGATTTGATTTGATTTGATTTGATTCTATATCAAATGTTTCGTTTAAGTAATGGTTTCATAATAAAGTTGGTGAAAAATGTACGGGTAGTTCAATGATATAATTATTTTTTTTAAATTTTATACTTTAAAAATGGACTTGCCCATGAAACTTTGAATGCTCATAAAACCAGCTAGGCTTTATATTTTTAACTGAAAATTTTGGCCGTTGGTTCTTATTTACCAGTATTTTGGAAAAGTATAAATATTTTTTACTATATCGAAATTAGTCAAATACCCTATTAGTATGCCCGCTATTTACGACATACGAACTATACAAATAATCGCTAGATATTTATGCAAATAAAAAATATCGACAGCCTTATTGTATGTGTTGTTATGTAAGAACATCCCTATTGTTCCCGCGTGGAAACGGGTACACTCACTCGATACGAATACATCCTGCCTTAATTGTGCTTTAACAACCATTTTATTTATGCATACGACTCGGTGACGAAGGATCGAATCTATTCGATACACAAAAGGTAAATGCAATTTAACACTAGAAGTTTTGCGTTGGAAATATTTCCCCATCAGAATGGCATATTGAACTGGAAAAGATTTTAGGAAAAAACAACTGAACACCAACGTAGGCGAGTGCGGTGGTAGTGGTCAAACAGTACGAACAACCAGTAGGTGACGAGATGCACCCCCGAAATAACACTGTCACTATTGCAAAAAAACATATTTTTTATAATGATACTTGGCACTGACAAGCAAACTATCACAAACACTTGATCGAAGCTAAGGCGCCAAAATGTAGAAGTGTTTTTTGGTAACTTAATATAATGAATTTAATTTTCTTCTCACTCTTTAGGCTTCCTTCTTTTGCAATTTGGCTACTTTGGATTCGTCATCTATCTGTCTGTTGGTCCGTATGCCAGAGCCACTTTTTTAGGGTTCCGTAGCCAAAATGGCAAAAACGGAACCCTTATAGTTTCGTCATGTCCGTCTGTCCGTCTGTCCGTCTGTCACAGCCGATTTACTCGGAAACTATAAGTACTACAGTGATGAAATTTGATGGGAATATGTGTTGTATGAACCGCTACAAAAATATGACACTAAATAGTAAAAAAAAGAATTGGGGGTGGGGCCCCCCATACATGTAACTGAGGGATGAATTTTTTTTTTTCGATGTACATACCCGTGTGGGGTATCAATGGAAAGGTCTTTTAAAATGATATAAAGTTTTCTAAAAAACATTTTTCTTAAAGTGAACGGTTTTTGAGATATCAGCTCTCAAAGTCGTAAAAAGTATGTCCCCCCCCCCCTCTATTTTTATAACTACGGGTATAAAATTCTAAAAAAATAGAGGTGATGCATGCTAATTAACTCTTTCAACGATTTTTGGTTTGATCAAAGTATCTCTTATAGTTTTTGAGATAGGTTGATTTAACTGTAATTTTGGTATTTGCTGCTACGGAACCCTTTGTGCGCGAGCCCGACTCGCACTTGGCCGGTTTTCCGAAACTATAAAAACTACATTATAATATTGAAATATTTTGTGAACAATAGATTTTCGCACAAAAATAAAATAAAAGGTTTTTAAAAGGATTCCGGGTCTTACGAATTAGATGTTATTTTTGAATGTATATTTACGGTACAGAATAATTCTATTTTATTTTTTTCTAATCGCAATTCGGTAAAATTTGCTCACTTAATGACTTATGCGACACATGCCTGAGGCCTAGTGCATGAGTTACTTATTTTGCATACATTGTCTCTATTTCAAATCAAATCAAATCAAATCAAATTCTTTATTTGCATAAAACATGGTACATTTTTGGTCTTATAGTTAACTTATATTAAGTAACGCATGTTTAGTCGATCTATCGACAAGCAAATAAGTCCGTCCTGATTATTAACAATTCAAAATAAAATTAATCAATTTCTAAAAGTACCTACATAACAATAAAATTCCCATTTCTAAATTAATTGAATAAAGTAAATCAATATAAAATTTAAATGTCAGAAGATGCACGGAATAAATAAAAATGTCAAAATTAAAAAAAAAAAACATAAAAAATTTAAAAAAATTTTTGCCAATATATTTTTTTTTTCCATCACCCACTGCCTATATTGACTCTGTGGTGTGAGTGTTAGTTAAAAGCTTGGACACAGAGGTGCATGTTTTATGGGACGCAGAATGGGTCGCGGAATTCCATATTTTTGGCAGCTTTTCTGATCAAAACATTTTTGTAGCGGTAGTCAAGTTTGTCATGAATATTTTGATATTTTTGTAGCTAAAAACATTGCGCACATATTTTTTGACCTAAATTGTAGGATTTTCAATATACAGCTTTTTCTGAGTAGATATAAGTTGCAATATTTGTGGATAAACTTGATAGTGCCATTAAAAAATATAAGATTACAAAGTATTATTTGCTGTTATTTCCACTACTTTTTCTCTAGGCATTCCCTTGAATGCAGGCATTTTTTTCGATTTATATGTAGAACGCCCCGTTGGTCTAGTGTTTTATGTACCGAGCCGTGATCTTGAGGTCTCGGGTTTGATCCCTAGTCGAGCAAAACTAATGTTTTTGTGATCATCAATCCGCATTAGGGAAGTGTGGTGATTAAGCCTCATCCCATCATAATAGCGATGACTTGATTTCTATGAAAGAAGCCTTTGCCCTACAGTGGGACAGTTTACATGCTGATACTTTACTATACTTTTGTATAGACGTGCAGTGGTGGCCCAGACCAAAAAGTCTTGTCCAAGTATTGCAAAATATAAAATCTATCAATAAAAACTTCGCCGATCACAACAGTTTTTAGCATTTACCTTCTTCCACATCTCAGACGTAAGCTGC
Source organism: Cnaphalocrocis medinalis (assembly GCA_014851415.1). Classification (NCBI taxonomy): domain Eukaryota; kingdom Metazoa; phylum Arthropoda; class Insecta; order Lepidoptera; family Crambidae; genus Cnaphalocrocis; species Cnaphalocrocis medinalis. The sequence goes on along the minus strand of CM026289.1, from coordinate 1,224,296 downwards.
AAAGGGGCTTCCCCGTCCGCAGCCGCAAACATCTTTACCTGAGCCTCAAAGACGCCGGTCCGCTGCCCACACGTATCAAAGTGTTCTTTGGTATCCGTTCATAATTCCTTACGATGTTCTTTGCAAATGTCTTTGGTAAAAATGGTTTCTAACTATTGATTTTAAGGGTTATCTCAAAAGACGTAACAGAACCATTATAGCGATACCACGGCCTCAAGAAAAACCGGTGTAAAGCACGTGAGGAATGAGGGTACGGAACACGCAATTGGGTGGAAAGGAGGTTAAAGAATAACATAATATTGTAAATTATAAATTATTAAAAATAAATAGTTTTAAATATTTCTTTCATGTATGACGATTTGTAAATGCTGTGTATAAGCCTATGCAAATAAAGATTTATTTGAGTTTGAAAGGTTGGCAGCGCACTAGTGACTCGACTGTGCAGTAGGTGTCTATGGGCGGCGGCAATCGCTTGCCATCAAGTGATCCGTCCCAAAATGCCGCCCTTCATGCTAACACTACGTCGCTCTAAAGCTGGTTTATCGAAGTCGTCTTGAAAGAACATCAAAGTAGTTATGTGTGACGCATTACTTCATATTTCAAATGGATGTACTTACTTGTTGGAAATTCGCCTAGAGGCAAGGGTTTGGGCGATTAACTTTTAACTTTCGGTTCAGTGAGTAATTATTTTGGCCGGAGTAAGATGAGTTGGGTCTTTACTGACGAAATTTTTGCACGATTAAACTTTCCTGGGCCATGAATACCAGGAAAACCTTTGAAAGTTTATAGATTCCTTAAGTCTGTTACGAAACATTATAGTTCTTGCCTTTAAATAAGAAGGAGGTTTGTTTTATGTTAAGTTGTATCCGTACATACAATAAGAGTATGCTCTGTTTTATTTTTTTTTGTTTAATCTGTCTGAATTTAGAATTCAGAAAACTTTAACGATAACGAACCGAAAAAAACTAACAGGCTGTTCCAGAATGAAAATAACAATCTTCTGGAAGTTTTTAAGCAAAGGCCATGGCTAAATACAGTATGGGCAACTGCCCCAGTAACAAATCAGAATGTATAAATACTGGATGTAGTTGTATGTAAAGCTGGGCACCTAAAACTTAATATGTGGCAAAAAAGAAGTTTCAGGAACTGTTCAAATCGTTACAATCTTGAAAAAAAAATCATAGAAACTCCTAAGTTAAATATACGCAAATCACAAATCTTGAGATTTTGCTATGAACATTAGCTAGGCATTTTGAGACAAAATAAATTGGGAGGTACTTTATCATGTTATATACTCGTAAGTACTTAACTAGTGAATGATGGATGTTGACGATTCCGGAACGCTTACTGCTTATCCCCACCAGGGGATATACTAATATAAATATTTTCACACAATATCTCATACATTGACCTGACTCCGTTACTAAGCACCTTAAGTAGGTACCTACTTGCATTACAGATATCCAACAGAGGGATTACAAATTATTACATCCAGACATTGTACAAACTCAAGTACTTATTCATCACAGAATGTTTGTTCAGGGAGGTGTCAGGTGATCGAACCCACGACCATTGGCGTATGAGGTAGGGTCACTACCAAAGGTCACTACATGCGCCATCCAGCCTGTCGATTAATATCTATATTTAAGGATGTAGGTAGGTGAGAACAATATTTAAATAAAACTATAATGGGCGTTATTTTTATTTATCCTGTCAATCTAACAAACATGTCGTCTAGGAATGAAGCAGGAGCAGAGAATATGTTCTGGTGTCTCGCCCACACTAAATACCAGCCATCGTTATCGTGCTAGGATAATGAGAAGAGCGGGCAGAGAAGAGGTGAAATGCCTCCGTAGTCTTTGCGTGGCTACACCACAATTTATGCATCTCATCTTGAATCCCTAGGCAAGGCAAATCAGTGAAAAGCAAAAGGTCGGCAGGCAGGCGAATACACGAAAGGTCCGTTAAGAAAAGCAGGAACAGTATTAAAATCAAAAATCCAGTAAGATCGCAACGAGAACAGCCGGAACAGCGAACAAAGGTCGTCTGACAGATGACATTTTGTCTTTGAAACATTCAAAATCGTTTATTATCACGTAGGGATGTTAAAAAAATTATCGATTTTTTTAAATCATCAAATATTTTTGTATAATCGATTTTAAAAGTAAAATGCGTCAATAAAGACATGACAACGGATTTTTGAGGAAATAACGGGGTTCCTTTGTTTTAATATTATTTACTTTTTTTTTGTATTGTTTAGTGTAGGTACCTACTCATTGCCTACTCACATACCATGTTACCTAAGTACCTAATAAATGAATCAGATTTTTTTTTTTTTATACTAGAGGCGGCAAACGAGCAAGCGGGTCACCTGTTGGTAAGTAATCACCGCCGCCCATGAACATCTGCGAGATCAGAGAGGTTGCTGATGCGTTGCCGGCCTTTTAAGAAGGAGTACGCTCGTTTCTTGAAGGTCCCTAAGTCATAGCCGTCAGGAAATACTGCCGCAGCTAAACTATTCCACAAGACTGAGGTTCGCGGGAGAAAATTCCTCGAAAAACGCACAGTACTAGATCGCCAACCATCAAGATGATGAGGATGGAATGACAGCCGCTTGCGTGTGGTTCGATGTAAGAATTCAGCCGCAGGAAGTAGATCAAACAATTCCTCGGAGCACTCCCCATGATAAAATGATGAAAATGAAAAATGAAAGATGATTATACATTTTCGCATGTCTTAAAAATGACTTAATAGGTAATAAGTTCCCACATAATATTTTGTAACACTTTCAATGTAATCACCCTATTTATTGCGAATTAATGATTTATGTTTATAACCAAAGGCGCTACCATACTCTATGACGTAAGCGGCAGTGACGCCATCAATTGATTTCATGACTTTCTCGATGCATTATATTTAAGTTGTTAATTGTTCAATACTACACTCGGTTAAAAAAACTTTACTTTGGATTTTTCGCAAATATTGATTACTTATTTTAAATAAAATCGAGTATTCAAAATGAATAATATCTTTTGCTGTGTTTAATGTTATCGATTTATTGACAAAAACGGTAATTTTAAAATCGATTATTTTCCATTACTCGACAATCTACTATTTTTATTATCTATCACCATAGATTATCACGTTTTAACGCAACCAATGCAGTCTGTCTACAACACTACCTACTCATTCTTGTCCGGAAAATATGAAAATCAGTTAATCTACTTTTGATTATAATATTTTTTTTCGGCAGTTGTAGGAAAATATAAAATATGTTATAATTCATTATTAATTATTTAAAAAATACGAGGAAGTATGAGATATTTATACATTTCTGGGGCAGTCGTTTAGCCATCTCCTTTGAATTTATAAACTAGCATGCCACTTTTTTTTTCTAGATTTTGAGACATAGCTAACTCAAATAAAATGTGACGAAAATCTCTTTAAATTTAAAGTATTATTTAAGACAAACGTGTCATGATTACACTGCTATAGGCTTCCCCCAAATTCTCCACACAAATCAGTCCTATGCAGCCTGCATCCAAGGAATTCCATCGACCTTCACCAATTCGTCGGTCCACCCTGTAAGGTGCCTACCACGGCTGCGACTCCCTGTACGCGGTTTCTACACTAGGACTTTTCCACCCAATGGCCGTATGTTCTCCTCATAATGTCCTGCTCAATGCCACTTGACGAACGTATGATATCTCTGAGTCGACATATCAATATCGAGTGCTCGAAAATAGGCCTAAATGTAAGTCGCGAACACAAAAATCCGTGTCCCAATCGTGTGATAGTTTCGGCCCCACGGTTGCAGTTGCGTCTGTATCTCATCGGGCGCGCTATAAATTAGCGCGGACCCCCATTAAACTCGCGGGGCTTCCTTATCCGAAAGCTTTTGTCGTAAAACAAAGACCATTATGCCTTCGCACTACTGACTAGGGTTGGCGAGGAACTATAAATGGCTTAATTAGCCAGTAGCTTAGTTTTACTCTTCCTTCGTGACGAACACTGTCAAGGAATTGAACGATGGAAAAGAAGACGAAGGGTCTTGCGTCTGTTTTCCCCAATGACTACAATGGGCGGTGGCAATCACTTACCAGGTGATTCAACTGATCGTCTGCCACCTACCACTTAAAAAAAACACTAAACTTTAAAAGTTCGATTGAAAATGCTACTCCTGAGGAAACTCGTTTCATAGTAGTTCAATATGAAGCCAAGAGTTATTAATAAATAAAAATTACAAAAGTACACAGATGAATGATGATGTAAACATATGAAATGATTAGTATACATATGAAAAATAAAAACAAAGGCTCGTTTGACAACCCTGTTTCATTTCACGTCCAGTCCACTTGCACTAGCATAGTACGGTAAAAGCTTAGTAAGTTGGCTTAAGTTCCTTCTGATTGAGAAGACTGAGATCATCTTAAAGTAGTGTAAACCTAGAGATAAAATGTTTCACGCTGTTCCATAGTGACACCTCCCTACTAATGAGTATTGAGATAGCGAAGAAATGCAGAAAAAATATGAAGTCTAGTATCATTGCCGAGACTAAGGCCTGTAGTCCTGGTACGAACTTTTTACAGAAATCGTAGCGTATGCTTATCGTATGCAATTTGTGTGAAAATTGAAGAGTTCCCTCTATCGTATGTAAATAGAACTAAAATTGATCATAACCGTCAGAAAGAATACTATCGCCCCATGAGATTCGTAAACTAATAAGATGCAGTCAAAATTAATTTGTTTAAACGGTGATAGGTATATTTTTCGAAAATAGTTCAGATAAGGTTGAAGGCAGTCAGTGGTTGTTAATAAGAACTGGTGCCCCACATCGGCTGGCGTGCTATGGGGTCATCAATTCTAACATTTTTTTTTTCAAATTCTAGTTTAACTTGTTATATATCTATACATTATACATGTATGCCTCTACCACCACTCGCGTTCGGCCCCCAGCACTTTGAGCGCGGTCCATTTCATAACATTTTAAATTCTGTGTTACGCAGCTTTATTTTTGCACTGGCCTAGTTAGTTTGAATTCAAAATGTGAATTTACGCCGTGTCAAACACGCCTGAATCATTTTAGTTGGAAACTGCACTCACAATACAATACTGGTAGTTATTAGTGTAATAAACAAGCTAAAAGTCAATTTCATTGTTAAAACAATTACTCGAATATTAATTTGAAATGGCTATCACTCACTGATGGATTATTATTTAAATATATTCGACTTTTCGTTCCTCCCATAAAAAAGCCAATTTCATATGTAAGGACCTAATAGTAATTTAATGCAATTATTTTTTTAATAATCATAGGTATATCCGTCAGCTCATCTGCCACCTATCACATAAAAAATTTTAAAGCGATCTCTCCAAATAAAGATTTTGTAACTTAGGCTTAACGACAAGACAAGTGTCCCGCTTGCTTGTTTATATTAGTTGAATTATAAAAAAACACTGGGATCTTATTTTATCAATGGCTTGTGGGTTTTCTTCATGAACTACTTACATATCATTTTGTTGTTCTTTTTCAGGTTCGTACCAGTACATCAACTCTTCGCAACTACTGATCGATATGTAGCTAACACTATCTACTTACTCGTACATAATTGCAACGGTTTTCGTTCGAGCACACCCAGATTCGAGGCAAATAAAAAAAAACAGAAATTTATAAAAAAAGGTTCTGTGCTTGGGCACCAGACATCGATTATTATAATAACCTTTGGCCGCAATCTTAACTGGTGGTAAGTGTGGCCGAGGGTGTAGCATGTTTGTCTAACTACAGCTTATTATTAGCAAGCAATATAAATACGACTAGATATTGATGGTGTCGTCCAATACGCTAAATCGCAGACCTATTATAATGGAAAGTTGAAAAGAAAATCGACAAAAGTCGGAAAAGAAACATTGTCAACAATGGTTGTTGGAAGTAATTCCCAAAGTCGCTTAAGCTATTTATTTTTAAAAATATAAACCAAAGCACCACTTAAATAATTCCCTATAAATGCGTGTTATTCTCCGAAAGTTGATCAACTTCCTAGGAAATTGATAAACTTACGATTTAGATTGTTGTACTGTGACCTTATAACACATTTACCTACTAGTCAACCGCGGGAGCATCCCACCTAGAACGCAACGGTGAACCGCACTTGCGAGATGCGGCTTAGGTGGTAACCATACATGATATACCTAGCTATGTCTAGATATATCTGGACAAACCTACTTACTATCATGACCTATTTAAAACCTCAACTCAATATCTTTTATTGAACTCATGTCACTCAATACCGGATACCGGAGGCCCAATCACGAGGAATGGGAGTTAAGAATTTGACAGCGCATTTTTAACTTCACTGGTGTTGAGGGTGTTGTCTATGGGCGGCAGTTGCTCGTCTGCCACCTGTGACCAAAAAAAATCTGGGTCATTATGACCGTCTTTCCGTCACATTGGCCTGGGCGGCTACTGTTTAATCTTCTTAGAACGTCGAGTGATTAAAAATATTACTAAAAACAAATGTGTTTTTCAGCCTTAAAATAAGCTGAAAATAAAAACTTATCATAATAGCAACCACTACACGCCCCCGTAAGGGCACTACAATATTATGAGAGAGCTCTTTATTAATATTCTAGTCTAGAACAGTTAATCGTTTACTCAAAAACATCCATCTCGGTGCTCAACGTAAAACCAGGTGCGATAGAGATCAAAACCTGCCCGTATCTCTCCATAAAGAAGGTTTTATTTATAATGCTCATTTATTTTAACAATTTAATTACCAGCAATTCTGTTGCACGTCTGACTTTTTACCGTACCCCGCGTCTACGTGCCTGGCCTGCTGAGAGACGTTGTGTTGTGAAGGGCAGGTGGGTAATATGAAAAGAAAAATCTGAATTAGACGTTGAAAAGGACGGTTTTGTTCTCACACGGTGACGTGACTACGTCGCACTAGGCACACTAGCGACGCCAATAGATTAAAATTGTTAGCTAGCTACTGAACCGTATTTTTTTTCCAAAAAGTGTGTACTATCAGAATCTGGCCAATCATTCATAATTTTTTTAATTGTGCGCTACTTTTTGGTCTGTATTTATATTCGAAAATTTGCTAACTCCAAAAGCGGCCACACACATAGTAAAATTAAATAAATATTGAATATTGAATAATAGTATGAATGCTTATTATATACGAGATTCTGTTGGTCTGCAAATATTGAAACAATAATCTGGTTCACCTTGTCATTAAATCATCGATAGAGACGAGAAACGAGGAAGTGTTTGGTATGATGGTATCTGATGGAAAGTAATCACAGCTTGCTGATGCGTTGCCTTTTAAAAGGAGTACGCTCTTCTCTTGAAGATAAATGTAAATTAAAAATAAATAAATTAAATATAAATGTATTTTATTGGAACAAAAACAATTTTTACAAAGTTATAGTTAGCAAACGATAACAAGCGTATTAGTTTCGAAAACTGTGCTACGGTCGTTGACGCCTACCTCCAGATAAGGAGACAGCGTTCCTTACAAATTAATACAAATAATGTTACATCTACAGTTATTATGTAGCTTTATAGCTATATTTCCTGTGGTGTTTTGATATTATGGTTAGGAAATAGGTGTGTAGCCATGCAGTGTGTATGTGTAATTTGTGTTTGAATGTGAGTGTGTAGTGTATAAGTTTATGTGTGTAGGAGTGTGTGAAGGTGTAAGTGAATGTGTGTAACCTCATTTTATGATATCTTCAGTTTATATCTACTGTTGAGTAATCAACGTATATTACAAACGCAGTAATAGGATTCTCCCAAATTGTCTGAGATAGGCGTTTCCTACAGCAAAGCGGCAATTATCTGCGTACAGCAGGGAGAGCCGCGGGCCCGGATATTGCGGGGCTGGCAGCGACGGCCGGAACGTCGCTTTGAGCCTAGACAGAAGCGAGTGCCGAATTACGTCTTTGTGATGGTTTCTATAAGTGTTGTTAGGAACTGAGCCAGCGTTTGGGAGGCACCTAAACCAGTTTTGGTACTAACATGCAGTGTTTAGAATCCTGGCTTGGTATTTCCAGTAGTGTTACTGAACTATCAACTACTGGAACTATCAATCAATATATCAATGTCGAGGTCAAAATTATTATAGAATAGAATACCGATAATACTATTGATAGTATTGCATAATACACACACAACATCTCATACATTGACCTGACTCCGTAGTAAGTAGCATAAGCACTCGTGTTACAGATATCAGACAAAAGAAGATTTCAAATAATACAATACTTTAATACAATTAATAACACTCGGACACTGAACAAGTTCAAGTATTTATCACACGAATAGTCTAATATGACAATAGTATCGATGATATAACATCTAATACTGTCGAAATTCATAGACTATGGATGGTGTACAACTATCGACACTATCAAAAGTATCTATAGTTTTTGCTTGATTATGTACGAAATCACAATACAATCGATACTGTTGACAGTATCGGACGTATAACTACTTCTACTATCGATTGCCTATCGATAATCGATAACTTTGGGACATTAACTCCAAACTGAACTAATAGATGGCGCTGGGCGTCAATTACATTGCGCAAGTCTTTCGCTTTACCTACAACCCTTGTCGCTGTCTATAGAAGTTACCTCGTTATTAAATTAGTATAGAAGATAAGTAACTTATAGTCGAGCCGTTGTATCATGCCCGATTTGACAACACCTTTCTTTTCAATTTTGCACTTATCCCTGCTATGAGGAACACATTTCGCGAATCATAAAGAACTACTTTTAAATCATAAAGTTCTTTATGATTCGCGAATGTGTTCCCCATAACAAGGATAAGCGCAAAATCAAAAAAAAGGCATTGTCAAATCGGGCATGATACAACGGCCCGACTATAGTTACACTGTCTTCAACAGACTCAGAAACGTGTACCAATTAAAACTTGTTTAGTATCTGATGCTTTTGAGGAATTTCACTAATTTCGCCTGATATTGTTAATTACCTCTGACTCACTTCAAAAATAACCCTTTGGCAGATTAGGTAATTAATTAAATATTCTATTCCTCGTTTCGACGATAAATTTGACGCTGTTTTTGATTGGAAAAACCTGCTAATATTTACACGATGGTTATTTTGTTTGATTGTTAAAAGCTATGTAGGTAGGTACACATATTTTTGGTATTGCAACTTATCATAGCTTCTATGTTTTGTTTTATTATTAATCATGTTTAATAACTTGGTTCTGTGTACTGAGTAAAGAAAATAAAAATAAAATAGGTATTCGTGTGATGTTTAAAGACTGAAATGTATCTATGAGTCTGAAGGTAATTGAATTTTTGTAGCAGCACCTGTGCTGTGTTTTGCCAAGTGAGTGAGGGTGCCGGAGGTCCAGTCTGGGGGGAAGGGCATTAAAGGTTGGCAGTGCGCTTGTGATTCTACTGATGTTGCAGGTGATAGGCAGCAGCAATCTCTTACGTAGATGATCCGTTGTCTTTCACCTAGTACATTAAAAAGTCTGTTATTAGACAGAAAAAGTATTCAGAAAAATTATCAAATATTATTATATTACCTGTACATTTTTTATTAATTTACTTAATAAAAGTTTAAATACCGGCGTGACAAGACCAAAGAGTGATTAGGTGTAGGCTTAACGTGCTTTCCTGGCCACTTACCATTGCCAGATTACGAGCTGGCACATTGGTGTAGAGAGCGGACTTGTGTTTGCAAGCACACTTGACCACTAAAATAGCACGTACGAAGCGGATCGTTAAGATTGGCCACCGTAACCGAATGGTTGAAGGATTTACGAGGATGTTAAGTTAAAATAATTTTCAAGTTTTTCCTAGATTTTTCGTTTCAAATTCATCGCCCATTTAAATTCCGCCCCAGTATTTTAGTTTTAATAGGTATCCATTATTTAATATCCGTCCTTACCCAATAAAACTTGAGTAAAACTTCCCCGTTCAGGTTACAGTAACTTCATAAAGTTGAAGCTAATAAAATTTCACGCTGAATATTGAAAACTACTTTCGAAAGTGAATCTTTTAGATTTTATGGATATCAAAGTGGATTTAAAAAGTAGGAAAAGTGTACCAACTTTTCAGAACTTGGCTCTAGCCAAGGTACTAATTATTGCAATATTTTTTATATTCACATTGATCTGACTCCGTACTAACTTACTAAGTATCTTAGGCACTAGTGTTACAGATATCAGACAACAGAAGAAACACAAATATAACACCTAAATACATGATTACACCCAGACACTGAACAAACATAAGTATTCATCACAAGAATATTTGTCCAGCGTGGGGGTGGGGATCGAACCCACGACCTTTGGCGTATGAGGTATGGTCACCAAATGCGCCATCCGGCCAGTCGAATAATGTCGACACCTCCTACGTATATTATCGTAACTGACTTTCATAAACTTTACAGTACAGCTGTTTAAAGATTCTCTAGCATATGATTGAGGTTCATGATGTCAAATATACTCATTTAATAACAAAAATTGGTACATAGATACATTTTTGTGAATGGCTTAATACCTATAAAACGGTTTCTTAATTTTTTTGCTAGATTTCCTAAAAAGTCACATACGATACTTTTCCTTGGAAATTATCAATCGTATTTCATTGTATGTAATACTTACTACACTTTACGTTGACTTTTAAGCAAGATTTAAGAATGTATGTTACATTTACGATATAAATATAATAAAGCTGAAGAGTTTGTTTGTTTGTTGTTTGTTTGTTTGTTTTGAACGCGCTAATCTCCGAAACTACTGGTGCGATTTGAATAATTCTTTTTTTGTTGGATAGTCCATTTATCGAGGAAGGCTATAGGCTATCAACATAATAATATTAAGGGGGTTGTAAGGGGTTAAAAGAAGGGTAAAAAGTTACTTTTCCACGCGGACGAAGTCGCGGGCGGCCGCTAGTTTACGATAATTTACACCGATAAAAATCAACAAATATGTATTGTAAGTTATAATTAGGTACTACTATATGCTATGAAACAAAGTAATTTACATAATTGTATCGTAAATTTCATAAAGCAGGAATAGTTAAAATTAAAATAACGTCATTAAATAAAATATTGTCATCATCATCATCATCAACCTGTCCACTGCTAGACATAGACCTCTCCAAATGCTCGCCACTTTGATCGATCTTCGTCTACTCGCATCCAGCTCCAGCTAGCCCTCTTGCGCAGATCGTCACTCCATCTGGCCTGAGGGCGTTCTACACTACGTTTACCAAGACGTGGTATCCACTCCAGAACCCTTTACCCCAACGGTTGTCAGTTCTGCGTCAGATATGGCCAGCCCCCCGCCACTTCAGCTTACTAATCGGGTGAGCTATGTCGATAATTTTGGTTCTCTGCCGGATCGGCTCGTTTCGGATTTGATCACGCCGAGAAATGCCGAGCATAGCTCTTTCCATAGCACACTGAGCGACTTTAAACTTGTAGACTAACCGTGCTGTTAGTGTCCACGTTTCGGCCCTGTATGTCATGACGGGTAGGACGCACTGATTATTGACTAGACGTCTTTAGGCACTGTGGAATCGATGATGAGAACGACTCGACGTAGTTTTCCCAATGCTGCTCAAACCAGCTGGATTCTTCTTTTCACCTCATCTTCAAAGTTGTTTCGACCCGCAATATCTGCCCGAGGTACACATCTGTATTTGCATCGTTTATGCCAATATGACGATGTCATCTGCGAATCGCAAACACATCCTTTCCAGTTCAGCGTCTTGAACACATCCTCCATTGCATTTGTGAACAATTTCGGGGAGATGACATCCCCTTGTTTCACTTCTCGATGCAATGGTTATAGGTTTTGTACTTAGACGGACATAATGGCAGCTTCGAGACATCTCATCACTTCACCAATCTATTTGGCAACGCTGCAGGGACTCCAGACCAGACCAGATTTCAACCAAGTCAAAGGCCTTCTCATAGTACACAAAAGATTATACTCCTCGGGCTTCTGTATAATCAGCCGCACTGTGTGAATGTGGTCTAAGGTGCCATATCCGCTCCAAAATCCAGCCTATTCCGGTGGTTGGAATTCGTCGAGTCTTTGCGCAAGACGGTTCGTGATCACTCTTGAGAATAGCTTATAAGCGTGACTTAGAAGCGAAATGGGTTGATAGTTCTTCAGCAGGCTTTTGTCACCCTTTTTGAAGAACATAACGACCACACTACTTCTACTCCACGCCGCCGGAGTTCTCCTTTTAAATAAGACATCATTGAAAAGCTTTTGGAGTTCCTTCAGTACGGGTTTGCCTCCAGCTTTGATCAGGTTTGTTGTTACGCCATCTTCTCCAGGGGTTATTCCGTTTTTGAGCTACCCAAGAGCAATCCCGATTTGGCCAACACTGACTTCCGGCAGGTTTTCGGTGAAGTGACGTGTTAATTTGTCTTGAGAGTCCTTATTTTCAGGACCAGGTTGAGATGCATGGCTAACTGCCCGCTTTGAGGCAACCATTTCTCCACTTGCTGTAGTCAGCTTCGTCAGGCGGCTTCTTCCGAGAGAAAAAAAATAAATTTATGTATTTTGTAATAAATGCAATCCAAAATGAACTCTCCAAAAATTTAACAAAAGTGTATCATACATAGTATAGGTGAACAGTCTTGTCATTTAGGTTCTTTTCAACTGTATAAAAGGCATTTGCCATCAAATAAGTTTTCACTTGAGATTTAAATTAATGTATGGGTAAATCAACAAGAGTTTGTGGTAATTTGATAAAAACTTTAATGCTCATCACGACAAATTAATTACCAATTTTACGAAGTATGAGATTTGAAACAGAAAATTGGTGTTTATTTTTGGTGTTTAGGCTATGCTTATAAGATTTCTTCGGAAATAAGTTTAGATTTTTGTATACATACATTATACAATCAAAAATATACTGTGATGCCCTAGCATAAATAGATATAAATCATTGTTTTACTTATATTACCTAGACTTAACTTATTTTATACCGTGGGTGAAATATTATTGTTTTCAAGTAATATCTCAGAATCAGACAGTAAACACATAATTTAATTTATCTCATCAATATCAGCATCAAATGGTAGTAGGGATTCTGTATAAAAAGAGAAGAAATATTTTATAACTAATGTTTTTCTAAAAGTATACTGTCGTAAAATATTTTGAGTGCCGAAGTAAACTATTGTAAGTTTAAGTTAAGATAAAAAAACAAAAATATATTCCAAAGTAAAATGTCGTAAGTAAACATACGGACCTCATTTATAAAAAAAAATCCATTGTAAAATATCGTAACTAATACTTACGACATTCTGTATATGACTGAAAACAAAGTACATTATAGTAAGTAATACTTACGATAGTTTACTATGGGTACAGTGCGATAGTTGAATGTATAACTGATTCGCATTTATTTATCACATTATATGAGTTTAAAATATTACTTGCCCTCATCTCGACTATAACTCTCAACGGCAATGTAAGTAATCGTTACTGCTAGATGCGATCCACTCGCCGTCCTCTCGCCCCCGCGTATAGTGTGGAATCTGCGCTATACTATATTTTACTTCGACGTAGATGAACTTACGATTATTAGCAGCCTCAATATCTTCGGTTCTAATATGTTTAAAAAAATTTTGATCAGCTAAAATAATATATTCGATTATAAAGTATGTAAAAATATAGAAATGTCATTTTCGCATATTTGTTGGTTACGATATTTTACGTAGGAGGTGTCGATGTTTCGTCAATAAATTCCATTACTGTTAATACCAATAATATTACCTCAGTCTTGTGGAAACGTTTAGCTGTGGCAGTATTTCCTGACGGCTATGACTTAGGGACCTTTAAGAATCGAGCGTACTCCTTCTTAAAAGGCCGGCAACGCATCAGCGACCTCTCTGATCTCGCAGATGTTCATGGGCAGCGGTGATTACTTTACCAGCAGGTGACCCGCTTGCTCGTTTGCCACTTCTAGTATAAAAAAACAATCACGTTAAGACCTCTATACACCGTAATACATGAATGAAAGCCATAAGTTAATTAAAAGCGTGCACATAAAACTCCCCCGCTGAAGGCTACAAATGCGCCCTATCTACTCGTGGCCGCAGCGTCCACTCCGGCGCCGTGAGAAATGCCCTCATTGTGTCGCGACGAGCGCCCGCGCCGCACCGACCCATTTGTACCATCCGCGGGCATTTGTACCGTGTTCTAGGGGTTACAGGGTGTTACGAGGGGTGTAGATGGTGATGTATGGGTTGCAAGTATATTGGAGATATCTATCGTTTACCTCCGGTGTGTTGAAATAAATAGTTCAATGGTTACCGTCGGTGTTATCGGTATTTTTTTTATAATATAGGAAGGAAAACGAGGAAGCGGGTCACCTGATGGTAAGTGAACACCGCCACCCATAGGCATCAGCCAATGCGTTGCTGGCCTTTAAGGAAGGTATAGGCTCGTTTCTTGAAGATTAGGATGTCGTACCGGTTCAGGCTAGAATTCACGAATTAATCCTTATGCCGGTCCCTAAACGCGCATTGCATTCCTTTTGTTTGGATGCGCCAGGTATATTTTTATTCTATTGGTAGAAGACTTGGTTAAAAGGATGTACATGTTCACATATACATCCAGTGTAGTTTAACATCTAGAAAATGAATATAATCCTTGAATGAGGCAGCTATTAAGCTATAGGTACTCCTAAAAGTACCAAGGCAGTGCCTTTTTCTTTATACAGGTATGTACTGCAATGCGTCATTAGCAGGTCCATCAGCGCCTCGCTCCCGGTGACCGAGTGAGCGAGTGAACGGCTCTTGACCGAGATCGCTCGCTGCGTGCGATCGAGTGCTCACTCAGTCCGGGGCTGACGGGTGAAATGCGAACCTGACGGATGAAAGGAAACAGTCAAAGTAGGGCAGTGCTATTGCCTGGCTGATGTCGAATCGAAGTTAAGTAGATACCTACCTAAACAGTAGGTATCTACTTAACTTCGAACTTGGTACAGACCAATGCAGGGAAAAGGCCTCCATCATAGAAAGTCACCGTTACTATGATGGGATTGGGCTTAATAACCATGTTTGCCTAATTTCTAAGGTTGGAAGCGCACTTGTAACTCCACTGGTGTTGCAAGTGTCCATGAGCGGCGGCAATTGCTTACCATCAGGTGATCCGCCTGCTCGTCTGCTACCTATCACTTAAGAAAAATGCGGATTGGTGATCACAAACCTGAGCTACTTATGTTCGAATAATTCATAACATGCTCTGTGCTCGACCTGGGAATGGAACCCGGGTACCTAACCACTAGACCAACGATTGTACGAAATGGTAGGACTTACGCACTTAAAATAAACAAAGACAACACCTATTTGCAAACATTTACATCCCTTTAACTATAAAACTTTCAATAAATTTTAGAAATCCGCATAAAAATAATTCTGCTTTTCATCCAAAAAAGTTAAGTAACTTCTCCATTTTAAATGGGGAGACGAAAATACATAAAAGATCAGTCGCTATTATGTTGTCGCTGTGTGAAAAGTATTGAGTTGGTGTCACTGACTCATTATTTTTTATTATTAATTGTTTAATTGACCGACTTCAAGAAATGAATATTTTTTGTATTTTCTCTTTAAACTTTTAAAACAAGATTAGATACTTTTAATACAATAAAACAATAAGTAGGTATATAAAAAAGAAACAATTGGATGCTACAGGAAATTAGTGATAGATTTTCAATGCTCTACGGAAATAAATCCTTCATTCCAACAACAAGACCACTTCAAAACCTCGTTGCATCTCTTTCCAATCCAAATAAAACACTGCATAAGATCACTCGGGAGTCGCTCGGCGAGATTAAAAGATCTCGGTGCGAGCTCCTCGTTTAAAACAGTAATCGATTTAACTCGATTGAACTCGATTCAATTTAGCTCGGCATCTTGTAAAAATGCGTACAATCGGCTTACGGTAAGGGGGGAGGAAGGGAGGGGGCTGACGAAGCTTTGAAGTGTAGACTGGCCTTTGTGGGGACAAACAGGGAACCTGCAGGGTGACAAGGGGACTGGGGATTAAACGGGACAGAGATAGAAATAGTTGGTTAACAGATTAATTTATTTCTATTGTGCACCCCTAATCCTCCACCAACTAAAATGTTATTGGGGAAAAAAAAAAGAATAGGATTGCAAGAATATGAATACTTTAATGTAATGAAATAAAAATATGTTAGGTATTCAATTTGGGTTCCAGAAAGTGCAAGATACAATCGTTAATTTATTTTGAGTATTGTTTATATCCTTCATGTCATTTCACTGAGCCAATCTAGGGATTTGATCAATTAGCTAGATTTTTTTAGGGAAATGATAAAATCGTGTTGTAATTAATCATCCTACGTGATTTGATCAAATCCCTGGTTTTATCATTTCCCTGTGACATTATGTTTAAATATGTACTTACCACCAATTATTCTAATAGTAACACACTAATTAATTAATTCACACAAAAATCTCATACTTTGAACTGATTGAGGTTCGGATCGAGCAAAAAATATGTTTCGAATTTTTTAACATACCTCGGGTTCGTGATCACCAATCCGCATCAGGATAGCATGTTGATTAACCCAAATGACTTGATTTCTATGATTGAGGCCTTTGCCCTGCAGTGGAATAGTAGTTCTATGGGCTGATAAAAAAATAACTTGTATTTTTTTCTTGATACAACAAAAGCAGATAATTATGGCACAGAATTATGCACTGCTCAATAGCATAATCACCTTATCAACAAAGAACAAAGTCCCCCAGCCACACAAAGCGCGGCCACCCTACCGCATAAGTGGATTTGCTCGGCCGCCACAGATACGACTTGTAATAGATTTCACATTTGTCAAAACAGGATTTATCAAATTGATCCCCTCCATTGATGAAGATGTCGCCGTAACGAGATAACCGGGGTCGGGATGAGGGTATGATATTGTTGGGTAAACCTATAAGTAAGCTACTAGGTTGAATGTGACTCAATTTGAGAGAGTACTGAAGGAAAATTACTTATTACGCTGCTAGCTTTGGGGTATACACCCCACATGTAGACTGTTACATGCTCTTAAACACTTATTCTGTATACAGGATGTATCTGTAAACATTTACATCCCATAAACCACGTGTTCTACAAATCATTCTAAACAAGATTTTATTCTACGACTTTTGAAAATTCGCATACACGACTTTTCATACAAAGTCGGTCACGTGAATTGGTAATTTTATATGGGAAATCGACAAAATTTTCGACAATTTCCAAAATTCATAGAACAAGATAGAAGTTCAGAATGATTAATAGAAGACGTGGTTAAAGGGTTGTAAATGTTTATCGATATATCCTGTATTATGTGGACATACACCACATACATTTAACAGCCACACATCAAAGTATACAAAACTGTCAAATTTCTTCATGCAAATAAATAAATAAATAAATAAATAGACTCTCATCTTCGTGTCAAACTCATAAGGTTGAAAATCGGTTGAGGAAATTTGACAGATTGTGGTAACCTGATGTGTGGCTGTCTGTACTTACATCAAATATTCCTTTCTTGATGGCGAAATGGTTAGAGACATGTCTCATACGTCAAAGATTGTGGTTTTCACAAACCCTAAACAAGCATTCGAATGATGAATACTTGTGTTTATTCAGTGTCTTAAATACATTACGTAATATTTCACCCAGATGTTTATTAGGTACTCTGTTTGTCTATCATTTGTAACACAAGTGCTTAGGTTACTAAGTACCTACCTACGTAATCAGCTCAATGTTTGTATGAGATGATGTTGTATAAAGTAGACATCTAGCTCAACCCATATTTCTTAATAAAAAAACTAGAAGCAAATTCGTATTCACTGCGGAAGAGTCAATGTAAATAGTGTTGTTCTTTGAAATAAAACCTATCACATCGGTTTATCGATCGATATTATTGAGAACTCATCTGTTCTGAATGTTTTTTTGGTCTAGGTGGTTTATGACCGTGATTTCGGGGCCCTTGCTTCGATTTCCGGGCTGAACTAAGTATGTTTTGAATTTTTCGAGCATCATTTGGGTTTGTGCACATTAGGTAACCGTTGCGATTAATGCAATCCCATAATAGTAGTAATGACTTGGAGACCCTGCAGTTGGACAATGAATATAATCCGACATGAAAAAACAAGTGGTTCTTAATTTCATCAATATCTTTTTTCCGATTACATAATACAAGCGTATTTCTACCATTAGATCGGCAGTTGTGAAACATCGTGACGACTGGACGTTTCAGATAACTCTCAAAGACACTGATGACTTTTCCTTCCTCGTGTACGGCTACTTGTTATCCATAACCATATTACTATTTATCGATAACACTACACGCGTTTGACATCCCTATCTAACCTATAGTACTAGTAACTTGTACCTTTGTACACCTCTAGCTGCTCGCAAACAGCCCCCATAGCGTGGTGGTCTCGAGTAAACACCGTCTGTTTGTGTTGCTCAGAAAAGGCCGTAACTAGATATCCGGGTTCGATATCCGATTGAGTCAATTTGCGAAACTTTCCTAACTTCGCTGAGCCTGTGCTGTGGTGTTAGGATTTCGAATGTTATTTACTTCTCGTTTGGATGGTATAGTGTGTGAATAAGAGGTGAAAACATGAATTTATAGGTTCAAAAACATTTTGGGTACTAACAAACTTGCAAGGAGTTGCAAGGTAGATGACATTGCTCCTATCTCCGAGTTATAGTGGAACGTTAATTTTGTTAAAATTAATCTTCAAGGAGCCTGAAAACTAAACACCATATTCCTGTCCTACCGCAGTCTAAGTTTCAGTAATAATGACACGAGTACGTCGGTGCAATAACGAGCCAATAACCAGCAGTAATCGGTATAAGACGTAGCAACAAGTCGCCCGAACACTTTCAACTAAACGGGTATTTACACTGCACGAACAAACACGACGTTTGTAATGTTAGGACACCCTCAAGACAGATCTGAGCAGGATGGCTGGCAAGAGCTGGATGGAAGTAGTGAAAAATTGATCGGAGTGGCAAAGCAAAAGGAGAGGCCTGACCAGCAGTGAATTGCAAAATACAGGGTGTATCTGTGGACATTTTAACCACGTGTTCTACCAATTATTTTTAATAAATTTTGTTCTATGACTTTTGAAAATTCGCATAAAAAATTTTCATCTTTCCATACAAAGTCGGTCACGTGACTTGGTCATTTTGTATAGGGAGTCGAAATTTTTTCGAAGAATTTAGAAAAGTTGTTGAACAAATGTTGTTCAGAATGGTTGATAGAACACGTGGTTAAAGGGATGTAAACGTTTACAGATACACCCTGTTTATTGATGATGTTTTAACACGTAGAAGCATTGTGGCATTTTTTTAACTGTCCCAGGAATGTATGTAAATACGGGATATGGGAAACGTGAATGTGGGAAAGAGCCCCGAGCAAGTACCGATGGCGTCTCCAACGATTCAGTCCGTATGTTAAGAAGGCAGGAAGTATCATGGGAAGGTGGTGGGTCATATCCCTGGAATATTATATACTAGACCTAACCTATAACTAAAGCAATAAATGATATTTGATTTGATTTAGAAATCTATAAATTTGCTAGACAAAATCTTAACTATTTAAAAAGCCGCTGAAATCTACCCTAAAATACCAGCTCACCAGATATACTTGTACTAGACTTTAACATGCTAATTTCCACTCCTAAAAGTGACATTTCCTGTCCTACAGTTAGGAAAATCCCTCAAATCATACTTGTAAACATAAAATCAAACCATCAACCCAATTAGTTTCCCTTATCCCACAAAAACGTTTACCATTTTGTATATGTTGTATACTCTAATCCGACCGCATGGGCTTACGGCCGATGCTAGCCGTCTCATCAGGCCGTGTAAAGCCGTCGGTCGCGACGTGTGCCGGGAATTTAATTAAAAACGTCCCCGCCTTAAGCCCAGTGTACATTTAACACGTATTGATCGCTATCTCTTAATAAAAGAGATTGCTTGCGCTTTTCCTTCCGCCTTTTGATCCTGGCTGGTGGAAGAGATCAGATCTTAGGTATTTATTACGGTTCGTGTCACTTATTACCACGTATTACAAAACGTGGACTAAAGTTAGTCTTAGTTCAAAGTTGTTGCTGTCACTTTTTTCTTTGCAATTTTGCAAACGACTTATATTTGCAAAATGATAGCATACATTTTAGAACATGAATAATTTTAGTCTCCATTTTGTAATAATTAGGGGATTAGGTTAATGTCTTCTTTGTAGTAAACTGACTAATCACACTTAAAGCTTATCGCTTAAAGCGACTGCAGCACTTGGGGCCTTTATTTCCCGAGTCAGTCCCAATTTTGTAGGTACCACAAGAAATTCTGAGTATCATCCCAAAATCAGTTGGTGTTCTTGTACCCAAGTGGGTGGAGGGACAAAAGGATGGTGGAAAAACAATCCATCCATTGCGGGACGACGTCTTGTGGGTAGACCACCTGCCCGTTGGTCTGACGATATTGTAATGGTAGCGGCGAAACAATGGATGAGGCTGGCGGGCGACCGTAGGAAGGGTGTGTGTTAGATAAGATACTTAGAACTGGGTAGATGTGGACTGATATGATGACTGTGTAAAGAATAGTATGCTTGAAAAAAGTGTAGATGATTAAATTACTAGAATGACATGGACATATAGAGGAAAAAGACGTACTGCGCCGACCCCTGTCCGGTTTTTAAAAATGAACAGAATTATGACGAAAAATTATATTATCTTATTGTTACAATAAATTATTAGGCCTTAATGTCATCGACACAAGAAACACATTTTCCGAGTTCCAAAAACATTAAAGACCACAGTAATTACTCCATTACATGCCACCTTAACCCCATCAAATTAATTAAGTACGAAGACAAAAACATTCATCTCATAATACGGAAACAGCCACAAAGCAAGTTGAACAAGAACAACCGAAATGGCCGAATGAACCGGCTCGCAGCCGAAATTAAAGTGTTTTAAAACTCTAATTGACATGCGACACAGTGTTGCCAGGTACTCAACAATTAGAAGGTTGGGCGCAGTGGGTAGTAGCGATGAAAGATAGTTAATTTTTAAGGCCTAGACTATTTGAAAGATTTGAGACTTTACATAACTAAATAGTCTTATAACCCTTTAGCTTTTAGTCGGATGACTAACGGATGACTTTTAAGACTGCTAATGTAACACGTGCAATTTAAAAAATGGATAAAAAAATTCAACCCTATATAACGGGACTAAACTAAAATGCCGAGTACTTTTTTTTGTTGTATAGCTGTTAAGCTTGGCCAATATTATTATGTGTATTATTATAGGGTGGTAGTAAAAAACTTTTAGTGGCAAACCGAAGTTTTCCACTAGTCATTATTTTATAATTCTAATCTGGTAACATTGGTGACCCCACATACAATTCGATTTTGTCTGTACATTTGGAGTTTTACGTCATCATTACCCGGACAGGCCGGACACCGCCGGACACAGGGCGCCGGACGCGGCCGCGGCCGCGGTCGCAACAAAGGTGCATCGTTAGCGCTCCTCCAAAGGGGATACGGGTTAGGACATGTCCTTACTGTACGCTAGCGAATAAACACCAGAATAGACCCCTTTTTCTGCTTGGCCTTCTTTGGTTTTTCTTTTTTTTTGACGGCTTCGATGGCGCGAGTAGCTAAAGTTCGCCCGAAGCGCGAAAGATCCCGGGTTCAATTCCCGATCAAGGCAATTTAGAAAACCGGCGTAAAGCAGTGCATGCGCAGTGTTTCCTTGCGTGAGTGACGGTACCGGAGGCCCAATTGGGGTGAAAGGGAGTTAACCGTTGGTAACGCATTTGCGACTCTACTGGTGTTATAGGTGTCCATGGGCGGCTGTAATCGCTCACCATAAGGTGATCCGTCGGCTCGTTTGCCACGTACCTATATCATAAAAAAATAGACCAGTGACGGTGTTTTGTGAAGCTTGCCGCCCACACCTGAAGTGATGATCACGACCACACTGCCAAGAGTTATACCGAGGAGACGTACCCATGTGGCTACGCCCTAACGCATGGAAAAATGTATTTGAGTGCAATCTCCGGGTTCGCGGCGGCCGGAACCGGCCTTTGTTCGTATCGGCAAGCTGTTGCCGTATTGCCACTTGCCGCGTTGCTTCGCTTATCCTATTGTCCTGCACTCGTCACGCTTAGCATTTTGGGTGACGGTGTTGGAAATGTACAGTGGGCTGTAAGAGCATAGTGAGTGCGCATCATGAATTGAAAATTATCTACGGAACAGTCAGTTGCAGAATCACTGTTTAATTTAAATGATGTCTATGTTCTAAATTTTTTTGATATATGTACAACCTCTCTTTCCCCTCTGAATGTGTATTTCTCAGTTCGTCTCATCAGTCAATTAAAGTTAGATCTAAATTTGATACGTAACTTGATTTTAAAAGTATGACATTTACTAAATAATTATATACAATTAGATAATTCATGCAATTTTGAGCAACTTTTCTTTTGAAACAGGCCTATTGACTTACACCCCCGCATGGAAGGCGCATTCGTATACATTTAACAACCATAGATCATTTGACACTTGTACAATATTAAACGCAAAGATTCGTGGCAGTCAGTGCCATGTAATATCACTTACATTATGACAGTTCAGTTATTTAGAATGGTCAGCCTAGTTTAGTTAAGGTGGAGTAATTAGCTAAAGGGGAGTAAAAATTAAAATTAATTTAAAATTATGCCCTTTATTGTTTTTGCCTGAGATACAGGATATTCCTAGTTCAGGCAGCAAACTGCAAATGATTCCATTAGTTTAATTAGATTATTTTACACCTTTGTAGTACTCTTATGTTTTTTCAATAAAGTTTAATTTCAATAAAACTGTTACCGAAGTACTCGAGCCAGTGTCGATGTCATTCATCATTTATCAAGAACAATATTATAATGAATGCACTTATGAATAAATTGCAAGGAAATGCTATAGCAAAAAAAAATAATGACATCCACTGGCACGAGTTTTTGCGCTTAGCAAAGCTGCGTACTATATAAAGCAGCCACCCGAACCGAGGAAGATTATTATTCTAACACTTACATTGAACCGAATATCTAGAATAGAAAATTTTCATCAAAACGGAAAGTTCCTCGGAAGTTTCCAACTCGTCCACTTACCCCATTCCATTGGGTACCTTCAAACAGGTAGGAATAATAATGAAAAAATAAAACTTCCGCCTGCAACAATACGCCCGAACCCTTTTGAGTAATTAGGAATACTTTCCGGGGGTTGTGTTTTCAGCATCGTTTCAGGAGTGAGGAGCAATTATCAAAGAGAGTGCGTGAGTTTAAACTGTACATGTATTTTAGAATGATAACATTTTTGCGCTTTAACGCCCCGTTTGGTCTAATGGTTTAAGTACCTGGCCTTGATCTCGGGTCCCCGGGTTCGATTCCCGGGTCGAGCAAAAGTATATAGTTATCATGTTGAAGCGCGGCATTCCTACCTATAAGTCTTAAACCATTCTAAGATTTTTTAGTGTACATCTGGTAACCCTGTTCTCACCGGATACAAACAAGTATTCAACCGGGTTTCATATAGTTGCCGCACAAATACAGCGCTCAAAGCGAGTGCCAGTGCATTAAGACCGGGACAAAAAGTGTCCCACATACCGCTATGTGGGACACAGATCTTTTCACTACATTTTTTGATAATTTTATGCGGGATTTTTCATTGAAAGTGTGAAAAGAGAAATAGGGACAAAACAACTATACAATTCTGAATTCTACTCGTAGTTTTTGTTTTGTTTTTGTGTTGGACTATCTAGATATATAACTATCACACTAGACTAGACTATCTATATAATATAAAGTGGTCCGCCCTCACTCCGCTTCGGGACCGTAATTCAGAAATGAACCAATAGATGGCGCTGTGTCCAATTACATCGCGCAAGCGTTTCGTGTTTTCGGTTTACTTATAAGCCTTGTCGTTGTCTATTGCAGTTATCTCCTTATAAATGGTATAGAAGAAGATAGATAACTATCACATAAAATAAAATAAAAATATATTTAGTATCTGTTCATTATTATGTACTCGTACCTAGCCAAGAACAACGCACAATAAAAAAGATAATTGTATACGCTATTTTCGTGTACATAATGAATCGTAACGTTTATTTATTAGGTAACAATTTAAAATTAGGACTACGGTTTTCACCTTCAACATTATTATTGTTGATGAAAGTCTATTTTTTATTTTTTGGTACTTGTGACTCTACACGTCTTGGTCTTGTGGAGTCACAAGTACCAAAACTGTACTTTTAGAGTTACCCCATTCGAACCTGGCGACACGCTTTCACGTTTGCGTTAGTTACGTCACAAACTCGTCCACCAAACAATTGAAACTTATAAACATTTCTCACTGCTGTCACGAGTTAGTTTCCTATGAATGCGGTACATTTTCTCGAGAGTCCTTTCAGAGGCGCGCTAACGTGAGCACACAGTGGGATGAAGGACGGTGAGGCTGTTGGTGCTTCAAAGGTCTTCTTGAAAGGCTAATCCAACTTTAGGTCATCAAAAAGGTTGATAAAATTTTAGTTCATAAAACAGCAAATTAAATTTTAGGCTATGTTTTAGCCTGCAGTAGGATATAATATACCCTACTGCAGGGCATAAACCGCCTCATAAAAATCAAGTCATTGTTATTATGATGGGATTAGGCTTAATCAACACACTTACTTAATGCGAAGTAGTTTTCATAAGTTTCATAAGTTCCGAGATCACAAACACTAAACTAAATGCGCTTGTAGGTACTTAACACCTTATAAAGGCTGATAAAATGTTTTAGGCACCTGTGGCTTATGGTGGCGGTTTGTGCTTGCTAGACAAACGACCGAGACAGAAGATTAAAATTTTCTTGATTTTAGACTGTGACTCAAGTCACTGTCTTGCCGGTCTTGACTTTGAAACGTTTGTGATGCCTCAGGTGATTATTCATAAACGCTTGCAAAAAATGCACTGCACTTTTTGACGAATAATAATGATTAGATTTTTTTTCATTTAAAAATAAATAATATTTAGCCGCTAACGTTCTGTTGGTAAGTGGTGACACAAATGAGCGATGTTTAAATATTGAATTAATTTCTTTACTGTTATCTTCGGCACTGTGCAGAGACGAGGCGTCGGGCAACTCAGGGTATTTCATTTAATAGTTTCAAACTCTTTTATGTTCCTTCCTAAAAATTCTCAAAGTACGAGCAATAGTGGAAAAGTGCGAAGTCGAGCCGGCTTTGTTGGTAGTTCAACACTTAAACGGTTATGGTGGGTTTCATTTGTTAAAAGTTATGGGAGTATTTTTCAGAGTGGTCGAAGGAAGTCGTTTGAAATCAAAGTTTCTGGGTAAGAAATCGAAGAGATGTAAGTTAGACTCCTGTTAAAATAATATGTATTTTTGACACATTAAATGTGCTTTTAACCATCTTACTTACTTCTCGAGGGGATACTACTGATAAAAACAGACATTATTTCCCCAAGGAACGTACGAGTTGGTTATAACATCTGAAAACTCTCATAGAAAAGTGATCAGGTGTTTTTTTACGTGATTGGTGGCAGACTAGCAGATGGATCAGCTAATGTAACTTGCATCTTGAGCAGATGGATTTGGATGGCTATTTTTGAGGTTAGACCAAAGTTCCTTGGAGAAAAGTATTTATTTTCATCAGTATAATGCCCTTGGAAAGCGAATAAGACGGTATAAAAAAGTACGGTGAATATATTTTATATTATAATAAATAAACTTTCTTGTTCATAATATTAGTAGAATTATCATTTTGATTTTTTATTTTCATGTACTCTGTATCACTCTCATAGAATATATAAATAGTGTGCATCTAACTAACACCAGCTATCTCTATTAAACTTCAGTTTTTCGAGTGTAATGCCATACAATATTTCCCTACTACAATCATTGCACAAACGGAATCGAAATCCCAACTGCGTTGACATCATCGGACCCTATTAGTGTACATATCAAAACTATTAGTGTAACCGCAATAGCGAAAGTGTCGAGAAGGCGCGAGGTATGACAAGCGACGCGACGTGTCGCGCGACAAGCGTGGCGACGTGCGACAAGCGTCGTGGTGTCGGCAGCAGGCGTGTCGTTAGACCACGCACTGCACCGCAACTGGTTGCTTAAAATGAAGTCGTCCCGTAATGAATGAGAATAAACCTATCGCATTTTACCGTGGGAGAGCCACGCTTCGGCATGAATAGGCCGGCTCGACTGTTTTCATACCACGGCTCGACGGTACGTATAGTGCGGTGCGTACGGTGGCTCTTCCATAGTTAAAACGCTGGTGTCATATTTTATTCATCATGAATGAATGAAATGTAACGCCTGCCACGAGTTTTTGCGCTCGTCACATTTGCGCTCCCGAGGGAAACTGAACAGTTGTTCTAGTTAGTACTTTTGATTGCAGTTTGCTCGTGAGGGTAAAAGAGGACAGTCATTTATTTTGGGAATTAGGCAGTTTTTCGTGTCATCAAATTGGTGTGTGTATGAAGTACAAGTCATGATTGAGGAAGGGATGTAGTGTGCCTACAATAGTATGATTTATCGATACTGTGACGTAGTTAGTTACCTTAATTTTTGATATTTTCTTTGTATAAAATAGTTTGGGGCTACTAGGAGTCGAGTCGACTCGCTTTCCAAAACATCGAAAAAGAAATATACATATTTTTCTTAATAGACAACATAAACAAACATAACCAATACTTATTAGACTATTCAATAGGAAATAGGGTATAACTCATACTATCAGCTACTTCATCAAAACTGATGGCAAATTATCCTCAATAAAACTAAGTGAATGAACATCGCAATATGCCGATAGACTATAAAGCATAATGAGGATAGCATTGTAAAAAAATAACAAGTCGAGTTGAAAATGTTTTAGATGGTTCCGTACCCGCTTGTAAAATTGGCATGCTAGCCACTTAGAAACGTAAGCCAAGATTTCAAAACAAAATCGGTTCATCCAATCGGGAGCTACTATAACTCATAAAGACACACATAGAAATACACAGACACATCTTCATTCCTCACTTTATACGAAGTATGTTTTCGGATCTGAGGATCAACGAATTGTGTTCTCTTCTTTTTTAGCTCTCTTTCATTCTCCATCGATTTAACGACTTCCTTTTCCATAATAGTAGTGGTAACTTGATTTCTATGATGGAGGCTTTTGCCCTGCAGTGGGACAGTATATAGGCTGATACTTTACATATCCCCTCCATATCTTTTTTTATATAATCCATCTCCTTTTTGGCTGTAGTTTTTGTGTTGATGCTTGAAATTATGACCAAATAAAAATAGGGTTCTTTTTAAGTATAATAAAATAAAGCCAGCCTATATGCTTTTGATTATTTTTATAGATAATAATAATGAAAACTACAATATTTTTATAACTTACTCTGAATATTACAGTATGTTCGTTCAGTCCAAACTATTTCTTACCAATTTTTATCTGTTACGGAACCCTAACAGATACTAGGCTTGGCTCGTACGAGGCTACTGGACGGGTGCGAAGGGACATGGGGGGAGGAAGGGGGGGGGGGGGTGATGGGGCGCGGCAATTGTTTCATTTCGTTTGATTGAACTGACGAATATTGTATTCCGATTCTGACAACAACCTTCGGTTTCCCGGTAAGGTTAACAGAATATTCACTTTAGGGAAGTCTCATAAAAAAAAATCGGTTTGAGACAACTCCTGCGCTATTTCGCCGACATAGTTGGATTAAGAGGAGTTTATAGAAAGATATTCTTTATTGCACAGTAGTAGTAGTAGTAGGTAGTGGAGATAGTTAGGCAGCTTGCAACTTCACTATTGCTGGTGTCATTAGGCGGTGGTAACGCATACCATCAGGTTATCCGCCTGCCTCATACCTATCATCAGAAATAAAACTTAAGATTTAAAAGTAGCTCAATTATTTTAATAGGATTGAATTCAATCTCACTAACGGGAGTACCCACCATTTCTTGAAAGCGCAATTAATCTAAGTCAAATTATTCTTTATTAATAAATCGCCGGCCCTGGCAGGAACTTTCCAACAAATTAAAACCTATTCGAGTCGCGGGACCAACAATCATCGCAAGAAAGACTTTTGTCTAGATGACTGATTGCGGAAACAAGATTGGCGAAACCAAAGGCTATTTCGCCTTCGAAATTCGCGGCGGTTTTATAAGAAAATACTAGTGTAATATAAGAAAATACTAGTTAATAAATGCGCCAGACAATCACACCTATCATCTTGGTCTCAAACTAGGGGTAACTAACTTTTTTTTTTTTTCTGTGATAGGTAGCAGGCGAGCAGGCGGATCACCTGATGGTAAGCAATTGCCGCCGCCCATGGACACTTGCAACACCAGTGGAGTTACAAGTGCGCTGCCAACCTTTTATCCCCTTCCCCCCGAGTGGGCCTCCGGTACCCTCACTCACTCGGCGAAACACAGCACAGGGGCTGCTTCACGCCGGTTTTCTGTGAGGCAGTGGTATCACTCCGGTCGAGCCGGCCCATTCATGCCGAAGCGTGGCTCTCCTACAGTTGCAACTACCCCTGTACTATGAATACCAGGTGACGATAATAACTGGGGGCGTCAACCCAAAACACCCAGACAAGTTAAAAGCTCTATACGCTTTTTATACGCTTTGATGGCCTCGATGGCGCAGTGTCAAAGGTGTTCGCTCGAAGCGTGAAAGGGTTCGATTGCCAGCCAAGTCAATTTAGGAAACTACATTTTCTAAGTTTTCTTGGCTCTAAGTGTTCTGGGTTGACGTTCCCTTCCCTTGAAGTTCTTCGTAGGTCCTCCACCGCCCTCGTAGGTTTGATCCTCAATATGGACATCATTCGTGGGATGAATACTCGTGTTTGTACATACAATGTTTGGGTGTAATATTTGGATGCAAGTATAATTATTTGTGTTTTTTTTCTCGTTAATCTATATACAGGGTGTATCTGTGACATTTACATCCCTTTGAATCACGTGTTTCTACCAACCATTCTGAACAAACATTTGTTCTATGACTTTTGAAAATTCGCATAAAAATGTTTCATCTTTCCATACAAAGTCGATCACGTGACTTGGCATATGGAGTCAGGTCAGAGTAAGAGATGCTGTGTGAATTTATTTATTGAGTTATTTTATTGATCTACGATTTTCCGAAGGCAATTTATTATTAGTAGATCACATTACCTACTAAACGTAGATAAATACCTACTAAATTTATTTATACAAAATAAACCACGGATAATCTAAAAGCTCACATTATTCATGGTAAAATTGAACAGTTGGTCTGTCGATGTACTCTGATGGGCGCAAATTGATTGATGGCGCGAAAGGGATGCGACAAAATAAAGATAGATGGCCTCCTCTGATCTTTAAAACGCATTTGGATGTAATGTTATCTCGCTCGGGTTTGCATAATCTGCTTCCTTTTTGGGAACTTATTTTGATGGAGGAAAAAGATTAGTTCACCGTTAGGTCATGATCAACAGGCAGGAACAATGGAATATAGCTACTTATTTAAAACTATGTTTTGTGGCAGACGAGCAGACGGATCATGTGATAGTAAACGATTGCCGCCGCCCATAGACACCTGTAACCCCAGTAGAGTCACAAGTGCGCTGCCAATCTTTATCCCCCTTTCTCCCCAATTGGGCTTTCGGCCCATTCATGCCAAAGCGTTTCCCACAGTACAGATTTTTTATAATCAAATATTGTAAACAAACCTTCTAGGATTTGGTGAATATCGCGGGCGACACAGGAGTGATCTGTGTCGATAGAACATTGGGGAAGGCCTATGCCTATTGGATCATATCTTGGGTGAAATGATAATTCTGAACAAAACTCAAAAATGTCTTTTCAGAATTTGCAAAAATTGTGCTGATGATCTTGCGATAATACCGATTCATCAATAGAAGAATAGGGTTTATAGTTACTCTACTCGAGTTGTTACATACTTGACATTCATAATTATTTTTCTGGGACCTGCAAATAATATTTTCATTAAATTTTGAAAGTATTTTTTTTTTCAAATTGTTAAAATGTGGAATCAACTTTGTAGAACAATTTAGCTACCATTCGTGAACGCACAATTGCTTTATGGTTTGGTAGTCCCAACTTCGATAAAATAGATTTTATTACCATAAATTTTTGACCTATAAACTTATTTATCAAAATAGAATTATCCATTCACAGCAACCTTTGTTACAAATATCGTGAATATAAAAAAAATCGGTAAAAAAACTTTTAAGTTAAACGGTTTTATCTTACGTGCACTGAAAACTAGAAAATAATAATAACAATTAGGTATTCTGAACTTCTAGTACAGAAATATTTTAGTACTAGGCAGAATAGATTTTAGGCATATTAGACTAAAATAAAAACGTGGGGCCCCTCTGAAATCCTACCTATGGCAAAGCATATCTTCATACTTAGGTAGATCATGAGCTCGGCGCCATTCGCTGGTGAAGCCGCCACGGCTGGTTATTGATTGTCAAAATCTCCAGTTACGATTATAGTCGATGCAATCCGCACTTATTACAGAAGAAAGTATTACAGCAATAGTTAATAGGCCCCGCGTTTTTATTTTAGTCTAATATGCCTAAAATCTATTCTGCCTAGTACTAAAATATTTCTGTACTAGAAGTTCAGAATACCTAATTGTTATTATTATTTTCTAGTTTTCAGTGCACGTAAGATAAAACCGTTTAACTTAAAAGTTTTTTTACCGATTTTTTATTTTCTAGTTTTTAGTATTTCACGAAAAAGCCTACCGAATATTTCTCATTCTATTTAATTAATTTAGTGCATCATTATTACATGGTTTTTACCTGATAATTTATTACAATCTAATTCCTCAATACATAGCCCTTCCAGAGACTTGACTCGACTTAGAGCCACGTATGCTTGCCTTTCTTCAAACAATTTTGAGCCCAAATACACTACTGGATGGTCGACTGTGCTGCCCATGACAAAATTAAGGGTTACATCCTTCTTTAAGCCGTACCTACCATAATTGAATTTTCCCGAAAACTTTATGACTTTCGGTTGTATAATTTCTGTAATGTGGCCTATAGCACCATTTACTAATCCTTTTGTCCGAGAGAAGACGGAGTCACAACCGAGCTTTTGAAAGCTGCCGGCAAGCCGGTGCTGAAGGAAGGCTGGCGTATATTTAACTCGGTTCTTTTCTCCGGGAGAACTCCAAGGGCGTGGCAGCGGAGCTTGGTCGTATTGTTCTTCAAGAAAGGTGACAAAACCTTACTGAAGAACTATTGACCAATTTCACTATTAAGTCACGTCTATAAGTTGTTCTCAAGAGTCATTTCGAATCGCCTTACACGAAGACTTGTGGTGCCGACAGAGTTATAGCACCATAGACCATATTCACACAGTGAGACACCTGTCTCTATATAACCTTTTTATAAGGTTATACGCTGTAGAACCTTATACAGAAGACCAAAGAATATAACCAGCCCATGTGCATGGCGTTTGTAGACTATAAAATATAAGATTTTGACTCTGTCGAAATCTGGTGTGTTCTCGAGGCCTTGCAGAGGTGCCAAGTCGAATGGCGATATATCGAGGTGCTGAGGTGTCTGTATAACGCCGCCAATATGTCCGTAGTAATCCAAACTGGTCAAACTGAGCCTGTCCTGCTGCGACGTGGAGTGAGACAAGGAGATATTATATCTCCGAAACTCTTCTCCGCTGCGCTGCAGGACATGTTCAAAACGCTAAACTGGAAAGAGCGTGGAATCAATATTAATGGCGAGTACATGTCACACCTACGATTCGCAGACGACCTCGTCATCTTGGCGGAAACCTTAAATGACGTACAGGAGATGGTGAGCAGCCTGGCTGAATCTTCCAAACACGTCGGTCTTCGGATGAACTTGGATAAAGCCAAGGTCATGTTCAACGAGCTCGTTGATCCGGGACCGGTCACTGTTAATGGAGTACCTCTCGAAGTTGTCCAGGAATATGTCTAAATAGGACAAACGCTCCAATTAGGCAGAAACAACTTTGAGAGAGAATCCAATAGAAGAATTCAGCTAGTCTGGGCAGCATTTGGTAGGTTTCGTCAAGTCTTCTCGTCACCTATCCCTCAAAGTCTTAAGTCGAAAGTCTTCGACCAGTGCGTCCTCCTGGTCATGACTTACGGTGCCGAGACGTGGACATTCACGGCTGGACTAATCCACCGGTTCAAAGTCGCTCAAAGAGCTATGGAAAGGGCTATGCTTGGAATACATATCTCTGAAGGACCGCATCAGAAATTATGTAATCCGACAGAGAACCAGAGTCACCGACATAGCCCACCGAATTAGCAAACTAAAGTGGCAGCGGGCTGGTCACATTAGCCGCAGAACTGACAACCGTTGGAGCCGTAAAGTCCTTGAGTGGAGACCGCAACTAGTGTAGTGTTGGACGCCCTGCGACAAGATGATGATATTCGAAGGCTGGCTGGTGTGGGCTGGATGGGAGTGGCCGAAAATCGGGACGTGCGTGCATTAGGAGAGACCTATGTCCAGCAGTGGACGAGTGTGGGTTGCTGATTATGACCAATCCTTTTGTTACGTCAATGTTGGACCGCAACATTACTTTTTCTCCTACATATATGTCAAGTTCTGATGGTAAGCCTTCACTCTTATTTATATCTGTTGGTATTATACATATTTGCATAATTTAAATTATCTTTATTTCGTGTCCGTGAATTAGTTGGTCCTGTCCTTTAATGGTATAAATTCGAGATCCCTACGAGTAATGGACATTTTATCGGTCCAGTAGAGGGGTAAGGCTTTAATATACAACAAGAGGCGCCCAATCTTGAGGGGAAAATGCTTGCGACATTACATTTTTAGCCACCCTAATTGAAACCATACAGTCCTCAGCACGTTTTAACCTATTACTTTAACTTGGGTGGTAAAGCTACCGCTAACTACGTAGGAACATTTAATTACCTGTTTTTTTTTATCTGTCCTCCTAAAGTCACACAATCTTGGACACAACTGTTCTGGACACGACTACTCATGCCCTCACCTAATACGCCATTTTGTAACGACGTCCATCTTGGATTTTAAATTTTGTCATAATCACAGTATTTTACTAATTTAGCCTTTCATTTGATACCCATATTGAGGGGGTTGTGTAAAAATATGATATCCGCCATTTTGTACCGGCGGCCATCTTGGATTTACAATGTTATTGATATTTCTATATTGTATTGTCATCGGAACTAAAGGTGTGTACCAAATTTCAGATCAATCTGACAAGAGGAAGGTACTTAAATTTCAATTTCTAATTTTGACCCAAACAAACAAATAAACAAATACCGTACGGGTCGAGCTAAATAAAACCGTTTAAAAATGCATTTCATTGTGAATTTCGCTAAGTAATTTTGTTACAAAGCCTCGTGCGTCGGAACGGATGCATTTTTCCCCGTAACCGATAAACCGAGGGTCCATTGGAGCAAATTGCAGGCAATTTTCACAACAATGCGCCTATAACGGAACCGAAGGCAACCTTTGTGAATTATGTACCTACCAACTTTTTAGGGATTTGATTTTAATTTACTACTTACCTTTATGCGTAACGTAAACAAGGAGGGTTTTTGCAAATGCAAAATCCGATAGATGGCGTTACGTTGACGTCAGGTCCAACAAGTGGATTGGTTACATTTGACGTATCATGTCAAAATTATGAAGCTATCAAAGATTTTACACTATAACAAGATGGTGTACTATGAAAATGAATGCAATGTTAATTTCGATTCTATGCAATGTGAATGAAGATTACTTTGAAATGCCAAATCGCTTTACAGAAAATCGAGCCGAGCGAGATGGCGATCGACAGGAACATGTCCTTGTCTAAAGGGTTGCCATCATAAAAAAAAACCTTTGTGGTATAACTTACGCAAAGTTTATATTTCTTCTTCTGGGGAACATTCAAAATATTGAATAATTTAAAGGAATGATACGTTGGAATTAATAATGTCTTTTTTATTTTTTTAATTTTAAACCATGATAAACGACTAGTTTTATGTAAAAGTCGGTGATATGGTAGTTTTAATTATAATAAATATGCAACACTTGGCGTCTGGACATCACCATTATGGCGGCGGCAAAAATAATTTGACAGATTGTATTATTGTGACGACAAAAATAAAGTGTAAAAATTGTGCTTATTTATTTAATAATGGTTCTCACTTGTTGTGTGATAGGATGCAAAAGTGAATCATATAAAGGTTGCGGTGTATCTTTTCATAAGTAAGTGTTTAGTCAAAGTTTTATTTTTGCATTGAGTAGGGTGTCCACTCGCTTGTCATCTAAAGACTGGACTTTTTACTGTTTCAGATTTCCAAAGAATGAAGAAATTAAAAAAAGGTGGCTTACCGTCATACCGGGAAAAATTACTAAACAAGTGATTTTCAAACGTTTCTAATGTAAGTCCAACCTTTAGATGATGATCAGTTCATATAGATAGTGCATTCGCATATAGTGCTAATGCAATAAAATGTAAATTTTCAAAGCTGTATTTTATATTTATGAAAATGTAAAATTTCTTCTAAGACTGAGACTAAATAAAATTAATACTTGAGTGAGACATGTGAGACATGTAAAGCAATATAAATTTAATATTTTGTTAAATTAAATAATGCTTTTATAAAGACACCGGGTTTTCATTTATTTCAAATTTGCATTAGAGAGATTTGATCCCCTAAGATCTAGTCTACCTGTTACTGGGATCAAGTCTCCCAGAATAGGGGACACTTGATCCTTTTGGAAAGTTCTGGGAAAATGCAAAAAAAATATATATGAAGCACTAATAAATATAATAATCAAATAATGAGGAACAGTAGGTAGTTAACAAAATTGCCTACCTATGTACGTTTTCTTTTTATAGAACTAACAATGGGGATCAAGTGTCCCCAGTTTCCCCAAGAGTTTGTGAAAAAAATTAAATTTTAGTCAATATTCTTGCTCCATAGAACCTTCAAATCGCAAAGTGTGTACGTTTGTATAAATAATACGCTATGGCCGGTTAAATATGCCGCAGAGTGTATTATTATAGGTAGGTAAATAGAAAATCTAATAGGGCTAGCACAAACTTTTCGAAAAGTCGGTAGTCTCTTCGTATCGTACGTATACATAATAAGGAATTTTAATTTGGAACTTGTGTTTTTTTCATACAAAATTGCTCATAAGTAAATACTCAAACGATACTTTGAAACGTTGTGCTAGCCCTTCTAGTTTGAATGGGCTTCACGAGTTTCCTAGAGAAAGCGATGTCCGACTCCCACGTGGGTGGACTGAGTTTGACAAACAATAATTGTGATCGAAAATCTAAATCGTGTGGTCACCTTATTAGAGTAGGACGCCAATCAAGTTATAGACATCTCACGAGGCTCGAATGCAAGTAATGAGTACGCCATCTAGTTCTTATATACAATATCTTTGGAAGCTATGTTATGAAACAGCCAATGTCGTCAAAGTTGGACCTCACGTCAACGTAACGCCATCTATCGGATTTTGCATTTGCAAAAACCCTTATTTGTACGAAATATGAATATTTTATTTGACGTCGGAGGCTAAGACCCACTTTGGCATCATCAGCAGCAAACAATCCAGACCCAACAATAGGTATCCAATTAAGCAAAGAAATAGATTTTAAACTTGTTCATCATGTTATTTCGTTCGTATAAATAGGTACATATTATTTGATTTTTTCATAGAATTTGGCACTTGTTCAAATGCCTTTATGTCAATCATTCATTACTTGTCACAACTGAAGTTGAAACTCTGCACCCCGACAGGGTCCCCCTACAAAACCCTGATTAGTTGTCTGACGGGGACTCTCGCGATTTGTATGCGATGCGGTGCGGCTCGGTGCGGTAGCTAACTTTATTACGTAATGCGGTATCAAATAACGCGGTAATTTCATTACAGGGTGTGGGCTGTAATGCAGTTATGAGTTGGAGGGTTTTTATTGTAACTGTGTTTGAAATAAGACTCTGTTCGGAGTTTGTGATAGACAACCCTAATGTTTGGTTTTCCCTATAATGCATTTGAAACACACAAAATTTATGTTTTTTTTTTCATTTCAATGACATCATCGTAAAGATTACTAAATTGAATTTATTACGTATGTTTCCTCTGTCTTAAAATATGAACTACTTCAAACGAAGAGTAAAAGAAGCATCTCGCGGGCCAGTATAGATGCCGTGCCTTCGCATCCGTTTTAACTCCATCGTGGGCTCTCCTTTTGCTTATCATTAGACTGACTTGAGCCAATATACTGTGCCACTGTTATACTCGTACTTTTCCTTAAACTAAATTCAGATAATCCGTATTAATGAAAAATTTATTGAATTGAATGGGGGTTATACGGTATGTACGGTTCACTCACCGTAGACTCATGACGTAGGCGCGTCTCGACTCGCCCTAAATTCCATTTACGCTTAAATACAGTAAAACATCATTAACAGGATGCATTCTTATAACCGCGACAGCACGGGTAGATTAGCATCCGACTTATACGTTGTAACTATACTTCCTTAACTATACAATATACGTTTTATTTACTTTCGTCAACTTTACTTTCGGTGATTACTTACAACAACTAACTACTCCTCGAGTACTCAACTACTACAACTGCACAGTCTGTCAACTTGAACATATACAGGCTCTACAACTCCATCGTGGGCTCTCCTTTTGCTTATCATTAGACTGACTTGAGCCAATATACTGTGCCACTGTTATACTCGTACTTTTCCTAAAACTGAATTCAGATAATCCGTATTAATGAAAAATTTATTGCATTGAATGGGGGTTATACATATTCTGTTAGAGTTAAAACTGTTTTTTACCTGCCTCGAGTTGGAGGGGGACTTTTTTTAGGAGCTTACACTGATCCGTTCATATACTGCACTCCACGAATACTTAAAAGTGATGAAGCGTTGACATCAGCGTTCAACCATCTACAACGTCCAGAACGTAACGTCCAGACAGCAGACACAATGGAAAATTAATTGTTTTATGCCTTTTAAAAAGGCTTATGGGCCTTACGACGTTAACACTCCAGTTAAACCGGCACATTCATGCCGAACCCTGGCTCTCTCACAGCTCACAGCCAAAGCCTCTTTACATTTTCCAAATTTGATGCTTGAAGAAATAGTTCTGATGCGCTAAATCGATTACGTTCGTAATTCCCAACCGCTCGGCTGAGGCGAGCGGCCGTATCCCGCATCCCGCATCCCGCGTGCCGCCTGCAAACAGCCGGCGACCGCAACTTTGAACTCTGCGGGCTTGTCGCTCCGCTGCGTCCTGCGTTATGTACTCTCTTGCATTTCCCCCAGGATGCAGTGTTGCTTACTAATGTATGCAGAAGTACTACTGAAATGTGGCAAAATATTTTTTTATGTCATAGGTAGCAGATGAACAGACGGATCAGCTGATTATAATAAGCAGATTGCTGCCGCTCTAAGAAACCCACAACACCTCTTGAATGCCTCTTGGCATTAAGTTCGCCTATTGTACGAAGTTTTGTGCAATGAAGTTTTAAATAAATAAATAAACACCAGTGGAGTCACAAGATGACCTCACTCCGCCTGATGGTAAGCGGCTGATAGATGTCATTTTAATGAGATAGTTTATTCATTGTAAGTCCATTCAGAACAATTTTCGATGTCATTATGAATTGATGAAAAATTTTAAGCAAGAAACATCAGCAAACATCTCTATAGTAACGTCTTCTAGTCGTAACGTACGAAAATTGTAAACTTTTTTTTTTCTGACATAGGTGCCAGACGAGCCGATGGATCACCTGATGGTAAGCGATTACCGCCACCCATGGACAGCTGCAACACCGGTGTTGTCACAAGTGCGCAGCATACCTTTTAACCTCTCGGATTGGGCCTCCGGTACCCTCACACACGCAGCAAAACACAGCGCATGCACTGTTTCCGGTTTCTGTGAGGACGTGGTATTACTCCGCTCCAGCTGGCCCATTCATGCCGAAGCTTGGCTCTCCCACTGTTAATTTTTACTGCAACTATAAATTTTGTGGGTTTGTCATCACCAATCGGCATTATGCAAGCGTGGTGATTGCACCTAATCCCAACATAGTAGCAATGACTTGATTTCTATGATGGAGGCGCCTTGCATACTTTACTTTTTACTAGTCTTGTATTAAAAACACGAAGTTGGCAACACTGAAGCCTTGCTCGAAATAATGGAATGCCTCCTGTTTAGTGGAAGGAAGCGATTGTAATGGCGGAGTAATTTAAAACGTAAAAGTCTGGAATACTCATTTTACATACTAGTTTTGTATTTGTGTTGTGTTTCAAATAGAAATCAGTAGTGATACTGCCTCATATGCCAAAGGTGTCCACGATCTTTACCTTGAACTGATGTATAAGCTACACTGATAAAAACTTGAGTTTCTTCAGTATCTAGGATGTTATTATATATATTTGAGTATTATGTTTGTGATTCCTCTGTTTTCTGATATCCAACACAAGTGCTTAAGCTACGGAGTCAGGTCAATGTACGAGATGTTGGGCGAATTAATTTATTTACTTAAACTAGCCACTAGCCATCCCTGAACAATGTATGTTTCAGGCGTCTTCCAATTCCACACTCCCAGATTCTGTGCAATTCAGATGAAACCGTTATCTAAAATATTAGTCCTACCGAGTATCTAACCTAAAACAGTACGTGCCTTTGAAAAACAAGATAAATCTTATTCTAGAAGATTTCTAAAACCCAGTATACTCGTAGAAGTGTTGTCTAAATTTTATTTTGTTTGTTCAGGTAAGGGCTGAGGTAGATTGAAGAATTATTGGTAAGTGAAGTTTCAAACATTCAACAAACATCAAACTTCGAATTCATATATCATCATATCATGGAAGCACTTACGACTTAAAGTATACTAACCTGTGTATCATCTACTAGGTACAACCTACCTAGGTTAATAATCGCGTGCGGTCTTGAAAACTTCGGTCACAATGTGAGTGTACGGTACGTTTCACGTCTCGCTTACATAAGAGAATATAGTCAAGACATTCAAACATTCAACTTAGTTCAAATTCATCGCATCTCATCAAAGTATTCAGCCTTTAATTTAGATCCATCGCCACACAACTTAGTTTCAAACAAATTTTACATCTAACGAACTGAACTAAACTGTATTATCGTTTGGAATCAGCGTGCGTGTCCGAGTTTAAATATGAAGGTGAGACGACGCCATTTGATTGTGCGGTGAGTTCATCAGAGCTGCGGTCGTGTAGGTCTGTGGCTTGAGAGGAGCGGGGTGGTTTGTGGGCGGAAAAGTAGAAGTGTCTTAGTAATAACGGTGTGTCCACGCAATTGCAAACTCAAACTTTTAGCTGCAGTCGTGTAAGCCAGTGGCTTGAGCCATTGTTAGCGATTTGATAGCGGAAAAGTAGAAGTGTCTTAAAAATAAAGGTAAGACGATACTATTTCAAACTTAAACTATTTATTGCTTTGAGTGAGGTCATAAGAGCTGTGGTTGCATAGATATGTGGCTTCTTATGGTGCGATTTGTTTGTTTCTTTGAGCCAGTCCCTCCACACTTTGGGGTTCAAAAACTCATTCTCCCTTGGCTTTATTACGTGGTATGGTGGTGCTAGTTGCCATTTGTGCGCTTACCTTCACCCAAGATTTTTATGAGCTATAAGATTACCATAATCGTATTTAAATATGACCAGAGATCAGTTTTCCCTTTGTTTTACCAAGTGTGAGGGTACCTACCAGATACTCAATCCGGCGAGAATGGAAATGATAACGCACTTGTGACTTCAATTGTGTAGCGGGTGTCCATTGATGGTGCGTCTGCCACTTATAAAAAATCTTAGTTAGTAATCTTAAAATGAAGCATGGTTGCTTCATTAAAATATTCCCTGCTTCATCAAATCTTTCAACTTGGGGTTTGAAAGTAGCGGGAAAGTTGTTGATGTAGCAGTTCTCTTAAATATCGAAGTCTTTCCCGCTACCTTCAAACCCCGGGCCAAACTTGCGGGCAGACCCGGCAGATTTGCGGGCCGCGCGATCGCGTCCAACTGCGCTTTAAACTCGCAACTACACTCATGGTTGCCAAAACGCTGCCAGACTCACTGTCTACCCCTAAACCTTACCACCTGGTAATACGACTCATTCTCCCCCGGCAGGGTTTAGTTATGAATGCGTCGAACTTTTCTCATTACACGACGGGACTATGTCACACAGTCTGCCGTTTGATTGCGGAATAGAAAACCAATGACTTCTGGGAATATTATTAGTGTTGGATTCTAAAGCAAAGTTGTAAATCGGATGTTTTACTCATTTATTATAAGTACATTAAAAAGTTGAGATATGAATTTTATTAGATTAGTCATAATTAATTTGAGTTCTACAGATGGGGCGCGTTAAATAGTTTGTATTTAGATCATAACTAGCTGTGCCACGCGATGTTACTTGCGTAAATTACTGTTCACATTTTCAGAAGGCAAATAATTTACTTTAATTAATTTTCTCATGGGACTGTACTACATTTCCCCATTATTACAAAAAAGTTAGTTTCTGTTTAAAACTATTGCTATCACTTTCATTCATCGCTTTTTTGAAAGTGACATCAGCATTTTTAAACCATGACCAAGTTTAGTCTCCATTTTGTAACAAAAGGTGATTAGGTATGTATAATATTACGAATGATTTTGACCACAATTCATGACATGTGCGAAGCGGGAAGAAGCATCTCGCAGGCCATAATGGCAGTGCCAACGGATGTGCCATGCCGTCGCGTCCGTTGTAACTGTAACGTGGGCTCTTCTCTTGCATATAATATTTAAATATAAAAAATACCGAGCCACTATTAACCATTACATTAAATTATTGTAAAAACAAACCATTATCTTACTTAACTACACAAAATTAATGGCTTCAACACACAAATCGAACATGTTAACATAATGCAATTACGAATCGATTTTCCCAACCCTACGAAATTCACATCAGCCATAATGGCGGACGTTTTTCGCCATTCCATCGTAATTAACTTACAGTATTATCGTAATGGCGTCATCGCCCTATCGGCAACAAATAACAATTATTCCCCGATCGCTAAACGTGATCGCTCGGGGGAGTTTTTGTGTGAAATATTGCGCACGCGACGCGGGGGAGATCGCCGCTTTTACTTTAGCCGACATTATCTAAACTATACTTTGATATTATTTAGATACTTATTACAAATATTAACGATTGTATATTAATGAAAAAAGCTTATTTTCATTTTTGTCATAGCAATTCTTTGCACTTTATTGTTAAGTAAATAATGCACCTAAAATATCATCGTCATATTGTAGATTTATCCGTACAATAGGTATTATTAATTGAGAC
Source organism: Cnaphalocrocis medinalis (assembly GCA_014851415.1). Taxonomy (NCBI): domain Eukaryota; kingdom Metazoa; phylum Arthropoda; class Insecta; order Lepidoptera; family Crambidae; genus Cnaphalocrocis; species Cnaphalocrocis medinalis. The sequence goes on along the minus strand of CM026289.1, from coordinate 1,182,838 downwards.
TATCGTCAGCTCATGGCGTATCAAGCACTTACAAAAATCGTCGAAATAGTACGGGGTTCGGTTCGTTTAATTGGCAGAATAGCAACCCGGATTGTGGAAGGTTGTGTTTCTGCATTCGAGTCCCACCTGAACCCAATGATGAAATATTTTTAAGTGCATTATTTACCTTTAAAAAAGTGGTCAGTAGATGGGAAGCAACTATCTCTATGGAACTATGGAACAGTCAGACAGAATTTTTTAACTACGGAACCCTATGTAAATATGCGGAACTGCTTTTGCTTCCCACGTCACCATTTAGTAGAGCGCCGTTTTTTCCCCCAAATGTCATAAATAGTCCAATTGGACGCAGTATGAATGCGGCGTCGCAATTTCCATGCGACAGCTCCGCGCGACGGCACTCGTCTTTTTCTCCGACGCGCGCCAAAATCACTGCGACCGACGTTCATGGACTACGCTCTGCTGGGCTGTGAGTTATTGTCTAGGAAAGCCGATGAAATGCCGCTTTTTAAGTTTAAGCACTACTGTGTGTATAGCTCGGGTTTGTTATCACCAATCCGCATTAGGCAAGCGTGACCAACCTCAAGGGAATAAATTGATTTTCTATTGTGTCTGCTGTTTTACCTTACAGTCGGACCTTAGCACGTAACAAACAAATTGAAATCGTCCCAAATTGACCAAACAGTGCCGAGTGTTTGAATATGTGTTATGTTGAGGTATCCAGCATAAAAGGCTCTCACTCAGCTTATATTACGACCAGAGGCCACAAACTTGGAGACATGGAAAATTTAGAAAAAGGACAAAGGATTTTGGTAATATTAGAAAAACTTCGTCAACGCATTATGAGTAGGTCATCCAAATTAAGCATAAGGTAAGAGTAATTAATCGCGTGATCTCTTTATCAGCTCCATAACTCTAATTACTGATATACACGCACGTAATCAAGCAGTGGCGTGCTGTTGATGAGTACGTAAGTACTACAGCTGTGTTCACCTTTTACCCAACTGCGGTGGGTAATGTTTTTTTACTGTAGATTAATGTGTATTCACGGACAAAGATTACGCACAATGTGCGTATCATTAGACAAAAAATGTTGAGGATGACAAAAGAACAGCAACTTCATGAATTTTAGACCTTGCATAAGCAAGATATGTCGCCCAAAGTGGATCATGGCGACGGATCACCTAATCGTTAATTAATCGGTAATTACCGCCACCAATGGCTGACCATGGGTAACACCAGTAGAGTCACAATTTCTATCATCATCATCAGTCCAACATCACAGTACAAGCGGCTTGGTTTCACGCCCCTTAAGAGGAGAAGTGACAAGGAAATTGGGCTGGACACAGACTTTGTAGGGAGTGAAGAAACGCACCAGGCAAAGAGCCCTTAGCAAGTACCTGGTGAGGCGTCTACCAAGATTCGGTCCGTATGCCGAGACGGTAGGAACGAATGAGCAGAGCGGCCGTTTTGTAGCGTAAGGGGTTAAGGATGGACCATGGGCTGATGGAGGGACCATCATTTCTTGACATTGACTTCCAGAGTGTCCGGTCGCAGCCAACCTAAGCGAGATTCTGTGACTTTAATCAAGTCATCCGTCCATCTAGTGAGGGGTGATGTGGGTTCTCACGCTGCGCTTGATATAATTATTATGGTCATCATCTCCCTGCCCTGTTCCCATGGTTCCCTTTATGGTCTCCGCCCAAAAATTTTCAGCCCCAACGACCATCATTTCTTCGTGTTGTGTGTCGTCTGAGCAGAGCATACAGCACTGTCCCTTCAACAGTGCAGGCGTTGCTTTACGCCTGTGAGGTGGTTGAATCCTCCCTTGATGAAACGATGTATGGTGTGGTACAGAGTTGTAGTTTCTATGCTCTCATGACGTCTAGTTACTGCCTACATTCCTGTTGTGCTGTTACACGTGTGTATACGAACATCCACCATTACGCTAGGGGCGTTTACACGAAATTACTTTATGATGAGCGCGGTGCGTTATGTAATTTTGTTAATGGCTAAATAAACAGAAGGGTTAAGTGGAAACACTAAATGCTGTATAATACGACGGCTAAGTGAACAACGCCGAGGTAATACAACACGTTGGCTTTATGGTTTGTCTTTGGATAAGTTTTGGGACTGTAAACAATGAAACAGATAGATTTTGTTCAACACTAGTAGAGGCCCGTGGAGTTTAGCTTCCCACTAAAAAAAAAGTTTGTCCTTTATTTTTTCGTTGACAAGCCGTTAAAGCTGTACTATGATAAAAGTTTTATTCAAATATGAGCAGTAGTTTTTGGACAGTCATCATCTCCCTGCCCTGTTCCCTGTTTATCTGGGGTTGGCGCAGTATGTTTTCTTCTTCTATTTGCCCCTGTCATTTGTCATCTTATCATCCACCCTCTTTACAGGCAGTAGTTTTCGGTCAGTAGCGTAAACAAACAGATAAACAGACAACACTTTTTTAAATCATTGATACGTTCTGTTACTGAGAAATATGTAAGTTCAACTTTTGTTATGTGTATCAAAATCTTCGGCTGTAGTCAAAGTATCCACAAAAGTAATATACTTTCATGTCCGCTTCCCTCACTGCCCTCCGAGCCGACAAGTCATCTGCCTCATTTCTCCAGCGACCTCAGCTACAACTCTGTCTTCCAACGATTTGTCAGGTCGCCATCAACTTGGCTACGTGTCAAATTATATCCGTGTGTTGCGCATGAGCCGAACGAGACTGTAGTGATGCGCAAGATTCGAGAAAAATATTGACCTACCGATATTTCAATTAAAGCGACCAACCTCAACGTTTTGCCAATCATCTACAATCTTTTGATATACAGTCTACGGCTTAATAGCCAGCCAAGCAACACAAGAACATCTGCCTGTCGCTGCCACAATAGTATAACCTCATGTGAATGGCTAATGAAAAGCATCATCATCAGTCTGTTGCAGTCCCCTGCTGTACATAGGCCTCTCCAAATGCTCACCACTTTGATCGATCTTCGACTACTCGCATCCAGCTCCAGCCAGCCCTCTTGCGCAGATTGTCACTGCATTTGACCCGAGGTCGTCCTACACTACGTTCACCAAGACGCGGTCTCCACTCCAGAACTCGTTTAACCCAACGGTTGTCAGTTCTGCGCAGATATGGCCAGCCCACTGGCACTTCAGCTTATTAGGAGCTATGTCGATAGCTTTGGTTCTCTGTTGCTGCTAATGAAAAGCAAAAATCAGGTTTTGAAGCACTTTCACCCAGGCGGGCCAAGTGAATTCTGCCAGTGTCCATTGAAAAGTGGCCTTGCGTCATCACTACCGTCCGGCTTCGTCCGGTAGCGTCCGGCAATTTGTCGGGGATTACGCGCGATTTGTCCGGCGGCACCGTAATGCCGGCAACACTTCCACACAAATTGTTTAGTCAGAACAAATCCTGCTGTATACATTTTGGCCACACTATTGAGAACGTAGTATAAGGATAGTAGTAGTTTGATTTCTCGTAGTTGTCTTAAAAATACATTAACCTAAACCGATATTAAGTAATAACTCCTACAAGTCCACCTATGTCCATATCCACCTTTGTTAAATGTATTGTACGTCTGCAACGGACAAACTGTTGATTCTAACACTGAATGTACCAACTTTATACACAGTTTTGTTAGGAAATGATTATCTTATCTTAAGTGGAGTGAGAATTCCCAACGACACTTTCTGTGAGAAGGTTACTTTTCTGTGCAATTGTTTGTCAATAGATAACGTATTCATTTTGTATGATTTAAATTGGTAGGAAATCAAATACTTTTAATCGAAGAACTAGGTAGTCTTAATCGGAGATTTCCTTATAGCCCCGTGGTTACCTTCTCTCTCGCTATTTAAGAATCTTCCCACTGTTTGTTCCAAACAAATCCCTCTGTATAAATTCTCGCCACACCATTGAGTTGCCAGCGGATCCGGGGCGGATTCCACTGAAATTAATTTACACAAAACATGCAATTTCGTTAACGGTGCGCAGTTAGCTTTATGACGTCGTTTTCTTTGAGTTTCCTTGCTTTATTAAAACGTTTTGTTTTTATTTATTTTTCTAATCAAGCCATTTCAAATGGCACGCTTAATTTGCTTTGCAATCCATATCTTAAATTATGTTATTTTCTTCCAATTTCATTCGAACATTTTTATTCAAATTCTTTATTGGCACAAAATCTTAATTTGCTGTATCGATGTAGCAGTAGCTTAGAAGTGATGTCAAAGTGCGAAAAGTTCTGCATTGGATTAACAGATCATTTATGATAGTTTGTTTTTTTTTTGGTATTTGTATATTATTAAGCGTTATACCTATTATTACCTATTCTTTCTGTTTGTGAACACAAGTGTTTAAGCTACTTAGTACGGATCAATGCATGAGATGTTGTATGAATTTATTTATTGCTACGATAACTCAGTAGTCTTTATGGTACTATTAAATTCAAAATTACATTACTAATGCGCAATAAAAAGAAATCACGCCTCTGTTTATGCTTCTACAAAGTTAAAGATTTATACTATTTGTTGAATTGAATCTTCCAACTTACTATTGAAAGTAACCCAACCGTAATTTACAAATTGTTACATTGGGCACTGCTTACAATTCAGATGGCGTATATTATCCACTCAGAATATTAGATTAGCTATAGAAATAGAAATAGAAATAGAAATATTCTTTATTCAATTTAAGTCCTTATAGAACATTTATGAATGTCAAATATTATGTAAGCTACCGCTGATTCGGAAAGTCGATTTCTACCGAGAAGAATCAGCAAGAAACTCAGTAGTCACTCTTTTCAAATTATGATCAGTATTACAATTTTCATTCTGATAATAAAAAATATTATTAAGATTACAATAACAGTATGATGTGTACAATGCTTTATATCGTTTAGATAATCGTCAAAGTAAAATTATAAAATCAGATTATACATTTAATAGAATAGGCGAGGAGATTAACATGTCCAGGAATCCTTATCATCTAAATAATCTTCTACATTATAGTAGCCTTTCTGCATTAAACAGTTTTTAATATGAAATTTAAATTCATGCAATGGTAAGTCAATTACTCTTTGTGGTAACTTATTAAACATTTTTATACTCAATCCCACAAATGAGTTGCCAATTTTATGAAGTCTTAGATTTGGGACCGCAAGCCTATGTTTATTTCGTGTGTTAAAGCTATGAAAATCAGATTTTCGCGAGTAAAGCTGCAAGTTTTTACGTACAAACATAATGCAATCAAAAATGTATTGAGAAGCTACCGTTAAAATATTTATTTCCTTGAATAATTCTCTAAGTGAGTCACGTGATCTAAGGCCATAGATGGCGCGAATTGCCCTCTTCTGCAATATGAAGATAGCTTGTATGTCAGCACCGGATCCCCACAGCAATAGACCATATGACATCAGACTATGAAAATAACTAAAATATACCAGTCTTGCAGTCTCAATATCAGTCAGATTCCTTATTTTCCTAACTGCATATGCAGCTGAACTAAGTCTTCCTGCCAAGGCAGCAATATGGGGGCTCCATTGCAATTTGGAATCCAGAGTGATGCCTAGAAAAACTGTGGAGTTTATAATTTCAATAGGTTCGTTATTCATGACTATATTAATATTGACCTGCCTTACATTGGGCATAGTGAACTTTACACATTTAGTTTTCTTTGAATTAAGAACTAAGTTATTAGAAGTGAACCAGTGTAGTACTTGAGAGAGAGTGTTATTTACGTCGTCAACATTTTCTTTTTGTCTATCAACCTCAAAAATCAAGGATGTATCGTCAGCAAATAACACTATCTCACATAGATCTTTAGTATAGTAAGGAAGGTCATTTATGTAGATTAAAAACAGCAACGGCCCCAATATCGAGCCCTGGGGTACACCCATAACTAAAGGGGCACCCGAAGAGTTAATTCCATTGACATTCACCTTTTGAATCCTATCAGATAAATAAGATTTGATTAGACTAATTGAGTTGTCTAAGACACCGTAATGATGTAACTTCATAAGCAACGTTTCATGATTTACGCAATCGAAGGCTTTTGACAAGTCACAGAATATACCAATAGCATCTCGCTTATTTTCCCACGCATCAAAGACATGCTTGATAAGCGCCACTCCAGCATCAGTAGTGGATTTACCTTTTGTAAATCCAAATTGCTTACTGTGCAATATTTTATTCAAATTCAAATGAGCCAATAACTGGATGAATATTACTTTTTCAAAAATTTTGCTAAGAGCTGGTAGTATAGAAATTGGTCTGAAGTTAGACGGGTCACTTTTCTCTCCCGATTTGAATAATGGTATTATTTTACTGTATTTCATCATATCGGGAAATACGCCGTCGTCAACACATTTATTGAATATCATAGCTAGATGGGGTGCGATAGCATGTATTATATTTTTTAGTATGTCTACCGAGAGTCCCCATAAATCCTCAGTTGGTTTCATATTCAATTCTTTGAATGTTTTTAAAATTATATCAGAATTGATATGAGTAAATTTAAAGGTAGTCTTGCATTCATCAACATGTGATTTGAGCAGAGAAGCAGCAAGATGTGCGCTTGAGTTTAGTTTGTTAGTGGTGGTGACTGCTATACTAGAAAAGAAAGACTGAAATGTTTCTGCTACTTCAGAGTCAGAAACAACTGATTTGCCATCGATTTTAAGAGAGAGCTTGTTTTCTTTTGTTTTATTTTTACAAGTCTCATTATTTATGATCTTCCATGATATTTTACTTTTATTAGTGGCTTTTATAATCTTATCTTTCAAATAATTTGATTTTGCCATTGCACATACTTTTTTGAATAATTTTGAGTATGCTCTGACATATTCAATTAACTTAGGGTCATTTGAATTGGCTTTGATATCATATAATTCAAATAACCTCTTTCTGCTTTTGTAAATGCCTTGAGTGGCCCAGTCACTGAATTTACTTTTAGAAGTATCTAATTTAATTGTTTTCTTAGTGAAAATCTCATTAAATTCCTTTTCCACTACATTAAAAAGCTTCTCATAAAGTATATTTGCATTTCCATCATTATACGATAATGCAGGCACCTTCCTATTAATATTATCTTTAAACTTTTCTTTGCGGTTTGCCGTAATTGGCCTACATACAAAACTAAACGAAGAGGGTGCATGACGGTATTCCAACTGTGCTATCTGTCCACTATGATCTGAATTTATAAAGTTTATTATGGACTTGTCTAATACATCACAATTACAAAATATGTTATCCAAACAAGTAGCTGTGGTAGGGGTAATTCGCGTGGGTTCATTAAAAAGATTATGTAAATTAAAAGATCTGAAAAGATTTAGTAAACGCATCGAGTTTTGTGAATTATCTAAAATATTTACATTAAAATCCCCGCACACAACCACTTTTTTATTAGATGAACATATTTTTCTTAATACTTCTTCCATAATGGATTCAAATGAAATAAAATTCCCAGATGGGGGCCTGTACACACAGACAAGGACATGTTGTTCAAGCTCAACACATGCTAGCTCAATAGTTCGCTCAAGTGAAAGTGAAACAATATCTTTGCGTTCTTTAAATTTAATACATTTATTTAACAAAATTAGTGACCCACCTCGGATTGCCGACCTTCTCGTGAACGAACTACCGACGCTATAGTTATCTATATTGATAATTAATTCATACTGCCTTAACCAATGTTCGGTAATACATAATACATGGACATTCATTTTATTTAAAAATAATTCGAGCTCAAGTAATTTGCCAGACAGACCCTGTATATTCTGATGAATAAGGTTTAGGTAATTAGGGTGTCCGTTTGTCATTGGTTTGCTAGAGGATTCCTCTATTGTCTCAGATTCTAATTTAAATTATTTTTTGGAAGTACTTCCAAGGTCTGTATAAACATGTTATTAATATTATACGCTAACAAAGTAGCTAATTCTCTTTTATTTTTATTAGGCAAATAAAAAGTTTTGCCAGTCAACAAGAACTTATTGTCAATAAATTTGTTTGTGTCAAAAAACACAAATTTGTCACTATGATTATATGTCAAATTGTATAATAATGTATTCAACAAATGAATACTGTTATTTTGGCTAGGTGTGTAATACCTAGAAAAAGGGAAGGCACACAAAATTATTTTATTAACATTAAGGTCAGATAGGGTTGAGAACCCCTGAATTAAATCTCTTTTATTAATATCTAAAGCATTTCCAATCATCAATGTAATTATGGATTGCTTACTAAAACTACATGTATTCATCCTAGCAATAATTTGATTAAATGAAGTATTAGGCATGCAATAATTTGTTACATTATGATTAATTTTTTCATTTAAAAGTGGTCCAAAACCAACTCCAATCTTATCAGAAAACATTATGAGGTTGTTATCTGAATTGTTTATTGTGTGCTGTACACTAGACAAATCATTTTCAGCCCCTTCTAGAAGCTGGGGTTCGTCCATCACCTGGTGTTCGTCCACGCCCCCTGTACTTAAGTGACAGTTACACTGTTCAATAAAGCGGCTTGCAGCGAGGATGTGCTCGCTTATTTGACCTTGGGCCGAGTTGTATTTATCGGTCATACGCTCTAATGACCGGTGCAGCCGCGAGATGTCAGCCTGCAGCTCCTGTGTGTCAACTTCATACTTACTTCTACTTTCGTCTAATTTCTTACTATATAATTCTAAACTATCAAGTAAGTCTACACGCTGTTTTCTTAAAAGAACATTTTTTTGATGGCATTTTTGTCTCTTGATTAATTTTTCTGTTTTTTTAATAAAATTATTAATCTTAACATACTTCTTAAAACTATTCTTTTTACTCCTTCTAACCCTATCATTCCTTAAACAAGAACTGTGATTAAGTGAAGCCTCCTGCCCAGCTGGTGACCCAATCAACTCTTCGTATAGGCTGTGGGTGTGTAAGACTTCTTGACAACGCTTGTCCTCCTCATATTGTTGTATGAGTTTGTTGGCGTCCCGTAGCTCCACCTCAAGGTCTTGAATACGTTGCAGTGCCTGCTCATAGGTCTCACTACACTGGTCAAAGTTGGTCACGGTGTCAATTAGTTGATCTCGTTGAGACAGGACATCCAAGAACTGAGCATGCAGGTCGGCCAGTTCACCCTTCAGCTGGGTATTATTATTGATAATTTTGAGAGATTCCTCTTCGTTTTCATCTCGTTCCTTGAGGATTTGGCTGTTGTCCTCCCTTAGTTCTTTAATTTCCTCAAGGGCCCTTTTTAATTTTAATTCTAATTCCTGGGAAGTAGTCTTCCGCGTCATCTTCTTAGGGTAGGCTCCACTACCAGACATACCTGGAATTATTTACAAACAAGTGTACAACAAACGTTTGAACCGGGTTTTATAAGAGGATCTATGCTACAAACACAGATAAGTATCTATATATTAGGTACAAATTATTACTATAAACAGCTGATTAAAAGTAGGTCAATGTAGGTACTAAGTACCTACAATTTAAAAATATTTATTATATTGTTAAATAGATAAAGATACTATGTGAAGGGTGGAATTATACTATTATAGCTGCTTATTCAATAAATGTATGACTTAATAAAATAACATAATATTACATACATACATATATGTGGTGATAATAATTAAAGTAGGTAACAGATTATCTCATATCACAAAGCTCAATGCAAACTATAGATACTAAGTGTCATTTGTTAGTGTTTGTGGCCAGGCGTTAAATCATCCACTTTACTTTATGACAAGTAAAGGGAGACAGAAAACCAGACTTATGTTGTGGAATTTGACAAATCTCTTTTGGAGAACCGTCTTATTCCAATAATGTTGTGTGCAGTGTTGGTTATTATGTTATATTGCAGAGTCTGATAAGAGATAAACTGTCAGTATTAGTGGGGTGTCAGTGATTTTGTATGTTAATAGTAGATGTCTAATGTAAACATAATAAATAACCTCGAATTAGTGGTTTTGTTGAGTGGAATTATGTCGGTGTTAATTTAAATAGGTTATTAAATTAATGGTATTTCGTATTATAAGTGAAAAATATAGGATCAAAGAAACAATACTCCCCAGGTTTATCCGTTGTTGGTTCAAATTTTCTGCAACGACACTTTGACGGCGGGACGGTCACAATTCGGTGGTTAATATCCAGGTAAATATAGATAGCGGAGGCTTGCTAACATTTATCCATTGGCTTTTCCGGTATTTTACGGCGAATCACTTAACTAATTACAACAAATACACTATATTTTAATTAAAATTACAATATTAAAATACGAGCTGGCGATTTGACGTCTGACACATAGGGTTGCCAGAGAGAAAAAAAATATAATAACTAAGTTTTTGAATATAATAACTAAGTTTGCAAACGTTCGCTCGGCTTGCACAAAAGGCTTGATATTTAAATAAGACCTCTTCAAGACGCCTCGAGAGGCTCTTACTGCAATAACAGTGTAGGTGAATTTTATTCTTCAAAGATTTAAGAACAGAGACTTTCTTTATGAAATATAATGTTTAAGAAAATTGGACCCAAGTGAGATCCTTGAGGCACACTAAAAAGTGTACCGTTAAATGTAGGTGTAAATTATGCGTCAGCTTTGTTTTGATTTCAACCAAGACTGTAAATACTGTGACTTATGTTTCACCCTCTTTTTTTTTTATAATTTTTTTTTGTTCACGCAGAGTGAATGCCGCCTTATGCACACCCGGCCGCTGGGAGACGACCAGGTAGTGTGGGGCTCTCCCCTGGATTGGGCCTCTGCTAATCAGAGGCCGTTCAAGGGCATTACCCACTAAACACTCTGCGACTTTTCCCGGCAAATCCAGGCTCAGGGTGGGAAAGCGGGAAATAGGACGAACCTCATCACCGCAGACCCACCCATGGACAGCAAGGCACGCCAGTACGGCCTCTTTCCGACTCCCGGGGCTTAAAGCCCCCAGAGCAGCTCCCGCTGCCCTCCGACAAAGCCCCAACCGGGCGGCGCCCGCATCGCTGGATTGCGATACGGGCGTCGCGGGCATGGGCTCCTGCAGAACTCTCCACAAACCCACACCCTGCTGGCTGCAGGGCAAGGCGGGGGAGAGTGCCTGAAGGCTTCCAAAAAACTGCCCCACCAGACAGCCCCACGGCCGGCTACGCTGGATTGCGCAGTCGGTCGCTGGGCAGAGAGGTGGGGTTAGCCGGCCTTTGCCGCATCCCACTGGCTGTGGGACGCAGCGCAGACCAGCAACTAAAGACCCCCACAAAAGATGTGGGGGGTGGCGCCCGATGGCGCCCCACTCGGTGGGGCCCACGTCAAGGTGCGCCCAAGTGGAGGAGATCCTCACAGGGCGCCGGACAGGGCCCCGGCCCAGACAGAGCTGGGCCTCAAAGTGCAGCTGTCAGCCGTCGGGTAGCAATATGGCGATAAGCCGATTGCTACCCGCCATTGCCCAGGGACACCAGGACCCGGTAGCAGTTCCAAACAGAAAGAAAATACTACCGGGGAGGCCACACGAGGAGGTCGCCGCACCGTAGTCCCCAATGTTTCACTATCTGTGATAATCTGTGCCAACTGAGCTACAGAAGATAACAATAACATGAAAGTTATTTGCAAATTATAATCGCTTGTCTAATCGTCTGCCACCTATCACAAATAAAAATGCATTATAAATTTTCTGTACAAAACTCGGAATTACCAAAAATAAAATATTGCTCTTAATGTTGCTAAAACAATAGTTTCAGTATTATTGCATGCACAAACGCTCTAATAAATGGAATTGCATGCATGTATCATTCTGTCTAAGTGCTTAAATATTGCCAAGACGTCACGCCCCCTGGCGGCTGCGCTATACACCGGCGTGGGCGTCGTCGTCCATAACTCAGCGGCCAGAATGTTGCCAAGTTCTCTCACTTTGAACCAAACAAGGCTTCTTTAGATGCAATACTTGTTAAGCTTTGTGGATTGACTTTAGAGAGAAATGAGGATGGATTCCACGCCATCATACGCAAGCGTTGTGCGTCGCTACTGAGGAAGCTACGAGCCAGCTCGAATGGCATCCTAAATTTGAGGGCAGACCGTTGGGACGCGCCTATGTACGCGCTGGATTCAATTGCATGCACAGTAAGTGCAGTGTGGCATTTTATACTTTTAAGTAACTATCTAGTAATTGACGCCCCTGCGGACAAGATGACGGCTGGATGTGGGCTGGATGAGGAGTAGCCGAAATCGGGGAGATTTGGCGTCCGTGCATTTGGGAAGGCCTATTGTCCAACAGTGGGATGGAGTATGGTTGGTGATGATGATGATTATGATAAGTTGAAACAGATATGAGGACGGGAACCAGAGGGACAATGAAAATGTACCCCTAACGGATTTCGGCTATGGCGGCCAATTAAAACAAATTAGACAATGACGCAGTTGGAGAGCTACGCTTTGAATGGGCTGGCTCGCCCGGAGTAATACCATGTCCTCACAGAAAACCGGCGTGAAGCCATACATGCGCTATATTTCGCTGCGTGGGTGCGGGTACCAGAGGTCCAGGGGAAGGTGGGTTAAAAGGTAAGCTGCGCACTTATGAAACCACTCCTGGTGTTGCAGGTGATCCGTCGGCTCGTGTGTAAAAATATAGTGCACAAGTAGTATCAGACGCCGGACCAACCGCTTAATGTCCTCTCCGAGCCACTGGGGTACAAGACCGCCAACATCCAGACTTATTCGGGCTGATACAATGATGGAACAACTTGCCGACTTCTGTATTTCCAGAGAGCTACAATTTGGGTGTCTTTAAGTCGAGAGTGAATAGGCTTTTTCTGAGAAAGCACGCTACATCTTAGACCTCATTGCTCACTCTCCATCAGGTGAGATGAGGTCAAGTGCAAACCCATCTTATATAAAAAAAATACTGAGAATTTCTCAAAAGAAAAACTCAGGCACTAATTTTATTTTGACCCAGGGATCAAACCCGGGATAGTCGGGAATTGTACCCAGGAAGTTTGACTAATTTGACTAGCGTGCAGAGTGAAATTGCGTGCTATCGGTTTCCTGTTTTTCTCGCTCTAGTAAGTGACAGGCCTATGTGTTAGAGAAGGATAGAGATGTAGAGAAGTGCGGCGCGCTGATGTCTAGATGTAGCTCAACCTTAATTCGAGTTGGAGTTGACTCAAGAAAGGCTAAAGCGATTTTAATGATCTCTGATTTATTAAAATCTTCTTGGCACCGAATAGCCAAGATTTTATTCTTTTCTTTTGCTAGATGCAACAAACGAGACAATGAACATTTGCGTAATCGGAACGTTTGCTGGTGGCATTTTTAGATATTTTTTAATTATATAACTATTACATTTTCAAAAACTGGAGATTACTTTTTAAACTCTCAGAGAACACAATGGAATTGGCACTTTTTTTAGAAGTGATGTACCTGAGAACCAGCGCATAAGTGAAAGACGTGTTTTATACCATTTAGAAGCCCGCCCTCACATCGTTTCGGGACAGTATTTTCACTGTCTACCAATAGATGGCGCTAGTCGTTGATTGAATCATGCTAGTTTTATAAAATTTGTCGATGTCTATAGAATTTATCCTTTTATAAATAGTATATTAATAAAATACATCAGCATCAATCCTTATCCATTTCAGAGTTCTAATTCGAAACCAGGATGAGGCATTAAAAAAATAACAAGTCCCATTTTAACTTTATCTTGACCAATTTTACTCAAATGAATTTCAACTCGAGTCACCCCCCAAGCCGTGTTCCCAAATCAGCACATCTCTAAACCGGAACGTGCTGATAAATGATCTCCCAGCATCATTTATAACGAGTGGGACAAAATACAAAGATACCCGGAGTCGGTAGGTCGGGACACAAATTTCGGGACGCTGAACTACTAAGTTATGAGCAGAGAGACGCATTAATAAAACGTTCATTGTCCCGAACTACGCGAAAATATCTTGGCAACGTTTTAACTTGTCGCTGAGTAATGGCCGCGTGGAACGGTGCGTCGGGCCTTTGGTACGCTTAATGTATTTACACGTTTAATAGAATTGACGGCCTTTTTTATATTAAGGACAATCAAGATGACCCCACTCCGCCTGATGGTAAGCGGCCGTGAGATCCAAATATGAGATTGACAGGCACAAAAGAACAAAGTGTCCATTGAATCTGTCACTCTCACCTTGAAGGCCTGCTGAGATTCCGTTTCACGTCCCGCCTAAAAATCCCAGGATTTTAAGAAGGAGGAAACACATGAACTGGGAGGGCATTCCATGACTTTGAGGCGAATAGGTCCTTGAGTGGAGGTCGCGTACAGGAAGTCGCAGCCGTGGCAGGCCTCCCACAAGGCGGACCGATGATCTAGTGAGGGTCGCGGGAATTCCTTGGATGCGGTGGCACAAGACCGATCTGTGTGGAAAACATTGGGGGAGGCCTAGCTGTGGACGTCTATTGGCTGAAATGATGATGATAATGCATTTGCTGACTGCTTTGGTGGCGCAGTGGGTAGTGGGTTGTAGTGTTGCACTTTAAAGCGACGGCTCTGTTTGGGGTCTCGGTTCGGGCCAAACATTTGTAGGTGAGTTTTTCTGTTCAAAAATTCTCAGTGTTAGCCAGTCTTGTACCCGTATGCCTCAGAAGATACGTAAAGGGGTTAAAAGGATGGCTGCGCACTTGTGTTGCGGATGTCTGTGGGCAGCGGCAATCGGATGGCACATTTATGCCGAAGCGTGGCTCTCTACTACAGTGATACATTTAATGTATTTTTAAGAGGTAGGTATATTGTTTTAAAGGTTATGGTGGCACTACCTATGAAACACGGATTTACAAATGGCGTTAAAGATAGAGACAGGCAGGCAGATTTACTTTGGAACTTTTAATATTTAGTTTGGATTATGAGTACGAGTAAAATTAGCTTTGTGGTTTGCGTCAAAACGCCACACGCGGATAAACATTTTGATTGAATCGTTACGTTTTCATAACAAATACGACATTCAAATCAATCAAGAGTCCAATAAAATTAAACGCAACGCGCCATTAAAATATTGACGTTTCATTAGTTATGATGATTTTATCATCGGAGCCGGTTGTATGCAAAATAGTATCGCAGTCAACCGGAAAACAGATGTTGGAATAATATTTAATTTGCTACCATGATAAACGTCATTTCCATAAAGAATACACCAGTACACCTATACCTATATACTAAATTCATGAAATACTCTATCCACATAAATTTTGTTTTGACGCTTGACAAAAAATGTAGTAAGAGTGACGGATAATTCTCTATTTGGTACTACGGTGGCCCGCCCTCAGTTTTTTTTCGGAACTAATTTTGCTATTTTCGTAGTAGTTCGAATTTTTGCCATTAGATGTCGCTGGGTGTCGTTTACATCGCACTAGTGTTTCGCGGGTTAAATAAAAGCTTTGTGATTTTCTATAGAAACCACTTTAAAAAGCTTGCACACTCACCTTGATTCTAAATAAGTGAATGATAAAATCAAAAAAAAAATATATAGGGTGTATCTGTGAACATTTTACATCTCTACTAATCATTTTGACCAATATTTTGTTCTGTAGTTACAGAAAAATTACACAGTTGGAAATGTAAATTAATTTTATGAAGGCAATAAGGTTTTTTTATAGAAGCGTCAAGATACATTCATTTGATGTATTATCTACACAGTTCTTAAGTACATAGTAGAACTGTTCTTAATTTCTATAAACTACCTACTAGCTCAAACATCTATACATATTTTCGTCAATTCGTTAACTGACCTAGCCATAAGTAGGTGTTTCTGTAACTGAGTGATAGAAGCTCACATTCTCAGAATTGCGATTAAGATGACTTTCCCAGAACCTTCGCCCTGCCTAACATGATAATAATTGGCCAAGGCTTAGCACGGAAGCGGGGTTTAACAATGAATTTAATTAAATTAAGCTCGTTTAAGACTTTCAGTTTAAGAAGAGCGAAACTTGAGCAGATTACAAGAAGCGCAAACATACTTGCAAAACAAGTGTCTGCTTGTAAGAGGGCTAAGGCTGGGCGAAAGCGAGCGACTTTCTATGTATTTTCTATGGATGATATAAATAAAGTAAACAACATTTTTATGTATGACTTTTGGATATCCGCAAAAAAATAAAATCATACAAAGTCGGTCTCGTGACTTCTTAATTTTGTAAGGGGAGTCGAACAAATTTTAGACGAATTTTCAGTTTCAGTCGCAGATCAATATTTGTGATTTATTCTACTTGTTATCTGGCAATCATTACAAATGTGTCAGTGTGAATCTAGTCAAATAAAATAGTAAATAAATTCATTTTCAGTAAAAGTAAAAGGGGGGGTTCGAGGCTTATAACGAACTTGTGACTACATTGATGAAACGGCTGTCTATAGGCGGCAGCAATCGCTTACCATTAGGTAATCCGCCTCGTTATTTGCCACATATCACACAAACTAATGAAGGGGCTGGAAATGACACGCTAACACGGTGATGATTTTTTATGCCCTATGATTTCAAAAGAAGATTATGTGTGAAGTTGCTTAG
Organism: Cnaphalocrocis medinalis; assembly: GCA_014851415.1. Lineage (NCBI taxonomy): Eukaryota > Metazoa > Arthropoda > Insecta > Lepidoptera > Crambidae > Cnaphalocrocis > Cnaphalocrocis medinalis. The sequence continues at coordinate 1,166,339 of CM026289.1, read as the reverse complement.
GTTAAGTACTTAGGTAACTTCACATGATCTTCTAGTCTTGGACCATCTAAATTTACCCTCATAGAAGGGACCCTTAAGCAGATATATCCGTCTTTCAGTTATTTAATCCGATCCAAACTTCGTCATACCTGCTCATACGAGTTAAATAGAAAAGTTTCCGTTGAAAGTCGGTCATGCGCGGGATTCCTTAGAACAAAGTTTGTTCGTTACAGGGTTTGGGCTCAGTAGTGCCTGGAAGTTGCAGCCCCTTGCTCGAAATAGCGAAAAAGGCCAACTACATTGTTGGAGATGCCAGGAATTCCGTCTAACGTTACCTCTTTACAACGGGTATTTAAGATTCAACACATTTTTAGACAACGTCGGTGGCAAACAAGCGTGCATTCACCTGATGGCAAGTAGCTACAGCGCCATATGGATGCCTGCAACTCTAAACGACCTGCATCTCACAAGTGAATTTCATGTAACAAAAAAAAATCCATCATATACCTATTGACGAAGATATAGGTGAACGAACATACATAATAAATAGACATACAGATAAATTGGGACCGTCCTTCTTTTTTTGAAGTCGGCTAAAAAGATTGATCACCTACAAAATTGTTTCTCATAAGTAAATTACGTATTTTCCGCGGCTTCATAAGTCTCCGAAGTTTAAATCGGCCAGCTTGCGAAAACAGGAAAGCGGCGACTTCGGAAAAATGGGAAATATTATTATAATCTCAACGGCGGGTTGTACACACTTCGGCACAAATGAATGTAGAGCAATCAAGTCAGTAGGTTACCCACAGCACTTAACAAAAGTTATAGAATAGTTTGTAATGGGATTGCTACCATGTGTAAACGAGGACAATGTGATTTAAGAGTGATGTTGTGTGAAGGCGCAACCACATCTTGCACACGTTAATTAACCCATAAGTAACTGCTATAATCCTGTACTATCTTTTATTTATTATCACATGATGACTATAAATTTATAGGTAAAAACTGCCATGTTATACATCTTATATGGCAGTTTTTCCTATAAATTTATAGTCAGGCTATACCTAAAAACTGCCATGTAGTTCCCAACGCTTTTTTTTGTTTACAGTCAAATATTTAATTGATTTTCCAAAGTTAAATAACCAATGTTGTTGAGAGTGGTTGGTAGAAGACATGGTTAAAGGGTTGTCGTACACTCTCTAGATAATAGGTATACTTTATAGCACAGAACAGAACATACCTCACACACAGACAGAGCTACCTAGGCTAATTTAACAGCAATAAAAAATAAATATGTAAGTCTTAATAAGTTTATCCTGTGCCTCACCATTCATACCTAAGCAGGAGGGAGAAGGTTCATTCAGCCTAATGTCACAGTTGCTCCAAATTGAAAATAAACATATCCCTCCTTACCTCCCTTTGACGGGATTAAATAAATTCAGGGAAGCTGCGAGACCCCGTCTTGCCGTATATCTCTAACCGAAGAACTCCAGTACGTTTATTATTAGATACGAGACGAAATAATTTTATTACAAGCCATCGCTTTCCTTTTGAGCGTCAGCGAATTCCATTATAGCAAGTGAGACTGAGTTATGAGTTTGACGCAGTATTGAGGATGATGGCAAATATTTTGGTTGTAAAACAATTTCAAAGATTATTAATCTTAATACCTAATAAAGCCTATATAAAATTTTAAAAAGAGCCTTTAACACAATTTTTGCTATTTTTTTTGCATTTTGGTGGACCTCTTAGCGTCGTAAGACTCAAAAGTCCTTTTAAAGGCATAAAGCAATTGATTTTCCATTGTGTCCACTGTCTAGGCATTATGACGTTTCACATTTGATTTTCATTTCTTTAATCTTGCATTTGAAGGTACCTAGTATTTTACTTGTTATAATATTATAATATGCTATTTATTTAATACCTGTATTGAAGGAATTGTGACTCACAAAGTAGCTAATTTAATTAGTACTTTTTCCATCTTGAACAACTGCCATACAACCTAATCTAAATTAAGCTATTGGCCGCCGCCCATCAGACACCTGGCAACACAGTTAGAGTTCAAAGTGCGCTGCCAACTTTTAACCCCCAATCCTTTGGCTTCAGGGACACGCACCTACTTAACACACCGGATTTCAGTGAGGCCGTGGTGACCGGAGCCATTCATGCCAAAGCGTGGCTCTCCCACCGTAAAACGGCTTATACAGTCCACCTATAACATAAAAACTCTGCACTCCCAAACTCAAACCTCACGTCAAAAAGAAACAAACTACAATCGTCACTTTGCAATTCATGCGCAGCCAAATCTCCAGGCGGAGTGACCGGCGCTCGAGCACGACTCGGTCGCGGCGACTCATCAATCGGAATACAAAAGCTAGCGCGACGCAGAATAGATTATGCCGAGTTAGGAGGGATTTACATAGGACGACTATAAAACTTCTTCTTTTGCCATTATCAACCTTAAGTGCCTCTATGGTATAGCCCTATTAGTGGCGCGATGGCGTGATGTTTTAATCGTAGAAGGGCCATGCTTCGGTATGAAATCAGCCGGCTTGACCGGTTTAAATTTTGAACAGCCGACTTGTGTCTCTATTGGTGTTTTGGGTAAATTTCATGGGACGCTTACTACGCGTATCTCCTGATGAGATCCGTCTGCTTATCTGCCTGTGTAAACTCTTACACTACGCTTGCTTGCTCTTCTCATAAAGCACGCGACCCTGTTACGAGAACTTAACCATCATCATCATCATCCTCAAATACCAGCCAGTATCACAACAAGTACCACACAAAAGGCCACTCATCATTATCCATCATCATTAGCAACCTACACTCGTCTACTGCTGACTATACGTCTCCCCTAATGCACTCCACCGCTCCTGATGTTCGGCCACTCTCATCCAGCCCACACCAGCCAGCCTTCTAATGTTATCATCCTGTCTTGTCGCAGGGCGTCCAACACTCAGTCTCCACTCAAGGACTTTAAGGCTCCAACGGTTATCAGTTCTGCGTCTAATGTCAAAAGGCCACTTGTCATTAAAAGCATTTGTATGGTGTAAAACCGATCACACCAGCCGCTATCTCGCCGCGGTTCGATACAGCTACAAGTTTTATTGTACAAGTTGTCCCGCTGTCTGTTCCGCGCCGCTGCTCCCGCGCCTGACGAGACGACACTTCCTCTCCTGCTTCAATGGAAACAGAGAATGTATGGTCTAGTCGTGGAACTTAATTTACTGTCAAGATAATATTAAAACCAAAAAAAATGATATGTCCATGTCCACCTATGGACATTCGCCAGCCCAGCGGAGTTGACCGAATGACTGGCCAGGTGGCTCATTGGGTAATGACCCTGACTCGTACGCCAAAGGTCGTGGATTCGATCCTCACCCTGGACAAATATTCGTGTGATGAACACTTGTATTTGTTTAGTGTTTGGGTGTTGTATATGAATTTATGTATTATATTTGTGATCCTCTATTGTGTGATATCTGTACACAAGTGCTTCAGCTACTTAGTACGGAGACAGGTCAATGTATCGGATGTTGTAAGAATTTATTTATTTATTTAAGTAGTTATAAGCGCTCTAAATGAATATTTCTGTCATCATCATCATAATTATCATCATTTCAGCCAATAGACGTCCACTGCTGAACCTACTCGCCCCTAATATTCTCCACACAGATCGGTCATGTGCTGCCCGCATCCGTAAAATTCCCACGACCATCACTTAATCGCCGGTCCACCCTGTACTTTCTGTATTCCCGCCATAAAGAAATGGAACTCGTTGCCATTGCATGTATCCTATGGAAAATAGAAGGTGTTAGATAAATAAATTCATATTTCCAGTTACAAATCCCAATGGCCGATGAATGCCATTCTATGATCTCCATTAGCTAATAAAGTGTCAATATTGATGAACGGACGCGAGTGGACGTCCGTATGAGCTCAAATTATTAATTTCACATAATCCATTTAAATTAATCACCGATATATCGTGATTGTGCGATTAGTTCAAACACCGATCCGGTGTAGCCATACTTACAGTTTTACTGTAAACTTTACGGTTTAAAAAACGAATATTTTAGTGCCTTTTTATTTGAGTACGGTGGCCTGCACATCAAGTTACTACAATCTGTCAAATTTCTTCAATCGAACCTCACTTTTATGTCAAACGTGTTTGGTTCAATATCAACTGAGGAAATTTGACAGATTTTAGTAACTTGATGTGCTGGCCACTGTACATAAACGTAGGTACCTACATTTAAATTAAAGAATGTATTTTTTTAAATGCTAAACGTTTCACCGCAATTTCACTTGATGGTTAGTTAAGTTCAAATGTGGCCGATGGTTAAGCTATTAAACATGTCTGTCTAGTAGCATGCTTCAGCCTTTTCTCGAAAACTCCCAAATCATAGCGTTCAGAGAACAGTTCGGCAGGTAGAAAATTCCACTCTTTGGATGTACGCAATAGAATGAATAATGAATATACTTTTTATCGAAAAAAAAGAAAGAAAAGAAAGAAAAATCATTTATTTGACACATAAAAAAAATTGTTAACAAACACATAAAACAGAGGTATAAAAGTTAAAACTAGTTGTTACAGGAAATCAACTTGTTTGCTGTGTTGAAAAAAAAAATACTTTTGAACCGCTTGGTACGAATGGTTGGTATTTCAACAACATAATGGTGGTAACCTTTTCTGCGTTTTGTCACCCGATGATGGAAAGGGGCCTATTTATGTACTATTTCCTTTTACTTTTAGTGTAGACTTAGTATGTCAGATATAAGTCACAATTACAAAACTATCATCAGTTTCTTCAAGCAACCAAATGAATGATGATTCTAAATAAGTATGACCTTGATCCAAAAATCCATAACCAAATCTCAGGTTCAAGAAAGCCAGATAGCCAGCCAGAATAGTTTTTAAGGTAGTTAAGTCTAGAACAAGTTGGCAACATTGTTGGGCTAATCAGTATATAGGATCAGTGTTTGTTACAGTGTCGTTAGTTCGATGACGATCATGCTAATTGTAATTGGCAGAACGAATGTCGGATAGCTGCTAAACAGATAATAATATGGCTATTTATTAGCATAGCGCAAATATCATCAGTTAGCTTAATTTTTATACTGTATAGTTTATCAAATTGTGGTGTCAGTTGTATTGTGCAAGATTTGTATAGACCTGTCAGGTGTTGTTTTCACTACTTTTAAATCTATATCTATATCTAAAGAGATAACTTCTATAGAAAACCACAAGGCTTATTATGTAACCCGAAAACATGAAACTCACGTGCGATGTAATAGACACCTAGCGCCATCTGTTAGCAAAGATAAGAAGTACAAAAATAGCAAAACTATGTTCTGAAACAAAGTGAGCCACTGGTTTTACATAAAAGTAAGAGTACTGGAAGCCTATTCCAGGGGCAAGGGGAGTTAAAAGTAGTCAGCGTCTTTTGACTCCACTGGTGTTGCGGTGGTGTGAAGGGAATCATTAACCATCAGGCGATCCGTCTGCTCGTTCACACGGATCGTGTCTAACTAAAAGGAGTTAAGCGCTACCAAAGGAGATAAGTGTAACCAAAGGAGTAGGCTACCAAAGGAGTTAAAAGCTACCAAAGGAGCTAAATCTAAAATCTTGTTTCGATCTGCGATCGTTTGAGTTTCACCGACGTGTTCTTCGTACCTTTGTGAGGCTCTCGTTAGAGGTATTTTATTCTATTTTACAGTACAATTTCGTGATAGAATTTCTTTTGCAGCACTTTTTAGGATGAAGAGATATTTAGTATTAAGTAACCATTCACACATTTTGGAATATCTATAGCACGATTTTCTTCTTTAGACTGGGTCCAGATAGCGCATTTGATTATTGATTATTGATTCTGCCTCAAGTTAACACGGGTCTTGAGTTTGATTGTTACTTAGAGTGCACATACCTAAATGGACATAATAGCTAAACTAGAACCAGACCACAAAAAGTAAGTTTCGAGAGAATTAAACTTTTGACGTAGAAAACGCAGTGGAGCGTCTATTATAAGGGAACTCGATTGCAGGCAAAATAAGGGTTGGCTCTTATTTGCAAAACTATGTCCTGCACTTATGTCATTTATTTAAATTTGTATTTATGTTGCATTTATTTTTTGATCGTTGCGTGAAATAGCTCGTGTTAGGCCGAGTGGATGAGGGTATTGGGCGCCCAACCTGGGGGAGGAGAGCTTTAAAGGTTAGCACGCACTTTTGACTCAATGGGTGTGGCGAACATCGATTACTATCAGGTAATCCGTTAGTTTCTCTGCCATCTATCGCAAAAAAGTTATGTACTTTTCTGAAGCAAACTAACACGTACCGGATGGATGTTTTTCCAACTGGACTACCGAACAAAGTAGTCAATGTCGACGAATTTTCGAGCGTGAGTTACCGACACAACTAGGTACAGTTAGCGCCAAAAACATCAAGCCACTGGTTCCATTGCAGCTTCGAAAAAAATTTCAGAGTTTTTCCCCCGCATCACTCACTTGTAAATGAGCCCTTGTAATTAAAAAAAACGCAGCTGTTAAGATTAATCCGGAGGTTAACATGTCCCGCACGCGCGGGATTTAATTAGACACGTCTCGTAAAAACAAGCTCAGGCTTCGAGCCTTGATTTGTATGGAGACAATGTAGCCCGATATTACGAGACAAGGATCTTTTGGCGTGGATGAATTTGCCTTGTTATGCTAATTTTCTATTGACAAATGTACTAAAGTGATATGACATCATTACAGACTTTGACTGACTTCGACTGTCGAGTATATTAATTATTTCACTTAACATTGGAGAAGTTATCCTCATAAAGGGGTAGGGTAGAGCCATATTAAAAAAAGTCACCACTACACACTTGTGCGTTTTTTTTAAGCTAGTGGGTAGACAAGCAAATATGTTATCACCTGATGGTAAGCGATTGCCGCCACCTATGGAAATTGGACACATAAAACACCAAGAGCCACACCAAAAAATATCAGCTTTTTGTGGAATAAACATAAACGAATACATTTTTTTTGTGATGGGGTAAGCGAACAGATGGATCGCCTGATGGCAAGCGATTGTTGCCGCCCATAGACACCTGCAACACCAGTAGAGTCACAAGCGCGCTGCCAACCTTTAACCCCCTTTTACCTCAATTAGGCCTCCGGCACCCTCACTTACTCGACGAAACACAGCGCAGGCACTGCTTCATGCCGGTTTCCTGAAAGGCTGTGGTATCACTCCAGTCGGGCCCCGTTCATGCCGAAGCATGGTGCTCCCACGGTCCTACACGGGTAACGCAACAAGCGAAAGCTACATCAAAATAAAACAGTGATCGACGTAACTTTACACAGTTTCACCATTTTTTATTTCCAAAGCAATCGGCAATAATTTTTCCAGTAGATGAAATGTAAAGAGATTCTTCAGCATATTTTATTTGACCTATTAAGCCGTATTAAAGGAAACACGGCAGCCCCACTTACCCCTTTACACGGAATAAAAATATCGGCATGAACGTCTGTAGAGCCATTGGCTGTACTTGAAGCAACCGCGGGGGGATCTGAGAAACACTCGACATATCGATATTCGGACGATTTATCATACAAATGTCTAATGACAACTGTCAATGATAAAATGTCAATGATAGTGTTGCAGGTGTCCGGGCAGGGCAGCGGTAATCGCTTATCATCAGGTGATCCGTCAGCTCGTCTGCCACCTATATCATAAAAGAAAGAAAGATGACAGCTCAGGCATGCCATGCAATTTCTTCATTTTCGTACAGGTTTTTCAGCAATAGGGCGTCAGGTGAGCCCATTTTGTGTGTGGAGGGTGAAGTCTGCCGGTTTTCATTCCAACCAGCCAGTTCTTCTAGGAAACAGGACAGCATCTCAATGTGGCTGAAGATTTCCCGGAGACTACCCTGATTCCCTAGGTAGTGTGGTAGTACTAAGCATTCTATACTACTGGTGAAAATTCATGGGCTTGGACCACTACTGAAGTAGGCAGACGAGCACGCGGATCACCTGATGGTAAGCAATTGCCGCCGCCCATGGATACCTGCAACACCAGTGGAGTCACAAGTTTATTGTATTTTTTTACATTCCGTTAGAATCGTGTGTAGGTTAGGTTGGGGTTTCAACCCACCATTGTTGTAGCAGCAGAACTTCTATCTAATACATTATCGTGCTAGTCCTTTAGGATTTTCACTAAGCTAATCAAAATGTATAAAAATGCGGTAGTAAAAGTTTCAGGAAATAAAATTATCGATAGCTTCAAGAATAAGGTCTCACCACTCATATTGATTTGCAATATCCGAGCACCTACAGCTCTTACTTACCGATTCATCTTGTACAGACTATCTAAAATGATATTTTCCGCTCCTCTCTATCGAGTGGCGTTTCTATTAAGCAACTCAGCTGAAGGAATTTATTATTTAGGCGCATTTTCTTGGATGTAGGTGCATCGACGAAAAGTGGGTCATGTTCGGAAATATATCGTTGATTTTGCTATTTTCTTGTTATTGATAGTCTTGCTAGTAAATGTACTGGGGGTCTACTCCGCCGAACGATAAACGATATATCGTGCCAATAATCGTGTCGGAGCCTACTCTAAGTGCCATCGTATCGACTGTCGTTGATACGAATCTACGAACGATATTGCTTTGACAGTTCTTACAAAAACCCTACTCTAATACACCATAAAACGATACGAATAATTGAATTTGACAGCTTCACAAACGTCAAATCGACGAACATTCCTACGACATCTCTGATGGTGTCGTAAAGATTATCGTTTCGTTGTGATTTTGCATTTAAAGACCCATATTACTGTTCTCCGGACTAGTATCTTCCTTTACCATTGACCTCAGCTCTGTTCAATAGATTTCGGTTGTGATGACGATTGGATTTTGATTTACATAAATCAAAGTATTTTTGGCGCGAACCCTCGAGTGTGTTCTGTGTGTTTTCGCTGCTTTACCCCTGTTTTTTTTATAATTTTTGACCCGAACTGCCTAAGGACTCTTGCTTTCGCCACTTATAATACGACTCGGACTGTGATATTGATTTTGGGATGGGAATTGATGAATAGTGCTGCAGTTGCCTTGCTTTCTTAGACAATGTCTTAGTTATTGAGGATGATGAAGAATGATAATAAAAGCACCTATTGTTAAATTATATCTTGTTGTTTTCAATGTTTTCTCTACCTTATCCACACAATAAGGGCTATGGGTTATGAAACCCAAGCGCTGCCTGCATTTGGAATGAGTTTTTGTTGTTGTTGCGCAAAATAATATGGTTAATAAAGGCATAACCTGTTAAACTTCTATGTAAAATTACTCAAAAACCTAGCCTCCTTGAATTACGATTTTATTTTCTTATTAATCAGCATTACATGCTCTTTTAATCAACGTATATTTCATTCATTATATTTTTGAATAAAATGTGGAAGCAAAACGGAGTGATTATATTCTCTTTGGTGGAAGCATATTATACAATGTACTCTGTGGTGGAAGCTGTCATAGCTCTTTTGTGTCATTTTTTTTAGCAATTTATGGTCCACAATGAAGAATAATATACCAAACAGCCAAACTTTTTTTTAATTTTACAATCATTCGTTCACGAACATCCGAATAAAACAAAAGTAAATTGTCTATACTTACGATAATCGACACTGATTACGAACATTTCTTATAGTAGGGTACATGCGAATAATTCGAACCAATGTCGTATCGTTACGAATAGTTCGTTGTCGTTTGGCGGAGTAGACCCCCTGGCTGTTTTGGTGATGCAATGGCTTGTAGCTCGCAAATTAAAGTGACGGCTGCGCTTCAATCTCTTGGTCCGGCCAAAGTATATGATGGTGATCCTTGCCTAATACGGACCGGTGATCAAAACCTGAAATAAGGTCGAAAAATTCGAAACATACTTTTGTTTGACCTCGGAATCGAACCTGCTGCCGTATCATTTTAAAACATTACATTTTGACTCTATATTGAATAGACAAACCAGCGCTTAAAAGCTGGCATCCAACTTGAATTGCTACCCGGGCAACCCTACAATCTACTAAAAAAGCTTAAATAATTATTTTTAACACTTCTTTTCATGCGGTTACCAGAGTCTCCAAAGCTACATTTACAAAATGCCTTTAAAAAGATTAAAAGCGACCAAAAAAAGTATTTGCTTTTTTAACTTTCTCTTACCACCTCACAGCGCACATCGGGCGCTTCACACAAAAACGCCTCGCTACAAAGAGTCCCATTCTCAGCCGTCAATGGACGAATAACCAAAATGAATATTCGAAAGGAGATTACTCGTACAACTCGGCCGTGTCAACAAACGCCTCCAATCTTTCATTATTAACCCTTTCAACAAACAAATTTAGGCTCTCCTCCCCATTGATAAGTTTTACATTTGCAGTGGCTTGAATGGCACAATATGTGTCTTCCATTTTTGCTATATTTGTTCGGAGGACGCGGTTATAGGGTTTCCAGGTTGGAACTGAAAAGCGGACGGACAAAACACCAAGTATGTAACGTGATAAAAATTATCAGATATACATAATCTGTATTTTATAATAATCTCTAAATTTCTTAAACGACTAATGGCAATTATAACCTACTTTGGACACAAGAACGTTCCATAATAGTTTATGTATGATTTATGTATGAGTGATCTCGGGGTTCCTGGGTTGAGCAAAAATAATGTTTTAGAAATTATTCGAACATAATTATTCGAACCGCACCGCATTAGGCAAGCGCGGTGTTAAGTTTACTCCGATCATAGTAGCCATGACTTAATTTCTATGGCGGAAGCCTTTGCCCTGATAAGGAACAGTGCCTATAAACGATTTGTTTTAAACTTTCACGGTCACTAACTTTAGAAAAGTATTTACGCGATTGTTATTTTTAATAGACTATCCATAATGAAGATAATGAGCGTTAAGTTTAAATTATAAAATCTCTGATGCGGTAGTTAGTCCGGGTTTTCCCAGACGGGTGGCATCCCCACGGGAGCCAGTTTGCGGCAATAAGTGACAAATACGAAGCCAGTCGGCAATATGCGAGGGTCAGCGACGGTGATGGCGCATTACGGTAATTGCCAATAAGTCCGGCGCGCGGCCGTTACATATTCCACGTCATTTTGCGTAATTACATTTAACTGGCGATGAAGAAAATAGTCATCTTGTACCGATATTTAAGCATAATTGTACCTAATTGAAGCCACATAAAAAGAGACATAGAATTAAACACCAAGGGACAAAAAAAAATGCACCAGACAATCACACCAATCAATTTGGTCTGAAACTAGGGCAACCCCTGTACTATGAGTACCAGGTGACGCAATATTTTGCTTACACCGGAACTGAGCCTCCGACATGGACTCGGCGAAACACAGAGCAGTTACTGCTTCGCACCGGTTTTCAGTGAGGCCATGGTATCAATCCCGATCAATGGACTCATTCATGATGATCAAGATGTCTACTACTGAACATAATGTGCATAAGCCACCCTAAAAACCTTCTAGATTTGGAAGGTTTTTAGGGTTTTAGGCTGGTTGAATGCGGCCAGCATCAAGCAAATTTCTGCAATCTTATTTAGGCCATTTATGTCGTCCTACACTGCCTATTTATGGCCTCTATTCTAGAACGTTTCTGCCCCATCGGCTGTGCCAGATATGCACGCAGCCCACTGTCTCTTTAGCCAGCGAAATCCCTATTCTAAGTCAGTGAAACTTTTTCGTGTACGGATGTCCTCATTTCTGATTTAATATATCTCGAATTTATGAAATGCGGAAGTAATTCGTCGTCATGAATTTATCAAAACAGATTCTCAAGCACATAACTAATTGGGTCAATGTAATCTCTTTGAGAGCTAAGCGCCACGGATCCACACAAGTCGAAGCAAATTGTATTGAAGCCGCTTTCATCTGTCCGTATCAGATCTTCACCCTTGGGGTAAGGATGTCCGTTATTTAAAGTTTAAATATCGATGCTAGTTAAAATATGTATAACCGTTTTTTTATGGTCGAATGTCAGTTAGTCGTCCAAGGTATCGGTGTCATTAACTTGCTGCTGCTAGTTGGTAACAAGCTTGGTCCCTTACTACAAGTGTTGTATGGTACCTTTGGTGATTTTGTATTATGATTAACCGTAAAAGAATTTTACGCTTTTTAAACGATAGTCAGAAATCATAATCTGCCATTACATTAAAAAAAAAATTGAACCTGTTTTCATGATTTTTGTTTATATTTATGACTGTTGATCAATATAGAAGATTATTAAATCAACTAAAAAGCCATATAAGTACCTACTCATAGACATTAAGGAAATAAGGTCACGACACGTACTCATTGGATTCAATATAATCTCGCCGGCCAGGTCAATATTATGAGCTGTTGTGTGAATTTATCATTTTAAATATTCATAAACTGTGAAGCAAAAAACACGCGCAATAAAAATCAATCTCCAAAAATTCAATGTTAACGCGGACATCATCATCGACATTTCCGCGCCATCGATCATCCCTAACCCATCATTATTCAAAGGTTTTCGGACCCGGTTCCTTGGAATAAAGGAGTTCGACACGTGTCCCTTATGGCGATCCACTGCGATGGACATATTTCACGGGGCTCGGGGTCCGGGATTGAGGCGATTACTCACACCGGTGTTTGAGAAGGTAGCCGTGTTTACGTGGATGGCCGGTTGGTATTGCCTTGCACCTGTGGTGACTTTACTCTCATAAAAGACGACTTTGCGATGTTTCGTTTGTAGAATTACACCATTATATCTTATAGCTGTTATCCGCGAGTTCGTCCGTGTGAAATCTACCATGATGACCATGACTACTCTGACAAGAGTGTACGACTAAGAAGAATCTTATTTGCATGTAGATGATATGGCAATGGGAATTTTTTTACCCTTATCCTTTCTTCATCATCAGTCTCTTGCAGTCCACTGCTGGATTATCCTCTCCAAATATATTAGCCATTCCAATAGACCTTTGAGGCTACTCAAGGCATTACTTCTCCCTTACCTGTTACCTTCTTTGTCTTTGAGGATTACTCCACCCACCCAACGTAACATTTCAATGGTAAGTTTCTTCTTTGTTTGTATCTTACGCAATAGTAAAGGAAAAGCTGAATTGATATGACTACTTATTCTTCACAAAAGAATAGCCTAGAAACGATCCCTCTGCAACAGAGCCTTGTAAAAATAACGCTGAGAGTTCTCCCTTGATAAATATTTACCTCTGACTGACGTTGCGAAAATATTAGAAAGGAAATGTAAAGGAAAGGCTATAAAATGTAAATCTCTTAACATCGCGCCGCAAATCGGACGCGAGCCGCGGGTTGCGCTCATGTTTCAGTTAGCGGGTGGAAGCGATGTGCTTACGAATTAAGCGGACGGGAAGTAATCGGTCTTTGGATTAACTGCTGGTGAAAATTGTACTTATGCTTTCGTCCTTGACGCTTGAGAGAGCATTATGTTTGTCCTTGAGCGTATATACGCTTAAACGCTTAAAGTACTTGTATTGCAATATTATATTTGTATTGTATTGTGCAATATTGTATGCCGTATGGCAGGTTACATTTGTACTTTTAATGGTGCTAATATCTACCCAATGTATCTAATACACACATGTAACTGAGGCAATAAATGGTTTGATTGATTGTTGATTGATTGATTGCGATAACATCCCGTTGGACTAGTAGTTTAAGTACCTGGCTATGATTTTGGGGTCCTGAGTTCGAGTCCAGGGTCGATCTAAAAGTATGTTTCGAACTTTGCTAACACAGCTTGGATTGTGCATCATTAATACGCATTAGCAAGCAAAGTGATTAAGCCTAATCCCATAATAGTAGCGATGACTTTACGTGATTGCGTTTAATGTTGAGTGTTTTTTCTCCAAAGTTTCATGGTTCCCTCAACTATCTGTCTTTTCAACTAATTATGGTATCTAATTGAAACTTGAAACTTTTAAATAAAAATCAATGGAGAAATTAGGGGAGGTCTAGGAAGAAGAAGCTTGTGACTGCTAGGTTTAACACTTTGATACCACGATCTCGCAAAAAAAACCAGCAATTTTGTCAAGAAAGTGAGGATATTGGGGGCCCTCATCCGAGTAGTTCTTAAAGATTGGCTACGCACTTGTGACTCCCCTGTTGAATTGGCCGCTTACCTTACTTACGCTAACCTCAGCCATGATCCGTCTGCTCATCTCAAACCTAACACATAAAATGTGTAGAAAACCAGCAGATCTTATATCTTAAGCCGCATTGTACGAACACAAGCGGGATCCCATCCGTCAGCTCCTCGGCCATGCATCACGGGAGCGCAACGCAACACTTTTCCGCGCTCGCGGACTGTTCTGACGGATCGTGACAGCTCGAGAGGGGCAGCTTGGGAATGTTGGGTTTCATATTTTGTTATAGCTGGGAATCTTGTTTTCGGTATAAGACTGGTTTATACAGTGCGGACTGCTGCCTGGATGACAATTCTCGTGCACTCGACAATGATGTCGAAAGAGAAATTTGTATGGACGAATGTATGCAGTCTATTCGATATTAATGTCGAGTGCAGTGAGTTGGGGAGCTGGATGGAGAGATCCATCGATGTTCTATCTTTGTAATTATAGCAGTTATAAATAACAACAGTTGTTGTTTGGGTGTTCTGGGTTGACTGACGCTGGTTTGACTATCGTCATCTGGTACCTATTCATGACCAAGAGTTGCCCTAGTTTGAGACCAGGTTGATTGGTGTGATTGTCTGGTGCATTTATTTAAAAAAAATTATTCCCAGCGATGTTCTTGAAGATGTTCTCAAAAGCGTCTGCCCGACTCACCATCATATGCAAATTGCACCTAAAAGCTTGTCACTATTGCATGTGCACACTACAACCCTTAGATAAAAATGATTTATGTACTTTTTGTTTCGTTTTGGCTTAGGCCATGCTCTTGGGCATATTAAAATTATTTTCTTTAGTTATTATTTTAAAATCTAGGTGTACGTACCTACACACATAGTACAAATTTTGAATTTAAATGTCATTGGCACTACAAATGTTACAAAGTACCCTCAGTCATTAAGTAATCAACGGCGCATTACCGACTGAATAATGGACGAAGGCCGGTCAAAGCAGGATTAACTTTGAGGCCCTCCCGGTTTCACATCACTCGGATGCTCAAGGCCACTCGGAATTAACTTTATAGTTTCAATTTGGCGAAGACGGTAAAGTAGCCCAGTGCTGTTTTAAAATCAATACATATTTTATTAACAAATGATTACGTAAATTACAGAAAAATGGTGTTTTTTTATGTGATAGGTGGCAGACGAGCAAGCGGACCTCTTAATGGGAAGCGATTGCCGCCGCCCTAAAACCGACACCTGCAACACCAGTTGAGTTGTGACTCAAGCGAGTTGTGAGTAAGCTGCCAATCTTTAACACCCTTTCCTCGAAATTGCACATCCGGTACCCTCACTTACACGTGCGTGGCTATCCCACAGTTAAATGTAAAGTGACCTTCTAAGTCTCCCTTTCCTCTCCAATAGAGGCTCCGATTTTCTGTAAAGCTGTGGTATAACTTCAGTAAAGCTGACTCATTCAAAAGCGTAGCTTTTCCATGGTAAGAACAGATTTTTTCCAAAGACCGTGATTCATCCATCACATTCTTTCAACAAATGAAAGTCATCAAAACATCTCTTCATCACCTGCGCCGCCGCAACACTCATACAATATTACAAATACATACAATGTCACGCGCTTTGAAAACCTTCATTACCAAGAAGCTGGCACCTGCTACCCCCAGCCCCGAAAATTAGTGAAACGACACGAGACTCAATGTGACTCAAGTCACTAAGGCTGATATTACTTTACTGTGGTTTGAGACCATTTTAGACGAGTGATTTGAGTGACAATTACTTATGTGTTTTGATTTTTTTCCTTATAGCGGACAAACGAGCAGATGGCTTGCCTGATTTTCTTCGAGTGAGTGAATGTAAAGACCCATTTAGGAGAAATGGGGTTAAATGTGACTACTGGTGTTGCAGGTGTCTATGGACGGCGGCAATGGTTACTATTGGGTGACCATTCTGCAAAGTATGTTTAAAATTCGATCATAATGCACGGGTTTTTGATTGCCATTCCGCATTAGATAAGGTGATCAAGCTTTCCTCTATCTATTAGGTACAGTTTGGAACAAATACAGAAAGAAGCCAGGTCCCAAAACAAAGTAAGGCTGGTAGTCATATACGAGTATGTTTGAGTCAACAAATGTTTCCTTACAACCTTCTAACAAAATGTTACAACAACATACAACAGTAATGTTGCGTTTGACCTTTTAGTAACTTGAGTGACATTACCCTCATGTCCCATCACTATTCCAAATTAAAACGGCTATGGCGTCACGGGCGAACAATGTTGATTGAAGAATCTTTGAGCAATCATAACATGGCATTTCATTTCGGCGGTTTTGTTCGACAGATCCAATCTTGCGTAGGGTTTTAAGTTTATTTTTTGGCGGAGTGATTTTCGATTCGTTAGGTTTGGGTGAATGGATGATTTGTGAATGCTTTTTACAGTTCGGCTAACATTGTAATTTAGTAAAAGTCAATGGAAAAGATAATGTGTAAGAGTGCAAGACTAGTGTACGACACCTTTTTGCTCATCAGACGGCTGACCTTAGGACACCTGCTGGAAAAGCCTGGGTACGGGTAAGTATAGTGGGATAGACAAAATCTGGGCTATGATCTCTGGATCCTGGTTTCGATTACCGGGTCGAGCAAAAAGTTTTGGTATCAGCCTGATACTTTACTTTTCTGATTAATTTATTTTTATGCTAACTAGACTTTATCTATTAGAGCCTAAGTACCCAATTTGTTTGGACTTAACCTAGGCTAGTCCACTTAGATTGCACTGGGAGTCGATTACATTGCCCAAGTATATTATATTTCGTTTTGATTTTTAAGTGTAAGGCATAAACGTTGACTCAGCGTTTATGCCTTATAAATTGCACAGTTTTTAATAAAATTAGTAACTCTTTTTGAAAAGTAACGATACAATTCGATATGTAAACTTAACTCGAGAAATCAAACTATTTCCAAATATATTTATTTATTTTATTTTATTGTTTAACCAAATCCACAGCTCTTATAATATAGTACTTTGGTCTTACACACTGAACACACAGCCAAAACGACGATCTTTTAATAACATATTAAAAGAGGCTTCGATAAATATCTCCTTACGACACTAAACTCGCAAACTTCTAAAGCTCTTATCAAATACTCGAAGCTTCCCATAGTTCCGATGCTATCGACCCGAGGCAAACTTTCGCCCGCAAAAATCTCACTTAAGCCTAGTCCTACGGCCAAACATTTCTATGTAGCTATCGTGAAATCTTTAAGCGAAGATCGGTATCTCTAACCTCTTACTTCCACATGGGGTATAAAAGTCTAATAAGTACCCTCTTATACTCGTATAACAATTTTAAAAGACTCCTACTGACTTGGCTTCAGTTTATTTGGTGATGTAATTTCTAGTTTTTTTTTTTATACTAGAGGCGGGAAACGAGCAAGCGGGTCACCTGCTGGTAAGTAATCACCGCCGCCCATGAACATCTGCGAGATCAGAGAGGTCGCTGATGCGTTGCCGGCCTTTTAAGGAGGAGTACGCTCGTTTCTTGAAGGTCCCTAAGTCATAGCCGCCAGGAAATACTGCCGCAGCTAAACTATTCCACAAGACTGAGGTTCGCGGGAGAAAATTCCTCGAAAAACGCACAGTGCTAGATCGCCAACCATCAAGATGATGAGGATGGAATGACAGCCGCTTGCTTGTGGTTCGATGTAAGAATTCAGCCGCAGGAAGTAGATCAAACAATTTCTAGTTTTTATAAACTTTGTTAGAATTTTTTAACAGTGAACATTTTGTCATGCAGTACTAAGGACCGTAAGTTCCTACTCGTATGCAAACATTGCACAAACATAAAAATACGTGTTAAACATTGCATTGTCTAGTTTACAAGAGTTTTCGTTTCAAAACTAATGGGGTTTACTGTGACGTCATCGCCATCACATCTTAACTAAATATGCATGAGTCACCATATCATCTCATACATTAACCTGACCCCGTAGTAAGTAGCATTCACTTGTGTTGCAGATATCAAACGACAAGGGATCACTAATATTATAATTATAATAATATAACACACAGACACTGAACAAACACGAGTATTCATCATACGAATGTTTGTCCAGGGTGGGGATCGAACCCACGACCTTTGGCGTACGAAGCAGGGTCACTATCAAATGCGCCATCCAGCCAGTTAAGTCAGATATTACATTGCAACACTCCCTCAGTCCACTCACGCGCTTCCATAACGCGTCACCCGTACCATTTACTATTGCGCGTTGTTACGTGAATTAGCAAAATGAAGTGGCAGGCCGCAGAACTGACAACCGCTGGAGCCATAAAGTCCTTGAGTGGAGACCGCGACTCGGCAAACATAGTGTTGGACGCCCTGCTACAAGATGGGATGACGACATTCGAAGGCTGGCTGGAGTGAGCTGGATGAGAGTGGTCGAAAATCGGGAGCGGTGGCGTGCATTGGGGGAGACCTATGTCCAGCAGTGGACGAGCGTGGGTTGCTAATGATGTTGTAACGTGACGTCTCACAATCCACACGCGTCTTTTAAATCTGTTAATACTTACTATTAATGGAACAAAAACTAGGGTATCTGTACAGATTTCTTCAGTTTTAATTGATTTTAGTATACCTACTAATATTCCCCATCTCCCCTTTGGCTCAAGTGTAGGGTAAGCACTCCAAATGTGGACAGTCACGAACAAGACTAATTTGGCCAGTCGATGTGTCGGCGGTCCTTAAGACAGTTTGATTAGTTGAAAAGTTCTCCCCTCCTGGAATGTACCGCCGCATGCGCTCGGGTAAATCGGTGGCATTTGGATCCACGTGCAAGGGGATAGTAGGGATGTGCAATTGTCTATGGGTCAAGTTTTTTTTATATTATGATGCCCACAGATACCCGCAACACCAGTGGAGTCACAAGTGCGCTACCAATCATTAATCCCCTACACCCCGAACTGCCCCTCTCCGGTACCTTCACTTACTCGGCGAAACATAGCCGGGCCGATACTGAAACCACTAGACCAACAAGTTAGATAGGTAGATATAAAATAAAGCATAGCCAAGGAGGCGGTCTTATGTCTATAAACATTCCCTTCTCCATAATCAACTTGTCTTAATCTATTTTCAGTTTTTTGTTGGAATGTCGAGTGCACGAGAATTAGCCCCCACGTACAGCTTCACACTGGTTTTCTGTGAGGCAATGGTATCACTCCGGTCAAACCGGCCCCTTCATGCCAAAGCGTAGCTTTCCCACAGTTAAATGTACATGGGCTTGATAAGTAGTATATTATACAAAATATAATACACTAGCGGCCGCCCGCGACTTCGTCCGCGTGGAAAAGTAACTTTTTATCCCCCTTTTAACCCCTTACAACCCCCTTAATATTATTATGTTGATACAACTTAAACAAATTATTTCGACCAAATTTGGTACCATAAAAACGGTCATTGTGACTAAACCTTAAAAGATAGACATATGCCGTCGCGGACTTTTTTTTAGATCATGTATAGAGGAATAATTCTTTCATACATATTTTTTGTGTATCTTGAACCGTTTTCGCAGCGCACGCAAAGAAAGCCTTCAAAAATGAATAATTTTCCCCGTTTTTTACACATTTACCGCTCTGTCTTTGCTCCTATTGGTCATAGCGTAATGTTATTTAGCCTATAGCCTTCCTCGATAAATGGACTATCCAACAAAAAAAGAATTATTCAAATCGCACCAGTAGTTTCGGAGATTAGCGCGTTCAAACAAACAAACAAACAAACAAACAAACAAACAAACAAACAAACTCTTCAGCTTTATTATATTAAGTATAGATTTCAAATCCAAGATGGCCGCCCTACAAAAAGCTGTATTAAATGGCGGGTTTTTTTTTATTATTATATACGTGCACACACACGCATACATATACACACACCCACTCGCACACAATACACACACTCGCATATACTTACTTACACACACACATACCCAGTAAACACACACAGCACACACGCACTCGTATACCCACACCCACATACACACACACACACACACACATTGAACAGTAAAAAAAAACACTATTTTAAAAGCATAAGTGCGTTTCTTTAAAAAGAGCGGGTCTTCCCTAACACAAGTATTATTACTTAAATGGGAAAATTCTCATACCTACATGTAAAATTGTAACCTTTAAGAAATAAATATTTTTTTTTTTTATAAAGTACAAGCGGCCGCCCGCGACATCGTACGCGTGGAGTTAATTTTGACACTTACCGTCATATTTTGGACAATCCACACAATATATTGTTCTAAATTGTAGCCTATGTGTTATTCTGATGTTATAAGCTATATTGTGGTAAAGTTTCATTCAAATCCATTCAGTAGTTTTTACGTGAAAGAGTAACAAACATCCATACATCCATACTTACAAACTTTCGCCTTTATAATAGTAGTAGGATTATCACTGTCTATCTAAGGTCTCGGAGGCCGCATCACTATTTTGGATCCGCGTCCAGGGGTCGATGTTCAAAGGAGGCAGATTTTCGCGCTGATACCTCTTATTTTATGAGCCTTTGTGATTCAATGGGGTGATATTTTATTCATGCTCTTAATAGTTTCTCAATATTTAAATGCTAAAGCCGGAGGGTAGATATGACTAGTCTCATGTTAGGGCAGCGGGTGGAAGGTCGAGATAGCAATGATGGAAAGCTGCAATAAAAAGATTTATCCTGAGTTGTGAGATAAAACATGTGCAAGGGTTAAAGTTGATCTGTATGATGGGTATGTCAATAGAAAATCCATCACTTTTTTTTAAGTTTTTTGCCGTTTCTCCTCTAAGGTCTCTTATCGTATGGTTTCTGAAACGATGGCGTAACTTCAATGACGTATACATTTTAAATAAAGATTAAGTTCTACTGAGTTTCTTGCTGATTCTTCTCGGTAGAAATTGACCTTCCGAATCAGCAGTAGATTATAAGATTTGACATTCATAAATGTTCTGTAAAGGACTTAAATTGAATAAAGAGATTTTGATTTGAATAACAATTCTAATTGAATAAAAATCTCCTTTTGGTATAGCTGATGTCCATAGGCGGCAGTATTCACCTATCATCAGGTGAACCGCTTGCTCGTTTGACTTCCTAAACCATAAAGAAAATCAAGACAACATCACATCGCTGTTCTTTTAATTTTTTTATAGAAAATCATCGGGGAAAGAGTTTTTTAATTTGGGGAAATTTTGAAACTTGGTCCAACAACAAGAGTAACAACGGCAACGCGTACGCTACTTATGGTACGCTACGTATGGTACTTTTGCTAACAGCAATTTTTATTTTTCTTCGTTTTTTTTTTGTCTTTTTTAGTTTTAATGTTGAGTCATGTGTTCTTGTTGTCCAGCCTGTTTGTATATTTGTCCTATGTGTGTCGTGTGTGCGTAACAAATAAATGTTATTTATCTTTCTCGTTTCTGCTTGACCCAAAGGTTGACTAGTAAAGAATGCCTCAGAGAAGTTTTGTGCAATAAAGTTTTCAATAATAATAATTATATGTACACGACCCTTGGCAAAGTTTTACTACCTAGGTACTGGCCATATTGTGTTGGTGTTATGTCAAGTAGACGGAAGATAGCTATGATGGAGAGCCCCAATAAAGAGATTTATTCTGGTGCTAAGATAAAAAATGTGCAAGGGTTAAAGATATATTTATTACAGCCATAATGATGGCGGCTTCCCTTGCGGAAGATAATTAACAGCCTGCTCACTGGCTCTGAAATTTAATAAGGCGATGGTTTTATTAAACTAATAACATGTAGAGAGTACACCATAAAATTATGGTGTGGTGTAAAAAAATACGTAAATAAGGCATTCGTTTTACGATATCATTTTTTCACGTGATTGGCAGACAGCAGACGGATCATCTGATGGTAAGCAAATGCTGCTGCCCATAGACACCGGCGGTACCAGTAGAGTTACAAATGCGCTGCCAACTTTTAAAACCTCTTTCCTCTTATTGGGCTTCCGGTACCCTCACTCATTCGACGAAACACAGTGCAGGCGTTGCTTTACGCCGGTTTTCTGCGAGGGCGAGGTATCATTCCGGTCGAGCCGGCCCATTTAGGCCGACACTTGGCTCTCACGGTTAAAAAGGTTTTAGATAGACTCGCAACACACCAGTGGAGTCACAAATGCGCAGCCAACTTTAAACCCCCTTTCCCCCTGATTGGGCCTTCGGGACTCATACTCGGCGTCGCTTCATGCGGTGTTAGGTCAGGCCGTGATATCCCTTTGGTTAAGGCAATTTATGCCGAAGTATGGCTCTCCCAAATTTGAAATCTTAATCTTTTGTAAGCCCCAGATTAATATAAGTTCCACCAAAGACGGAATGTTAACAATTTGCTGCCCCGTCATCCGACAATAACCCGTAAAGGCTCGAGCCATAGAAACTAAATTAGTGAGATTAAATCCAAAGCTCTGTTATTACAAGTAGTTTGGAATTCAACGTGTATATTTTAAGTCTTGAGGCAGATTAAGTATCAGCATATTAACTGTCCTACTGCAAGGAAAAGGCGTCCATCATAGAAATCAAGTCATCAATACTGTCTGATGGCATTAGGCTGTATAACCACGCTTGCCTACTAACGCAATAATAATAATTATGTTCGACAAACAAACTCCACTTATAACTATTTCTTCTCAATTTAACGTTGTATAAGTCACCGATGACCTCGAAAATGATTGGACTTTTGAGTCTTTTCGACGTATTTTCAGTGCTTCATATATTACGGGACTAAACGCAACGAAATTTAATAAGTACATTCTAGCACTTACTGCTTGACGTTTCGGCTGCGTTACAACAGCCGTGGTCACAAGCGAACGTCACAACATTTTGTGGCGTTTAGTCCCGTATATATGAAGTATATTTTGTATAAAGCAACGCGAAAGATTAAATACATGTCTCTTCAGTGATTCCTGGAAAGAAGTCGTTTGAAAGTGCATTTGTGACTATTGTGGCGCACACATAGCCCAAAGAATTACGTGGCTCAAGTAGTGATGGGCAGGGCATCGCGAGGTGAACAGATGGCCGTTGCGGTGGAAAAGTCCTTGAGTAGAGGCCACGTACAGGAAAACGCAGCCGTGGCAAGCCCGCCACAAGGTGGACCGACGATCTTGTGAGGGTCGCGGGAATTCCTTGGATGCGGGTGGCACAGAACTGATCTGTGTGGAGAACATTGGGGGAGGCATATGTCCAGCAGTGGACGTCAATTGGATGAAATGATGATGATGAACATTGTGCTTCAGTTGGCCTGTCTGCTACCTATTGCATAAAAAAAAAGATTTATTAAATTTGTTTCAGCTGTTCTTAACTTAAATGTGATATTACTTAATTGTAAGTTTCTTAGATTTATCAATTAATGTTACTAATAGAATTCCTATGACTTAATTACTATTGAAGGGTTGCTTATACAAGCATACATAGTGATATATCAGTTATGACGAGGGTTAGGCCACAATTGGTAGTGCAAATTGTTAGAGGCTAATCCTCTCCAGCGGGGAATTAACTCCGAGATTGATTTTGCAAGTTATCTCTCTAATTGAGGGGCGGGGGCTTTTTGTCGGCAAATTGGCCTGGGTACTATCGCCGACACTTACGGTCAATCAGTTTGTAGCAAAAATCAGTTGGCTAACGACTAGAGCAAACTTGACTACGTAGCATTAGTAACATTAACAAAGGGGGGTGTTGTATAGTAATTTGACAACTCCTTAGAAGACAAAATGTTTAAAATTTTGCCTTCAGTCAAAACAGTTTTGATTAACGCTGTAATATGTCTTTAAAGTGGTTTTATAAACAATACGTAGATTTGATAGAAAAAGTACAGTAAATAAAAAACGTTGCCATGAAAAAGCCACGGCTATTAAGGGGTAAGGCAGACGCGTGATTAGTTGTTCCCGCGCTGCATCCAACACAAAAACATCGACTTTTTAAAGGCCTCCTTAAAAGGTGGTTCACCATAACTGTTCCCGATAGTACATAAACAGGCAGGTATAGCTGCTATACACCGTTCAATTTTAGTCGTTTTAGTCCCAAAGTCCTCAAAATGGGTAACACGAATATAAATAAGCAAAATGAAAATCAGCTATTTCCTTATGGAATTAATGCCTGGTATATAATTTATTTTTTAGTGATTAAAATTACTCGTAATTACATTTTGGTCATAAAAACACCGAATAATTATATTTTTCCTTCTTTTTTAACTAAACATAACATTTCTATAGTGCATTAAATCGTGCAATCGATTTAATACATTATAGAAATGTTATATTGATATTTATTAGTTTTATTTATTACTAAAGTGCAAACCCCTATCCCAAATAACGCTGACCACCAGCGTACACAACAAAACCTCACAAAGTCAACACGGAAGCAAAGAGACGGGCCCAACAAATTAATAACTCCACACAAAGGGAACCAACTATCTGCCAACTATCCGCCAACTATCCGCCAACTATTTGCCCACTATAGTAACGAGGCTTGATCCGCACTTTTGTTCAGCGGCCGAGGGTTAAAAAGGGTCAAGGGAATTGTTCGCGGTGTGTGAGCAAGCAGGGCTAAGGGGATCAATTAAGATACTGATTGAGTGGTTTAAGAGAAAAGGTGTCCGCTGAAATTTTTGGTGTTTCTACGTGGTCAAACTATTAATTCAAGCAGTATACTTACAGTTCTTGAGAAAAACATACACTATCATAAATTAGACAATTAAAATTTAATGATGTAATCCGACAGAGAACCAGAGTCACCCACCGAATTAGCAAACTGAAATGGCAGTGGGCTGGTCACATTAGCCGCAGAACTGACAACCGTTGGAGCCGTAAAGTCCTTGTGTGGAGACTCGGTAAGCGTAGTGTTGGACGCCCTGCGACAAGATTGGATCATCATCCCATCAATAATCATATTATCCCATAAATGCTTACTTGCTTTCTATAAGCTGAGAGCCTAAAACGAACTCGATGTTACGACCAAATCGAAGTTTGCGTCTTGTGTGTCATTTTTGTTTGGAGGTGACAGGTATATATTCTCATTAGTGACTACATGCTTTGCTTCCACTATGTACCTTTGAGCTTCAACTTTGTCGCTTAAAATTCAAGCTAAAAAAACGCGCACGGAAAATAAAAGCCAAGTTATGCACCAACAAATATTTGTAAAACACGCGGAATTCTTCCGGTCGACGCATATTGGTCGAGCGTCAATCGTCACAGCGCCGGCGCCCGTGTTGTTGCACCGTGATTGGTCGCTTGTTACCGCAATCATGACGCGTTTGACAAACGCACTGGGAGAGGGAAATGACGCGTTTTCGTCATCATACTATGACGTCTTTGAGACTGAAGAACTGGCAAGGAATAGTTCAGGACCAGCTGAAGTGGCTATATCTTGTTCAAGCGATCAAGCTCCAGCCACAGCTCACAGCCTCACAGAAGACCGACTTCAAACAGTGCCTGCGCTGTGTTTCGCCGAGTTAGTGAGTGAGGGTACCGGAGGCCCAATTGGGGGGAAAGGGGGTTAAAGGTTCGCAGCGCACTTGTGACTACTGGTGTTGCAGGTGTCTATAGGTGGCCGTAATCGCTTACCATCAGGTGATCCGTCTGCTCGTCTGAAATAAAAGTTGGCAAAAGGTGATCCGTCTGCCAATTATCACATAAAAAAAATCATTTTTTATGTCCCCCCGCCCCGTTACGCCCCGTTGGTCTAGTGGTTTACGTACCGCGCCGTGATCTCAGGGTCCCGGGTTCGATTCCCGGGTCGAGTAAAAGTATATAGCTCGGGTTTGTGATCACCAATCCGCATTAGGCAAGCGTGGTGATTAAGCCTAATCCCATCATAGTAGCGATGAATTGATTTTTACGATTGAGACTTTTGCCTTGCAGTAGGACAGTAAATAAGCTGATACTTTTTTACACTGCATATGCTGATATAAATTTATGCTTTTGTATTGCTGATCTTCAATAAAACAAATTCGAAACCGTATACAAATATAGTTTAATACATTTCACGCCATTCATTTCTGAAGCTAAACCAGCGTCTTTTTAAGATTCCATTAGACGTTGCAATCTCGATTCAAAAGAAACTTACCTAATAAGTAGTACTTAGTCGCTTGCAGAAAAAGTGCCAGACAGATTACAGGATCTGAGCTATTACAGGGAGAGCTTATGAGCAGCCAAAGATCGATCAGAGTGACAAATATTTGGTGAGATCTATGTCCAGCCGTGGAATGAAAAGGCTGATGATGATAAATGCTGCAACGTAGAAAGATTCGAAAGTTAAGATGGCGCAATTTTCCCGATCCTAGATTCTGAGACTCTTTTAGATTTCCGACAAAATCATTTCATGTAAACCGTATCTACCCTCAGCAAGGCGTGACACTCATTTGTCAACGCGCAGACATCTCCTGACCTGAAAACGAATAAGCACACCATTTTCACTTCTATCCCCTTGACTTTAGAGTCACACGGACCGATCGCCGGTTTTCGCTGGCGACTACTTGAATCTAGGGGTGAACTAGATACTTTTTCCGTGGATAAGAGGGGCTAGTGTTGCGCACTGTAATTATTTGAGTCATTTTGTAATATTTGTAGTTTGAGCTACCTGTTTTAAATTTTTTTTCAACCAAAGGCCATAATGAACAAGAATCGAGAGTCACTTACTTATGTATTTTTATTATTAACCCCTTAATGGACAGTTAGGTATAAATACAATTTATTGGTCTTGGACCTTATTTCCAACACAAAAGGTTCAAAATATGTTGTCTAGCATATCGACAGAGCCCCATTAAAGGGTTATTATATTTTGTTTTGTAGTCATATGTAAATTATTTTGTATAACGATGTTTAAATCCTTTTTGTAAATACAGAATACTTAGACTCAATTGAAGACGAAGAGTGATTCTCAAAGAAATCTTGAGTAGTATCATTTCATTATGTACTTATTCATTGGTTTATTTTGTCTACTTTGGAACTATCTGGCCGCAGTTACACAGTGAAGTACCTAGCAAAAAACTTGTAGCAGACTAGACCAACAAATAAATTCTCTAACTAGGAGTTAGGAAGGTCAGATGGCAAGGGTTTCGTCGACGAGACGAGGCTTCATGCAACCAGGAATGAAACTTCTTCATTATTTTAGCCTTGAATAAGACTTAATTTCAGTCGTTCAAATATTCTAATCTGGAGTAATTTTTTTTCCTCAATCTCACTCAGTCAAATCGAGTGAAATTGTAAGTCACATCACTAAAAAGGGATGCAGTAAATAACAATAATCATGCGATTACCTAAAAGTCTCCTTTGATTTAATATAAAGCCTCCTCATTTGTGACGATGGATGTCGCTTAGAGGCCTGTGGGGGGGAGGGGGGGGACTATGCTGAGGTGTAGTGCCCGCAAATGGAAGGACGTCTTTTTCAAAAGGTAACGTGAATAGCGAATACTTTTGTAAAACTTTTTTACTTTTGTAAAAAGATTTTTTTCTGTGACTTCCTGAACAAGTGAAGAGCAAGAGTTTATAATGTTCTAAATTATTGCAGTTGTTTTGGTGGATGTTAAATATTAAACATAGGATTCTACATAGTTTAATAAAGTACATGAATAGTTCACTTAAAAATCATTGATGGGTTCAGGTGGGATTATTTACTTAAGAATAAATTGCAAAGAATTGCTTGAACAAAATAAAATTATACATGACGATGTCGAGAAACAGACTATTTTTATTTTGTGTTTGTTTTGTTTCTGTTTATTTAGTTATTTTGTTAAGTTATCACTGTTTTTGATTAAAATATATTTAAGTTATTTTTAATGTCGCTTAGAGGCTTTGTTTACCACACCCAGTCCTCTCTCCAGTGGTGGAGTAGTTTTCTCTTCTGATGTGGCAGTTGTCTATAAAAGAAAAAGTAAAATAATGCCACATCTTCTCCACACGTCATCATCGTCTCTTACAAACCCAGCATTCCGTAATGGGAATAAAAACTGCAGTGCAACCAGTAGTAATGCGACTAAAGAGGAGAGACAACCTGTACCCGCTATTAATTAAAAAAACCACGCTCCAATTCGCAACTTGCCATCAGTAGGGTTGCTGCTTGCAATCTACTGCAGTTTTTCTGTTTTTGTTAACGGCAAATGTAAATTATGTAACCGTGCTATGATGTCCAAGGTACTTTTATTGTGGGAGAGCCACGCTCCGGCTCGACCGGAGTCAAATCACGGCCTCACAGAAGACGCGCCGTGAAGCAGCGCCTGTGCTGTGTCTCGTCGTGTGAATGAGGGTACCGGAATGCCAATTGAAGGGAAAGGGGGAGTGTAATGGTTGGCAGTGTATTTGAGACTCTACTGGTGTTGCAGCTGGGACTAAACCGTGTCATAAGTTCCACTGCTTGAAGCAGATATACGTGCCTCAGAATAGCTGAGGCCCCAGTCATGGCAGAGCCCAACACTACCTGTCGGTTTCCCAGCCTGAGGTGTGCATAAGGCGCCGAAAGGTGGCGACGTCGGCTCATTGCACTTCGGACCAGCGGTATTTTACCTGGGTCAACAGAAAAAAAAAAGATATGTGTGAAGGGGCTGAAGGGGCTGTCGCCTAGCAGCACGCTTAATGCGTAGTGCCAACCCTGCATCCGGGTGATGAAGGGGGTTGGGGGAGGCTCGGGAGGGCACGCCAGAATATCATTCCCGTAATTAATAGTGATTCAGTTTCATTACTTTTCCGTGAGACCGTGAGACTGCCGTGAGACGAGCCGGCGGGCGCCTGTTTTTGTCATTACTGTAATTATTGTACTTTGTTACAAAGTTTTGTGGTGTTTTTTGTAGTTGTATTTGTTAACAAAGATTCTGGGGCGCGTGGAAACAAGGTTATTTACGAAATGCGGAAAAAATACAATTATTTTCTTGGTATAATGTTTTCTTTGTACAAATTGTCTTTAGCTTCCATAGTAGGTAATTCTAATAAATTTTAAAAATATCTTAGTTAAAATGACCCAAGTGGGCAAGTATTAATTGGTTAAGATTGTACAGTCATATTCTTTATGACTTTCTGATGAAAAAATCTGCCTAAGTTGGTTGAAAGATATACATATTATTAACTTCAACCCACTACTCGGATAAACGTTCAAAGATCAATCCCAAACGGCTTCAGTAACTGCTGTCGTCTTCATTAGTCTAATAGTCTGTCTCCCTCCGTCGCTGGGAGTTAACTGAAGAGCACTATCTGTAATGACAAATTATTGCCATTTTGATTCGCCCCTTTCCAGTCTAATTATGCTTATAGATTCTCATTGGATGAGGAAATTAGACTTTTGATGGGAACATTATAGTTTTTTGTGAGAGGTGATATTGGAGTACCTAAGGGCCTAATACTTTTAAACACATAAAACATACGCACTTATTGAAAACAGAACAGCCTTTAACAAGCTAATAATAAAAGTGTCCTTAAAACCGATAATTCGGCTATAGTGCGACATCGACGCGGCACATTTATAGTGTACAAGTGTGTGCGCAGATACAAATGCACTTTCTATTTACTAACCCTCATTATTTTAAAAGGACAACAGTGCGATACGATAGAAGTGGGATCAGGTGCAGGATCAAAAACTAACGTGCTTCCGTGGCACTAGTACCTAACAATAGGGGTATCAGACCGCCATCACCTAGACTTGGAGCTCAAACAGAGAATTTCTCAACAGAGAAGCTCAGGTTCAAATTTTGGCCTGACCTGAGGATAGAACGCGGGATCCCAAGTTTTAAAGAACTGCCCACTATCTTTGAGATGATAATCTTAACAAACCACAAATCACTTGACCAGCACACAAACAACTTTCCACCCAGATATTGATCTCACAGAATTCCATCGTATTGACCTACTTGTCAACTTCGCACATTATGGACCGAAGATTCTCATGAACATCGTGGACCGACTGGCCACGATGGACTCGATAACGCCCATCTGGCCAGTAAGGGACTAACTTGGTGGTTTAGGGAAAAACATCGAGGTCAATGAACTGGTAGGTATTCGTTTTTTTTTATTATGCTTTTTCGATGTTGCCAATCGAAATCACATACGACAAACATGTAAACTTCGTTTGATGTTTTATATCGTTTTTCCAAATACTCGCCCTGTTTAATTTATAGTGCTTGTATATCCCTAACAATTTAAAATGCTGTCGCAACCGATCCGTCGTAGTTAGGTATCGAGGCCAATTGGGGGAAAGGGGGTTAAAGGTGGCCAGATGCACTTGATGACTAATTTTGCAGTGTCTATGGGTGGCGGCATTCCCTTACCATCAAGTGATACGTCTGCCTGATTTGCCCACCTATCACATACAACAAAATCTTGGTGACATTCCTCCTGTGATTTCCAAAAGTACCTACATCGTCACTTTCTACTGGCAGAGTACAAGTATCACCATCTTCTACTTACTTAGTAGAAATGTTTTCGTTTCACTTTAAGGATGTACCATTTTTGACAACTCCTCGTCTGCCTGATTATCTTTGTCTTTGAGTGTCGTCCGTTAAATATTTCATAAGCGACAGCACTAAGGCGGTGTAAATATTAAAACGTTCCACTTAAAACGCAGTCTTCAAGATTATTGCTGGATGCATTCGGAGCTTTAATATAAATCCTCCCAAAAATGCAAATGTAACAAGCGAGCCAAGTTTTGTGCTGTAACAATTCAATTCAACAATTTCAATGATTTACTCTACAGTAGAAAGGATAAATTGTTTTGCGTCCTGCGTTTATTTAATTTTATTTATTGGGTCAGGAATTTCTATTTTGTGAATTCTTCCGTTTTGTTGAGTTTAAGTAGGTACAATGATTTTCAAAGTTGATTATAGGCGTATTTTGTTTAAGGAGCAACAAAAGTAAGAACTTGTCTGTCTAGACTTTGTAGACATATTGATTTTAAGAACCTATTAAATATTGATTACTTTCCATTTAATTAATTTATAGAAAAAAAGGCTTTCAAGCCTATTATTTGGTTTGAATTTAAACAAAAAATGTGTTTTTATTTTTGTGTTTATCAAGAAAGTAGACAAATTTTATTTTAATGGCTTTGGTAACTAAAAGGCTAGGTTGTTAGAAAGGGCGACAGACAGTCTTCCCTCTCAAGTTTAACCATGTTGAACTATTTTATATACTTATTAAAAGTAATACTATGAAAGGATAGGTTTATTAGCTCCTTTACATGTCTCGAATTTGTCTCGAATCTTGGCGTTCATTTACCGCGTGCCCAGATTTCCGATGGGAGCTCGTCGCTGCGGTTCGAAACTTCCCCGGCTGCATAAAATATTCCCCCGTACCTTCGGAGGTTCCCAAACTTTTGCTTTATTAAACTCGTTTCCGCCATTACTGCGGTTTCTTTCGGTCCCGATTATTTGCATGAGCGTTTAAACATCTTTGTTTCAGCTGTTTGAGAGAGTTTTGAAATTTTTCTTAAGCTAGGAACTTTGGAAATTACTCCAATTTTTATAAAGTAACATTTGGATGGAGGTATTGGTTTGATGTAAATTAAAAAAATAAACTGTTAGCAAGTTACCACAACCTTTTCAATTCCTCAAATGATATTCAACTTGATGTGTATGACAGTAAGATGAGAGTTGATTGAAAAAATAATAGAAAAGAAATGAAACATAGTCATAATTTGTTTACATATACAATTTAAAAGATAACCTTTTCGTTAACAAACCAAGTAAACTATCAATCTCAATAAAATAAACTTACTACTGATTAAAAGTAACAGAACGTTCTAGCAAAATGAATCTTGAGTACAAAATATTCTCGACTAACCAAATCAAGAATAATTTTTCGTAAGTGTATACTTGCCTACTCGGATGACGACCCGAACCGGAGTAGATCTTTGCCTCCAACACAATTGTATAAAAAAATTTAATTTTTTTTATCGTTCAGAAAATAAAGAATAGTGTAACTGAATCCAATACTAATATTGGATTAATACACATAATTATAGAACACTCGCACTGCATAAAACATTCAAGCAAAAATCATTACACAAGAAATTCCCTTTATACCTCACAAATTAATCGTAAAATGAAACCCAAGTTCCTTCAACAGACAGGTACATTTGAAATCGAGATTGTCTGAATTTGTTATGTATTTACTTAGGCGATGGCTTCGTGACCTCGTTCGCCCTCAAATGAAATCTAGGACCATTTTAATAAGTTAAAGAGAAATTGTGAGGGCTCCAAGGACAATGCTTCGAGACTGTTTGCGCTGTGGAATTTGGTTAGCCGTTTAAATAGAATTAAGGAACTTAGCGCTGATTTTTTGAATAAAATATTGTGTTGATATTTTTGGATGTGCCCACGATAAAGATGAAGCGGATTCTTTTGACAATTATTTACATTGAGATAATATAAATGTTACCGGGGTTTTTACTTTCGGCTATTGTGTGTGGATTTTAATCATGATAGAAACCTGGTATATATATATTATAAAGGTTCAAAGTAATAAAATAAAAAAGCCATAAATGTTTTGCAAAGTGGTGATTTAACATGACATTATTGAAAGAAAAATCATTTGGTTTGGTAATACCTATAGCTTTTCTACTTTCGCCAAAAAATAGCTGTGACATACAGACGGACGGACAAACGTACGAACAGACAGACGCACAGACAGACAGACGATGACGAATCTCTGGGTTCCATTTTTTGCCATTTGGCTTCGGAACCACAAAAATAGCAAACGTTTTTCCTAAGCATAAAAAAGAAATGCGACCCCACACAATTTCTGAACTAGTCAGTGTCACCTAAAGGTGTCATAAGATATAAGAAACAACCTACTTAATTCAACGAGATGTTTACCGCAAAAACTAGCGGAGGCCATCGCGACGCAATCATAAGCAGCTGCTTTGCGCTCGTTTTGTCACTGTCACCAGTAAGGGAGGGGTCACACAAGGGTGTGTTTTGGGGCCTTTCTTATAATTTGTACCAAAATTTGTATTTTTGC
Organism: Cnaphalocrocis medinalis; assembly: GCA_014851415.1. NCBI lineage: Eukaryota > Metazoa > Arthropoda > Insecta > Lepidoptera > Crambidae > Cnaphalocrocis > Cnaphalocrocis medinalis. Next base: position 1,133,244 of record CM026289.1, on the reverse strand, counting down.
CGGTCGCACCGTAAAGATTGGTCTGAATGTCTAATGTCTGTAGAATTACATAAATACATTGACCGTTTAGCGCAGTGGTTTGAGCGCCGATTGAGAGGCAAGGTTCACTTATTCGATTTCCGCACCAACACATATGTTTGTTGATGAAACAGATATTTGTGTTGGGTCTGATGGTTTGTTGTTTCTGGTTTCTCAAGCAAAACGCAAAACCTTAGTCTACCGCCGACTGCGCATACCCGAACGGGCAGACACATAAGGGCAGACGTCGTTGTCACGCACGCACTTGGCGGGTTTTTTTATTTTTCCATCATCAAGTGCGATTGTGGTAAGGCATTGACCTAAAGGACTTACTATAAAAAACTTGAATAACTAAGGAAAACATTGACCGGTTCTTTAATACCTCCAAAAGATTATCTTGAGTACCAGTAAACCGGTTTCAATCTTCTTTTATAAAGGCTGAAGTAAAAACACTGTCGTTACCTTTCCGCCGTAGCAACCAACTTCATCCCACTATCACTTCTTCGATGCCTCAGGCCGTTCCTTGTTTCGACGTGTCGTGATTAAATCTCGGTAAAAACCGGCAGTGTGGCCGCGGAGCCGGCGGCAAAAAGCGTAAGTTCGCGAGTGCCGGCGACGCGCGTCATTTCATAAATCTCGCGCAGATGCGTAGGTAACCGCTATAAATTCGCACTGCCGCCTAAAACCTTCGGCCTGGGGGCTGTAACTTAAAAGATGTAGCGGAAAGTCTAATTTTAATTGTGAAAATTGAGCAAAACAGGCAAACCTTGATTTTACTTGAAGCTGCAGTAAGTTCTTATCCTGTCTTTTTGAATTTGAACGAAAGATTTTTTTTAATTTAAAAGGTGGCAGACGACACGGATCACCGCCTTGTGCTAAATAATTGCCGCTGTCCAAAGATACCTGCAACGCCATAATGACTGCGCCTCTGTCTTTACGCGACTGCATCTGTGGTTCAGTTGGTAGTGGGTTGCACTTAAATGCGCCGTCTGCGCTTGGGGTCTCAGGTTTTGTTCCTCGGTCGAGTTAAAACTTGAACCTGAGTTTTTCTCTTTAGAAATTCTCCGTGTCAGCCCGAAGTCTCGAAGATGGTGGCTTAGTACAGAAAGCACGATAAGCTATTAGTCCTACGCCTGATCCCTCCTCAGTCATGTGACACTGGTATACCATCAAAATACGAGGGTAAGGAATAGAAGAGTGCACTTGTGTCTGCGCACATATTTCCGCACTTTAGATGCCCTGCGTCGATGGCTGATCGTTGAGATTGGCTGCAATAGCTAAATGATCGGCTAGGAGGACATTGTTTTGTGCCCGATATAGACAGCTGTTGTACTGTGCTCGAAAACTTTGTGCTTCAGAGTTTACAATTTTTTTTAGACTAAACTATTCTCTTTATTTCCTCTTATAACTTGCACCACCTCAATCTTACGGCACCCAGCACCGAATAAAAGATAACGATTGAAAGATTCTCAGCGAAAGTGCGATAGCGCCGCCGTTTCGAGACATGTGTTTTTGATAGCCGTATCTCCCCTCGGTGCAGCGGGAAATGTATTCACTGTGCCCGGACTTATGGAGGTAGATGGGACATGGAGGCTGGATGCAAATTGAGGGGGCTTTTGTTCTTGCCTTAAAAGTCTTACCTTGGCGATTTCATACAATTTTAGTTTTTGACAGATTTTAGGTTTGATCAATCATTCGGTGATGTTTTTTCTTTGTCTTTTAAATATGTCTCATGCTTATCATGTGGGTATACTGTGATACGTTCTAGCTAGTTATTTAGGAACTAGATTGTTCAAACTAAAACCACGTTAAAAATATTTAGCTACATTTCAGGAGAGCCAAAAAACTGACTGTGAAATGAAATGAATTTATTTATTTGTGCATTAAATCTGGTGACTTTTATAGCATAGTTCGTTTGATGACTTTTGTGCCTATAATTTCTTTAGATTTTCTATCAAATGGCATAAAAATATTCAAACCGCCAATAAATTACTAAATATCTATGTGGAGTCAGAAGTTCAGAACTTAAACGACGATATAATTAATGTAGCTTTTCTCTGTCCATGTAGGTTTCTGCAATAAACTTTACTTATTCATGTTTTCATAGAACAGACTTATTGGTATCAAAAAAAATTCATAGTTTGACTTTTTCAAGTTAATTTATTAAGATTTTCTTTAACGTATTCGCATTGTTAATCATCAAATATATTTCTTTGATCCTCGCTTATTTTTCTTTACTGTAATGATTTCTTTGCTCATTATTCTTGTTATATAATTTACTTTCCGAGCAAAAAACTGCACAACTTACGTTATCAATCATTGCGGTTTCATCAACTAATTTATAAAGAAGCACATCATAATAAAAGCCGGTAGCTAAAAAAACAAAGTGCTTAATAGCTAGGTTACAGTACGTTTTTTTATATGATAAGTGGCAGACGAGCAGATGGATTACCTGATGGTAAGCAATTGTCGCCGCCCATAGACACCAAGTCACAAGTGCGCTGCCAACCTTTTACCTTTAAGCGGGTCTTGCGCCTGGGGAGGAACTTGTAGTAAGGTTCTTCAACCCTCATTTTTTTATTATGAGATAGGGGGCAGACGAACAGACGGATCACCTGATGGTAAGTGATGTCCTCATGTCTCATTCCTACTCTGGCGATGAGGGAGCGTCACTGGGGTTTAGTCGGTGCCTTCAGTCGCTGCCAAGGAGAGGAGAGTGGAGTATCCGACCGCGATTGCGCTGAGATCTCAGGGGTCCTTCCACACACTAACCAAAGTGTTGTCCTACACTTGTGACAAGGTGAACATAATGATGGTTTCTACCGGCAAAACAAAAAGAAGAGACATTTTCCAGAGGAAAAAAAGGCCATCAATAGGTACTTACTGGCTATCCATATTCTGTGCTACTTCTATAGCTATAATTCTTATATACGTATTGTTTCCCCGCTATCAGGAAGCGGCAAGTTTACGGCTGAGCTATAAAAAGGAAACGCAAGCGGCTTTATTAGTTTGTCGGTTTTTTAAATTGCGTAGGAGGAGATAAAGGGACTATGCTATTATGTAGGTACAGAAGGCTGCCTTGCGTGGGTAGAGTTACTTGTTAAATGATGATTTAAATAGTTATTTATTAAATTATAGTTCTCTCTAATCATTGGAGTTCGAGGTACGCTTAGACTTGATTCAGGATTTGAGGAGTCTGGTGATTTCAATGAAACAAATGAAATGAAAAATCGACATTACTCTTTTTTTTATGTGATAGGTAGCAGACGAGCAGGCGGATCACCTGATGGTAAGCAATTGCCGCCGCCCATGGACGCCTGCAAGACTAGTGGAGTCACAAGTGAGCTGCTAACCTTTTCTACCCTTCTCCCCCAGTGGGCCTCCGGTACCCTCACTCACTCGGCGAAACACAGCACAGGAGCTGCTTCACGCCGGTTTTCTGTGAGGCAGTGGTATCACTCCGGTTATTCATGCCGAAGCATGGCTCTCCCACAATAGAACTCTTTAAACGGATTGGTGATTGGTATATCCAGTTGGATGTTATTTTATTTTTTATGTGGCATGCAAGCAGACTGATCACTAACCTCAATGGAGTCACAAGTACCCGCCAACCCCTTAACCCCAGGTTGGGTCTCCGGTACCCTCACTCACTTGGAAAAACAGCGCTGGTCTTCTGTGATGTGTGATATCTTTCATGATTACAGGTTGCAGAAATTATTTGAAACGTGCAGGTGTGCTAAAAATTTCCATTACCGTCGACCTAAAATGGTAGAATGATGAATTCTATAGGCGATAGGCATGATGGGATTCGAACTACGATCCCCGTTTATGAAAGGCGCGTTTTTATCCACTAAAGTATCATCCTTTTATTGTATGGAATATATTATTATGACGAAAAAAAACTATGTTCATAATAATTTCAAAAGGTAGTATTGTTTGTACTCTCTGTATAATACAAAGATAATGTTTTTAGTTGGCCCTTGTTTCCTTGCATTTGTCTAGATCCTTGTCGGCGTCTCTTTGTCCTGCGTCCGGTTGGCCGCCACAGACCCATAGTTTGAGGCAGTGTTATGTTCTGTGGTGGATTTAATGTTTTAAAACTATTGTTGCAAAATTTGCATTCAAAACTTTTTCTTCAGATTTTTCTTTTGAAAAGAAAAAACAGCTTTAAAATTTTTAATTAACGTTAAAATACAAAATCACCAGATACATATTCACGCTGGTTTTCTGTGAGGCCGTGGTATCACTCCAGTCGAGCCGGCCCATTCATGCTACAGCGTGGCTTTCCCACGGTTTGGAAATAATTTCCCAAATCAAAATTACGACGGGCCACTTGTATCCTTGTAACCTTAAAACCTTTTCAGCCAATTAGACGTCAACAAAAATCAACGTCCAGTTTACAACGAAACCCCATAAAACCATCAAGGAAAATACACCCGAAAGCAAATAGAAACATCGATACATCTCCCTCATTCCATACCTGTGTCAATCGGCCCACATCACCCGATCCCAATGACACACTTACGCAAAAAACGACTATGTGTCATTGAGATATGGTGGGTTTTAGAGTCAGTGTAAGTTAAAGACACAGTGGTAATTTTACCAGGGGTGCGACTACGTATAGAATAGAATAAAAATCATTAACTTGCTTGTAAGCATGGTCTTGGGAGAGCCACAACACAGTATGTATGGCTGTCTCAAAGGAGTGTCACAGATTACCCGCGTAATTAGATTTTTCTATTCCCTATACAAAATGACCAAGCCATTATGACAGACTTTGTATGAACAGTTGAATTTGTATTATGCGAATTCTCAAAAGTGTTTTTCGAAATGTAATATTCAAACATATTGTGCAAAAATGCGTGATTTTACGCTCAGTGGATATGATAATAATAATTTGCAAAATTGTAGCTTTAAACTTTGAGGTGAATTTTTAACTGAATGTATGGCGATCCATTACCTCTTCAACATTAATTTAAGAATTACTTAAAAATCAAATACCTGTAGAATTATATTTCTCTCTATCTATTTCTATTATATTTCGGTGTTATAAGGAATAATATCTATCTATCTATCCAATTCTGCAATGGGACTAAGGTCCCACTATACTGGTAATCTGCGTACTGCGTTGTTAAGGCGAAGGCCACACCTGCGACCAGCCATTCGTCAGACGCTAAAAGGAGTGTCGGTTCTGATGACTGTATTGGGATAAAGATGGCCTGAAGGGAACAATTTTATATTTGCCCTTTGTTGTTAGGGATTTTGTTTGTGAAATATTGAAGTTTTTTTTGTATTGTATCGTTTGAAAATTTGATTTGTTGAATTTTGTGAAATTGATGGCCAAGAGTTGAATGATACATCATCTCATTCTGGTAAGCTTCTTGTAGGATAGTTTTTTTTAAAGAAAAGCTACTGCTATTCTTAATCGGAACAATTTTCAAATAACTTAAATTGTCACTTAAAAAACATTTGGCACTTATTTTTATACGTATTTATTTCGGCAATTAACATTTAGGTTAACTGACGTCTCTGAGTGTGGCATTAAGTCTCTTTCATCGCTTTAGCGATATCACGGGAGGCATCTCGTGATATCGCTAAAAGTATCAGCCGCTGGAGGGCAAAGGCCTCCATCATAGAAATCAAGTCTATGATGGGATAAGGCTTAATCACCACGCTTGCCTAATTGGTGATCACAAACCGGAGCTATGTTCAAAAAATGCGAAGCATATTTTTTCCCGTGAAACTTAGGCGCGGTAAATATTGTTAAGGGCTGCCACAAAACTAGAGGATCAAGTTAACTACACCGAGTCAAATCGGTGACAACCCAACTTCACTCTACTTGAAATATCGACGTAGTATCAGTCCATCAAACAACCGCCGTGATTTAGTCCATTGTTCCCGTGTCAACGCTAAACCAACACTAGTCGCGATCTCGTAATTGGTCCGCAAACGATTTGATCTGGTGCTAGAGATGTATCTACGAGTATCCGTCACAGATGAAACTCGATTATTTTATTAGTTCGAGACCCGTTTGAATTCCAGAATGAAAAACATTGATACATGGAAATGCCGATTATTTTCTTAACTACTTTATTAAATAAAAAAATAAAACTTAAAAAGGAACTCGTCCTAAACTATTATAATATAGTCGTAAGACCAAAAAGCTTTTTGAAAGGCATAAAACAATTGATTTTCTATTGTGTCTGCTGTCTGGGCCTTACGACGTTATACGTCTTTCGTCTTTTGCTCCTGATTTCGTTCTCTCTGAATCTCTTCCTGTCTTCCATTCACTCCTTTCATTCCTTCACTTCCATACTCATTCTTTTTGTTCCTTGCATTCATTTCTAGCATTGGAATACACACCATTAATCACACAAGTAAACAATCGCATACAATCAGGTGATCCGTCTGCTCGTCTGACACCTTTCACACAAAAAAACAACAAGAAAACAAGTGAAAATAACATGCATAATAATGAAAAGAGAAGGAAATTTGGTCAGAAAAAAAATTAAATATCACAAAATCGAGGGCCTAAATTGGGGAGCAAGAGGGTTAAAGGTTGTCAGCGCACTTGTGACTCTACTGTCTAAATCGCTTTCCATTAGGTGATCCGCCTGTTCGTCTGCCAAGTATCACATAAATAATAGGTAATAATAAAGGAATGTCAATCCATCTTCTAACTATTTACTTTAGTTTCTACTTTACACCACTTATTAACTAGGCAGTAAATTCATTTGTTGTGGGCGGTAATGTTCAAATTCCAGTAAAAAACGAAATTTGAGTCGAAAAAGAAAATCAAGTTAACTCGTATTACACGCAACCTTATTGTCAAAACCCGCAATCCACCAAATTCAACTCTATTACCACCTACAATAAGGTCAGTAATGCGAGTGTTGTGGTTGGCTTTAATTGTGTTTGTCGTTGGTGACGTTTTATGTGTTTATTAAATTTATATCCAGTACAAGCTGCTACTTGTGGTACTTAGGAACTTGGTTTGCTCTTGTTGGCTGAAGAATGCGAACTGTTAGTCTCAAGGATTTGGTGTCTGTTGTACAGATTTATTTACTGTCTCAAGTTGTTTTGTCAATAGATGATGGTTTGTAAGTGTTGAGTAAGAAATGTGCCTATCTTTTGCTGGATTAAAGAGTTGTTTGACTCCGTTCCACCTTTTTTCGGGCTGACGAGCAGACATATCAACTGATGTAAAACCAGTTTAAGTTACAAGTGTGCTGCCAACTTTATAGGAATGGAGAGGTCCTTGAGCGGAGGCCACGTACAGAGAGTCGCAGCCGTGGCAGGCTCCCCACATGATGGACTGATGATTTGGTGAAGGTCGTAGGAATTCCTTGGATGCGGATGTCACACGACCGATCGGTATATAACGTTGGGGGAATATTGGCTGCAATGCTGATGATGATAATTTGGACTCTACTCCAACTTATCATCATCAGCATTTCAGTCTACTGTACCTATATAGTATCTTAGCACGTGAGGACGAGAGCCAATATATTGTACCACTATAAATATGTAATATAATCTGCTATATCTCTTAAAACTCCAATAGATGCTCTCAGCTACGAATCGCTCACTATCATGAATAAGCTCCAGCTGCATAATTACTAAACATTACCGCGCAAAGACTGAGAGCCCTCGGAATGCATCAGGCTGAATGTTAATGCAGACGCTAATGGCTGCAGACGTTTGTAAATACGCTGAGTGCGTGCGTCTGAGTGCCTTGGATTATTTAATGATGCGTTAGGGAGCATCTTTGTGCATTTCTGCATTGTCAAAGATGGAGTTAGTTTGTCTAGTGACAGTAACGAGGGAAACGTTTCGTTCGGTGGTGTTAATTTTAAGTTAACATAACATTTTTGATTTTTCATCAGGAAACTACCTTCTTATTTAATGACGCATTCATTTTCATGGTGGCATTCATAGAGGCATGGCAAGGTTGTAATGGCAGAGAAAACAAAAAAGAGCATGCCAGGGTAATAATATGGCCTACAAAGACAGATGCGAGTAGAGTCAAAAGAAAAAGAGACCCTCTACCGGAAAGAAAGACGCTTATAAATAAGAAGAATATCCCTGAGATTAACTTAGTTGCTACTAATAACACTTAATTTTAAACATTTATGCTGGAATCAAAACAGTCTATCAACCACTTTATTAATACTATCCACTAGTGAAGGGTCTTAATTACTCTCTAATTTTAAGGGCTAAAACTTGAAGGTCATCCAATTAAAGCAATTAGGTTCAGCCTGTCCGCCCTCCGAGCTAAGTGCCTCTCAAAAGGGAAAGATATTAATTAGTACTTCGTCTGTACTGCCCAGACTGAAAATTTGTTGACGGAAGATAGAAATTGTTAAGGTCATAAAGACCTAGTAAGATTAATTATAAAATTATATATAAGCATGTTTAAATTTAATAAGCGTCAGTTATTACTCTTTGAAAAAGAGGTGGATGGTTTGATGGATGACTACTTCTTCTATATCGGTATCACCCTTGACAGAGTGGTCGTAGTCACTTCAGGCATTGGTGGCAAGCTTTACAACACGCCACCACTCTTCTCCTATGGCTGCCTTCCTTGTGCATTCTTTAAGTGATGAGTGATGATGAGTCATTTACCCACTGCTGCTTTTATCTGGTCGGTCCACCTCATAGGCGATTTTCATCGTGCCATGGTACCCTCAACCTTACCCTGAACAACAAGTCACTAAATGGATAAATAACCAAAAACTACTTGTGATAAAAACTTCAAGAGCTTATTTCCCTAAACTTTAAACTGGTTTTAAGAATGGCTAAATTGAACCAGCAGGCGTCTATATCAGCCAAAAGAAGACAGTCGCAAAGAACTACGGCGGGATAAGACTTAACAATTACCCTTGATGAAAAAAATATGACAATATAGCTGATTAAAAGGACATTTATATCAAAATATTTTTATAATATGATAAAGCGGGAGTATCTCATAAAATCAGTTCAAACCACGCTTTAATCTTACTGTTTGTTGGCGACTGGCTGTCAACCTGTGCAACCATGGTGCAACCTAATTTTTTTATCTATGCTTTATCGAGGTGTCAAATGGTTGTCGTCTGACTATTATCAAATTGTTTTTATTTACCTATTTTCACGTAATTACTTTTTTTGTGGTTTTTGTTCTCGTTTACAGGTGTAGTCTCTCATATTAATCGCCATTTACCACGTCATTCATTACACTTAGAACATTTATTTTTTGTTATAAAGAACTACTTTGTCAAGTTAATTCGTAGAATTCGAAATATATTTTTTTGGTGAATCAAAATACTTTTTTGATGAAACGAAATACGTTTCGTTTCATCAAAAAAGTATTTTGATTTAATTTGATGAAACGAAACGTAGCGCGTTTGACGCTAGATAAAGACAGTGACAGCTAATCAAATAACGGTTTAAGTCATTTCTTAGGGACGTAGATAGGTATTTATTCTATTCTAACCTGTTTGGTTTGGCCTTTAATAAAAGTACTAATTGTGCTTGAATCTATTTATTTTAACACCAAGTAACTGTATATATAATAACACTGAGTAACAAAATAATTATCTCCAATCTAAGCCGCTAGTCTGCCTACTTTAGCAAAAATAAAAAAAAAGCTTCTTACTACTTCTTAGGTTATGTTGTATATTTACAAGAATACCATTCCTTAAAATGTAAATAACGAGAATACCATCCTTAGTAGGTCTAGGATAGTCTGTGGTTGAAAAAAGCCCATGAAAGAAGCTTATGGGGCTATACGAATGAAACTAGCGCCGCCAACCACAGACTATCCTAGACCTACTGTCAAAGGATGGTATTCTCGTTATTTACATTTTAAGGAATGGTATTCTTGTAAATATACAACTTAACCTCTAAACAAAACACCGGTAATATAAGAAATTCCCGCTTTTACAAGAAAACAGTGATGCTGTTTTAGATTATTTACTTAATGAGCAATCCATTGATACCTAGGTCGTTAAGGGTAGCGGAGATTTTAGTTCAAGTCACCACTTGTATGAAAACCGCCGATGTTCTTTGTGCGCGAAAAAGCAAAAAAAAAAAACATAAGCCAGTCGTATTGCCAAGCATTTTCTACATACTACATCTATAGAGTGACCAGCCAAAAAGCGTTTGCACTAACTTGTACAGCCATAATCGTTAGTTGCGTGAAATATAAGAGCATAGTTGCCAAGACTGCAGGCTGCGTTGAAAGGTCGGGAATGCAATAACCCTCCGATGCGGCGTCGAAGACTGCGCATTATTGTCGGGGGTGCGCTTCAATCTTGGTTTGTGTTTGTGGTAGTGTTAGTATGGTGCTATCGATAATCCACTATTGATAGACTGTCGATAATCCATTATCGATATAATATCGATAATTACACTATAGATAGATATGCTATCGATAGTCCACTATCGAAAGACTAGCAATAGGCTTTCGATAATGAAAGACAAATCAATAGTATCGAGAGTCTATTGTGTAAATAGTATCGATACTATCGATGAGAAAATTTGGGCGATAATATTGATAACGCTAATGCTATCGACAGTGTCGGCAGTTTTATGTCCGATACTATCAAAACATTTGATTGAATTCTGACTGAATCAAGCAAAAACAATCAATACTATCTATCAATTAGATCGTTAGTCAACTAAGTTCCGATATCATGAAATGCTGCGAGAAATCCCAATACTATCGATACTATCGATCGAGTTAGTATAACACCCGATACTATCCGTAATATTAGCGTATATTAATGACCATGTTTTTGTACTCCGTTGTAGCACAAAATAATTACACACAGAATTTAGACTTTGAACTGATTTTGAATTTAGAAGAGTTCGTTGATATGCTAGGGTTGTTGCCCGGCATTAGTACATAAGCGCGCGGCCTCTACCATAGACCTCGACATTTTGACAATCTTATATCAGAAGTTAGGATTAATGTGGTCGAAAAGGCGTTTTTGCTCGTTAGTGCGCATGCGTGAGTACATGACATATTTTTAGCTCTTAGTGGGCAGTCAGCCTTCTGTGTCAATATCTATTTTGTGGTTGTAGTTCCCAAAATTACCGCGTCTTTCTCAAAATCACAATTAGATAGATAGATAGATATTCTTTATTGCCCAGAAATAGAATACATGAGTGAAACAACAGCTATAGACAGTACAATTAGGCGGTCTTATCGCTTGTAGCGATTTCTTCAAGACAATCTTTAGGTAGAGGAGAGAAAACAGAGTGTTGGCAATGGGGGTAAGGCAGTGCAAAGAGATTGCTGAATGAAAATAAGAAGTACAGATACTTATAATTATACATGACATACTTAAATAATAATAAGACATACATAAATACAATTAGGTTAGAACATTCAGATTTCTGCAAAGTCAGAACTATTTTCCTACAGTAATTATCTTAATCACTATTCTACTTCCCATAACCGCTTGCTAGATCGTCTAATAAGCGGCGATATAGTTAGCGGTGAGCAAAAATGTGCGCGGAGCCGGGAGATAAAACACGTTTTAATTACTGCAACAACTCCGCCGTCTAAGTCGGCCGAGAGTTGTGCGTGCGGTCCAAATGCAAGCGACTAGCGGGCTGCAAAAGATAGACGCCCTAGAAACTAAAAAAAAATCACACTACATCTTATACATTGCTCTCTAATCAGAATGGCCGGATGGCGTATTTAGTAGTGACCCTGCATCATACGCCAAAGGTCGTGGGTTCGACCTCCACCCTGGACAAACACTTGTGTTTGTTCAGTGTCTGGGAGTTATAATATTATACTGCAGAGTAAAAGCCTCCATCATAGTAGTCCAGTCATCGCTACTATGATGGGATTAAGATTAATAAAGGATACGGATTGGTGATCATAAATCCGAGCTATGTTCTAAAAATTCTAAACATACTTTATGCTCGACCCAGGAATCGGACCCTGGACCCCGAGATCATGACCTTATACTTAATTCACTAGACCAACAAGGCGATATGTAATGTGTTGCTGGAGGAAAAAACTCCAAGTACCGTGGACTGATTTTTGTACCAGCGTTTGTCTTTTTGTATTAGACTCGCATCCTCACCTATTTTGGCCACGTATGCTGCCGTGGGGAGGTGGCTATTGAGCAACTTGTTGTAGAACTGTAACCGCTTATGACTTGCGCTAATTGAAGCAGCGGGCAAAGTTGCGTCCCGCAATAACCCTGCGTGCCTTCAGTGCGGTATTAGCACAATATTATGATAACGTGAGCGCTGCGATATGTGTAGGTACAGCTCGCTTTCATCAAGAACCGGGTTATACCTTGTATAATAATAATTGATTGGCTGGATGGCGCATTTGGTAGTGACCCTGCCTTATACGCCAAAGATCGTAGGTATAATATCCTCCTGGACACACATTCGTGTGATGAAATCTTCTGTTTGTGCATTGTCTGGGTGATATCTGTAACACAAGGGTTTAGGCTACTTAGTACGAAGTGAGATGTTGTGTGAATTTCTATCGCCTTGTGTATATGAAGTATGAACTGTAACCGCTTATGACTTGTCCCACTTGCAGCGGCGGGCGAAGTTGCGTCCCGCAATAACCCTGCGTGCCCTCAGCGCGGTATTAGCACAATATTATGATAACGTGAGCGCTGCGATATTTGCTACAGCTCGCTTTCATCAGGAACCGGGTTATACCTTGTATAATAATAACTATGTGCATCGGCGTTAAATCCAGATTGAGATGTTTTCACCCGGTTTCTAAAATTTGGGTGGAATATCTCGTAGAATATCCTACTTCATTATACCAGATCTATCAAATCCTGAAGCTTGGATTACTTTAGTGGTTTCAGATGCAATGAGGAATGGAAGGCTTACTAATATGATTATAGTAGACTTAGTATAGTAAATCAAAACTTTGATGTAAACAGAGTCACTGAATGTCCAGCCTAAATAGCAGGGCCTTTTTTTATAGATGGCAGACGAGCAGATAGATCACCTGGTGGTAATCAATTACCGCCGCCCATAGACACTTTAACACAAGTAGAGTCACAAGTGCGTTGCTAACCTTTAATCCCCTTTCCCTTGAATGAGCCTCTGATACCCTCGGCGAAACACAGCGCAGGAGCTGATTCACGCCAGCCCTCTATGAGACCAAGGTATCACTCCGGTCGAGCCGCCTCATTCATGCCAAAGCGTGGCGGTGAACGTTGAACAATATAATGTTTCTCCTAGCCGTATTCGGCGATGGCGACCCTCACTTATCACGAGCATGTAGGTACTATTGTTGCTTGCGAGTTGCTTGCAAGTCCGAACTTAGTCTTGAAGACCGAGTCGTATGCTTGGCAGTAGAGCTGACCGGCGGATTTAAAGATGTAGGAGTAGGGAGGGATTGAAGCGCGTTTTCCGAACCTGGCGTTAAACAATACACTCATTTGCATAGATCAATATAGATTGGGATTAGATGAAACCACAGTGATGGCAATTGGCAGTGTTGCTGTTACTATCAATGTGGTTTCACCTAATCCAAATCAACCGCATAATACGATAAGGGATACGCCATAAAACCTGGCCACACACCGCTACAGCCAGGATAAATTAAGCAATTTAAATAAAATTTAATGCGCATTTAGAGTTAAAACTGAACAAACCATTATCTCCGTTAATCATATTGGTGAATGCGCGTTTCACGGCGCAAACCGCGTGCTAGTGGTGTGGTGTACATTGTCGGGAAACTATCGATAAGAGACGTGCAGCAACTATAAGCTGGCATGGCAACTAAAGGTTACTTTATATTATTAGGCTTAAGACCGGTTGATCCGCAGTTAAACAGAACTAATTGTTAACACGCAGCTAATGGTCAAATGTCAACAGAATTTTTTTTTTTTTAATTATCGTAACTAAGAATTTTATATAACAACCAATGGTCAATTTATAAAGTTAATCCAAAAATATTCGCATTTTCAGATTAACTTGTGACTGCGATGTAATCAGCCAGACAGACAGAGGTATCTATCGGTACAGTTTGAAACAAATAAGTTGATGGTTACGCTTCAGCTTTTAAGTCAACCCATAAAATTAATACATTTATACAAGGTACAAGTTTTGATTCGATCTAAAATATCGGCACCAGGACCCTAAGTGCATTCTATGCTTTAGACTTGCAGTGGCTATAACTACGATTTTGAGATTAGTCAAACATAATCATAATCTATCGACACCTAAATAATCGACAGTTGTACATCCCTACATACTAAATTAGTTTAGCTGCGCTATTTAGCCTCGACCTAGATTACAGGATAGTTCAAACAGTTTTAATGCAATGCGAAATGTACGAGCGTGTAAATTGCGAAGGATTTTCTTCCTAAATTATGCACGAACGCAGAAATAGAAAACAGGGATTAACTATAAAGTATTAAAACGGGGATTAACGCGACGTTTATTTTTAAGTACATTGTATTGTACTTACTGCTTGACGTTTCGGCTACGTTGGAGCAGCCGTGGTCACAAGCGGACTGGCGGTACACGGCGTCGTCTGCTAGGGCCCGGCAGCGAATCTCCGGATCAGGGCTAAGGCTATAAAAAGAAACAAGTGGGTCAAGTCAGTTTGAAACGAGTTACAGGGTAGCAATTCTCGTGCACTATGGATGAACGTATGAAAGCTCTTAATTCGACATTGTAACACGTCGTAGTGTATATTGTTTGTTTTCAGAAAAATAATTAAAATTTAACATGCATCTGCCCACTTTTTATACCACTAACACCATCTGTAAATATATTTGCAACAATTTATTTAAAAATAAACATTCAGTCCTCATACATAAAATCTTTTTATTTTACTTTCCTTTTAAATGCTTTAAATTCTTTCTTGCTTGAAGAGTTAAAGCAAGTGGCGCCCTCTCACAGCTTTTGTTAGATTCCTGTTAGCGCCTCAGGACCCACAGAGCTAGCATTACATTGAGCCATATAAGATCTTAGGCACACAGGTTACAACATCAATGTCGAATGCGCGAGAATTGCCCCCCAGACCCCCCAGACCTTCTTCAAAATTCCCTACACCCCAAATACGGTTCATAAAAAAAACCTATACCTAAATGCAAGTGTCACACAGATACAGAAAACAAGTTGAAACCAGAAAATAAAACATAATTTAATAACTGGCTGTTTTCATGTTACGCTACGTTATCTATGCTCAGTGAGTGGTGTTTTTAATTGAATCCGCTGGTGCTGTCTAGCCACAGTGTATAAATTGCTAGTGGCTTAACCTTTGTAATGTACAAATGCTAACGTTTAGGCATAGATAGGTTTTTGGGACTGTAAGGGCAACTAAAAAGTACTTTTGTGTATAAAGCACGTAAGCAGGCGGTTAGGCAAGCAGTTTGTCATTATTCCGGTAGATGGCACTATGCATTTTTACACCGCGCAAGCATTGTGTATCACGGGAATAATGACCCCAAGCCGCCTGCCTAGGGGTGGCAGTTTTGAAATAAACTCAAAACAATTCAGACGGAACTGGTATTCTTATTCGACATTCGCGTCTCCCTGCCTGGACCTCGAGGGTGCCTTTCAACTACATGCCTACTGATACGGCATTTACATCATTTAACCACTTGTGATGCTGACTATTCTGAATAAAATTAATTTTAATTGGAAAAATGGAAAAAAGGGAAAAGGTTTATGCCAGAACTGTTCTTGCAGGTGTCTATAAGCGAACAGGGATTACTTACCATTAGATCATCTGACTGCTTCAGACAGATCATCTAATGGTAAGCAATGTCTGTGTGCTGATATGTCGTTATTATGTCTACATAATAATTACATCTGCTAGCAAGCAAACGCGTGTCATCCTAGACCTCATCGTCACATTCCATCAGGTGCGATTGTAGTCAAGCGTTGGCCTATAGTTTATTTAAAAAAAAGGCCGTATCCTTTTTTAGTGTTCCTACTAGATTATTTTATCGTATGGTTCTGACAGTTACACGAATAGTGCAAAAATAGCAGCAGGAACATACACCTTGTTCCTTTGACACAAGGGCGAAAATGTAGTTTTTGGGAGATGGTTTATCAGAGAATTTATTTGCCAGCCTTATTAATGTGTAGTGTGGGCGACTGTCCCGTATCGCCTCGTGACGTCATGAGAAATGTACACTAATGCATTTACGAATGAACGAATATGTGTGTAAGGCGTTTTTGTAGAAAAAGAGAAACAGGGCAAAAGTATTAAATCGTAGTTGTTATTTATAAATATTATAATGGAACTTAATATAAATGATGTTATTTGTACATAATATACAGTACAGTCAGCAGTAGACATAAATGAGCGGGCAAGGTCCATGAAAACATTTAGTACCTACTTAAGATTTTAGGAACGCCCCGTTGGATTTGTGGTTTAAGTACCGGGCCGTGATTTGGAGGTCTTGGGTTCGATTTCCGGGTCGAACAAAAAGTATGTTTTGAATTTTTCGAACATAGCTCAGCGCATTGCAAGTATGGTGATTAAGCCTAATCCCATCATATTAGCGATGACTATTGATTTCTATGATGGAGGTCTTTGCCCTGCAGTAGGACAGTATGTAGGCTGATACCATAAATTTACATACTGCCCCACTACATACTATACATACTAAGTACTTTACTTTTTTTTAGGTATAGATAAAGTAATAGCAAAAAAATCAGGTGTGACGTGACAGATGGCTAGACTCATAGAAACACGAGTGATGCCATAACTATTTAAGTTTTAAGGACCCCTGAAAGTAGTAAGTAAAATCAGCTTTGAGAATATGGAACAAGAGCGCACGGCAGCGCACGGCCAAGTTCGATATTAATCGCGCGGTTATCTTCGCTAATGCGCCGCTCGATCAAATATTCCGCGCAACTTGCCGCGCCGATGCGCTTCCTAATTAGCTTTGTTGTTTCTGTAAGATGTTGCTGCGATTTAATAAGGGAAAATGTAAGCAGACACTTGTATACTTAGCTATTTAACACGTAGTCTTAATAGGATTTTTGAGATCTTGTACAACAATTGATTTCTATGATGGAGAAAAAGCCATCACAGAAATCATTGTTGTCCATGCAGTGGGTCAGTTAGTATATAGGCTGATACTTGACATTTTTTTATTGTAAATTTAATACATTTGTTTTTTCCTATAGAAGCAAATTGTGATGAGAGTAGGTTCAGTATGTAGGTGTTAAATATGCATTTAAGTAAAATATTGTGTTAACACGAGTGCTTAGTCTACTAATGACAGTGACAAGGAAAATGGTGCGCGTCTAATTGAGGACAGATCAATGAGCAGTTGTCTTGTAATACATAAGTATTATAAAGATTGCAAAATGAAACATATCAACCGTCAAATCACCTGAACAGCTCATTGGTGCGCCAACACTTGAACACGCGCCATTTTCCTTATCGCAGCGCCATTGTTCGTCTGGTTCATACCATCATAGTAGCGAAGACGTGATTTCTATAATGGAGGCCTCTGCCCTGCAGTGGGGCAGTATGTGTAGGCTAATACATATAAAGATTGTAAAATAAAAACATACCGACCGTCAAATCACCTAAACTGCTCATTGGTCTGTTCTCGCTTCTAGCGCGCCATTTTCCTTGTCACAACGGCATTGTTCGCCTGATTAATATCTACCATCATAGGAGGCCTTTGCTGTGCCTTTGGTGCCTTTGCCCTGCAATGAGACAGTATATAAGCTGACACGAGTACATATAAAGATTGCAAAATGAAACATACCAACCGTCAAATCACCTGAACTCATTGGTGCGCCCTCACTTAGACGCGCGCCATTTTCCTTGTCGCGGCGTCATTGTTCGTTGATTAATGTCTTGTCGCGTCGCGAGTGGCTCAGGGCGTGCGACACGCGACATAAATCAGCTCGTTTTGTCGCCGCCATTACGCGTTTTTGTTGCGCCATTTGTAATGCGCTTTGCTCTGATATTGTTAAGGATCGCGGAGCTATATTTCATAATTCTTTTTTTGTGTTTGAGTGTTTCGTTTCATTATGAGGCGAGTAAAGGAGAGTGAAACGATCTTGTAAGGAATTTGGACAAAGATAGATGCGGAGTGATGTAGAAAAATGTTTTGAGTAGTACTTAGATACTTTTACGCGCACACATAACTACTCACATCAAAAAAATACTGACTCATACATAGATGACCTTACATTTGAATAATATTAGTAGTGATAACTATGAATATTTTATCAGCTTAGGAAGAGGGAAGTCACAATATTATCAATAATATTACTTTGATTAGAAAGTGACTTTATGTAAGATTGTTATAACCCTTAAATTACCCAGATGCTGAACAAAACCGCTGTGACCTTAAAGCACTCAACATGCACGATTGGACGCAATTGGCACAGGACCGCAAAAAATGGCGAACTTTGACGTCGGAGGCCAAGACCCACTTTGGATCGCTGAGCCAACGTATTATTGTTATTGAACAAAACCAAATGTTCATCACGCTTCAGATTTTAGATTCAAGTATTTGATCGGTTCAAATTAAAACTTAAGATATTCAGACAAAAATGGTTCTGTTCTCTTCAACCGTCTCCTTGCCTGGACTGGATCTAATCTTGTCTTAAAACGCTTCATAGTTTTAATAGTTACGATGTGTTGTACTGCAACTTAACATTTAAAATAGGACAAAGTATAATAATAGAAACAGAAACATCCATCTCACAGAATCATAGCTGAAAACTAAATGAAAAAATTTAATAAAAAGTAATTGCCCGTACAATCTACAACGATGTCCCGGGCAGGGTTCATGCAACAACATAATTCTGTTTTATGTTGCGTCGGCGCTTATTTGCGTAGCTTTGTTGTGACACTTTGTATGTAAACGTTATGAAATTGAAACTAGAGCGAAGCAAAACACAGTTATTTGATGAGGAATTGAATAAGATGGCTGTAAGAACTTGTTATTGTAATTTTCGCTAACCTATCTAATGAATTGTATAAATTAACTTTCTATAAAGACATCTGAGAAATGATGTTTTTATGTGATAGGTGGCAGACGAGCAGACGTATTACTTGATGGTTAGCGACTCTTAGACACTCCCAACACACCTGCGGTGTCACCGAGTGTATTAGCAGAGTATTTGTGAAAGTACACTGCGAATACACTCGGCGAAACACAGCGCAGCTGCTGCTTCACGCCGGTCTTCTGTGAGGCCGTGGTATCACTCCGGTCGAGCCAGCCCAATCATGCCGAAGCGTGGCTCTCCCACGGTTAAATCTTCGTGTTTTAACATTTCATTTTATTGTGAATACATCAAATCCAAAAATGTAAATTGTCTAAGCGTAGCAAAGCGACAACATTGGACGCAATCGAGAATCACATGTTGTGATAAGTGGCCTTACCATGAGTTTGAAATACTACCAAAATTATCCAAAACTATTGTTCTGTCTCTTTCAAATGCATCACAATGAAAGAGATAAAGCGATAGTTTTCGATAGCGAGGATAGTATTTCAAACTCATGGTAAGGCCAAAGGATTTTTGTAAGAGCATTTGTACACAATATTGCTTGAAAATAAAAACAACAACACCAAACGTTTAATTACGTCACAGATACATTCAATTTCGCAAAGCTAACAACATACAGTAAATGAAAACAGCATCAAAAATCCATAAACTCTTTGCGTCAAGCTGCAATCAGGCTTTGTTATGTCAGGCTGGATTACGGGTCTCGTGGGAACAAGCAAACATTGCATTTTTGTTGCATCGGCTGGCCAATCTGTATAGTGTGGGGCGCAATTTTGTCACCTTACTGGTGCCAATTGTTTCGTCAAGCACATTGTTTGTATTTAGGTTTTGGCCGGATAGCGCGTTTGGTTGTGAGCCTGCCTCATACGCCAAAGGTTGTGGGTCCGATCCCCACCCTGGACAAACAATAGGGTGATGAACACGTTGTTATGTCTTGGTGTTATAATATGTATTTAAGTATTATTAATACTTGTGATCCTCTGTTGTCTGATACCTGTAACATAAAAGCTTAAGCTACTACGTAGTCAGGTCAATGTTTAAGATGTTGAGAGAATTTATTATGAGGATACCATAATACTATTACAAAGGTATAAAAGCTCTTTATGTACGGAAACGACACCTTACTAAATTAAATAATATATACCAAGCTAAGGTTTTCACTTGGGTTATGAAAATCAGAATCAACGAAGGAACCACAAACAATCAAACACAACACACATAACACAAATATCTGATTCATTAACAAACATTCGTGTTGGTGTGGAATTGGAACCCGCGAACCTTGTGTCTTAACCGGTGCCCAAAGCACTACGCTAAATGGTTCGTCAAATAGAATAGAATAAAAGTTTATTTGGCACATTACAAAATTTGCTTACGAACTAAAACTATGACTAACATAACTATATTATGTAACCAAATAGGCCTCCGCTCAAAAAAAAAATAAAGATATAAACTGTCAAATTTCTTTAATCGACTCTCATCTTACAGTCATACTTATTAGATTGAACATCAATTGAGGAAATTTGACAAGTTGTGGTAACGTAATGTTTTACTGACTGTAAATGTCCCACGTTCATTGAAAGTATGGCAACCTCTACTTCTTGCTTTTTTTATAGGCATCCTATCGTTAATCCATTAAATACCAACATTGATCTTTGGCTAGATCTTAGTTTAATATTGGGATATTGTAATTAGAATCCAATCGCATCTTTATGCCAGGGAGGTTTTTCCTAGAGTAGGGCTGGCTCTAGCCCAAAAACTCACATACATTAATCAGAGCTCAGGTGTGCGCGGCTCAAATTAAACGCGGCCCTTGGCAAGGGCTTATTTATCGCTGGCGAGGTACAGTCGGCTGCGCTGAAGAGGCTGACTGTAGCTCAAAACTATGTATACTTAACAAGAAATTAGCAAAAATACGTGTTAACGAAATAACGCAAAATCGCTCAGCCATAGCTCAGGTCATGAAACTGAAAATTTTTCAGTATGGGACTAACAATGAAAACCGTGGGAGAGCCACGCTTCGGCATGAATAGGCCGGCTTGATCAGGGTAATGCTATGGCCTCACAGAAGACCGGTGAACCAGCGTCTTCGCAGTGTTTCGTCGAGGCGAGTGAGTGAGGGTATTGGACGCCCAATCAGGAGGAAAGGGGATTAGTGCAACTGGTTGGCAGTGCACTTTTGATTCCACTGGTGTTGCAGGTTTGATTTTAGTATTAATTATTGTATTAGTAACAGTGATCTATTGAGAAAAGTCCAGTAAATTATGTAATCACTTACCATATCGATTTCCATGTGACTTCATTAACTTAAAAAGTAAAAAATTATAATAACTCATTCATAATTTTTTAAGTCGTAGGTAGCAGATGAGCAGACGGATCAGCTGATGGTAAGCGATTGCCGCCGCCTAAAGATACCAACATCAGTAGAGTCACAGGTGCGCTGCCAACCTTTCCCCATAATTGGGCCTGTGGTACCCTCACTCCCTCGACTAAATAAAGCGCAGGCGCTGCTTCACGCCCTTCTTCTCAATACTGTAGCTAGTAAATAAGAACTGTGTCGCTACTGCTGACGCCAACTGTACCTACCGTCGAAGGTAAACCTACACTTGTACGAGGCATCCGCGATAACAGCGCTCCCTTCAAAGAAAGGGTCGTTCGGGTAACTCGAGATTTATTTCTATCTCTAACCACCTCATGTTTGTAGCATGGACAATTTTGTCCCTCCTGTAGATGCATCTTGTATTTGAAGTTTATCTATCTTCTATCTATAAATACAGACACACACTTTGTATAGAGGGTATGTATGTGAAAATAAACATCCCTTTAACCACGTTTTATACTAACCATTCTATACAGCATTTGTCTTACAACTCTTAGAAGTTAGTCGAAAATTTAATTGCGGCGGAAAAATGTTAGTTAAGATTTTTTTTTTATAAATTGTAAATTCACACAACATGAACTATTTATTTATTTATTTATTTATTCTTTATTGCACAAAATAAAAAGTACAATTGGCGGACTTAATGCCTTACAGCATTCTCTACCAGTCAACCATGAACATTTTTCTATGAAAATCTTAAAGCGCTTCACAAAATACAATCTACTTCATCATCATCATCATCAGCAACCCACAATCGTCCACTGGACATAGGTCTCCCCCAATGCACGCCACCGCTCCCGATTTTCGGCCACTCTCATCCAGCTCACTCCAGCCAGCCTTCGAATGTCGACATCCCACATTGTAGCAGGGCGTCCAACACTACGTTTGCCGAGTCGCGGTCTCCACTCAAGGACTTTATGGCTCCAACGGTTGTCAGTTCTGCGGCTAATGTGACCAGCCCACTGCCACTTCAGTTTGCTAATTCGGTGGGCTATGTCGGTGACTCTGGTTCTCTGTCTATCTCATCTACTTACTAAGTTTCAACAATATAACTCTAACTGCCGCACTCAGAGACGTCATTTAACCTAATGCTCATTACAATAATATATAGTCTTTATTTCCATTAAAGTAGTGGCCAATTTTTTTAATTTAAGTGACAATTAAGGTTTTGTGGCAATAATCGTTTCGAAAAAAAATTTTTTCGAAACATCAATCCCGAAAGACAGTCGGACATACGACGATTCTATGAGAGTTCCGTTTTTCCTTTGACTACGGAACCAAAGCAACTCCCATCATCTCTCTCAGACTTAATGAATAAAATTCTGTCACATTACCCACACATCAGTCACGACGCTCAATGTACCGGAGACAAAAATGACACACAATTTGTTTAGGCGTTCTTCTCGAGCGCGATTACGTGACGAGACTCAATTCGCGTTGTGCTGCGATTGCGAAGAGCGCTGATGGAGCGTAGTATGTACGTACAGCCACACATCAAAGTATACAAAACTGTCAAACTTCTTCAATCGACTCTCATCTTTCAGTCACACACATTAGGTTGAATCTATTGAGGAACTTTGACAGGTTGTGGTAACCTGATGTGTGGTTGACTGTATTAGCTGGAAATGTGACGTGGTTTTTTCTTAATATTTTGAATCATTGGCTTGTAAGGCATTCTTTTGCACGTCCGTTTAGCGCAGTGGTTTCAGCGACGGTAGAGATGCAAGGGTCGCGCGTTCGATTCTCGTAACAACGCAAATGTTTGTTTGTGAAACAGAAGATATTTTGTTGGGTCTGGGTGTTTCTTTTTTATGTGATATGTAGCGAAGCGATTGCCGCCGCCCCCATAAACACCAAGACCAGTACAGTCACACGTGCGCTGCTGACCTCTAAACCCCTTTCCCCCCAATGGGGTATGGGAACTAATTTTTAGGTATCTTTTTTATATTTTATTTCAATACCTTTTACTATTTTAAGCAATCAATTTGAATATTTTTGTAATCAAGACAGTAGTTATGTTTTAATTATTTTTTAAACATTTTAAATTCAAGCGTATTTGTGACGTCACAAGGGCGCTACACCATATTAATAGTGTTACCACGTGCTTTTTTCCCCAAATCGTGGCAAATAAATTATATGTAAAATGTTACTAGTGGACAAAATCCCTTTTAATCAGGGGAATTTCACATCACTGTCTGACAACATGCCGGCAAAACAAAACAGAGAGGTATCTCTAATCAATTTTATATCACCTTTCAAATAAATGTCAACTGTTTGGTAAGGTTTTATTGTATTACAACTAGCGCCAATTGTTGGTTCTTCGATAGGACTAAGTGTCAATCACAGTAGATGTCGCCTAATGTAGCATTTATTTTATCTTGTAGTGGAGTATGACGAAAATTCTGCTGACCTTGGGTCTATGAAGTCAAACGCGATTTTATTGAAATATTATTGACTTATGCTTTTAAATTTTAAAAGCAATAAAAATATGGTATGAAAGACAAATGCTCGAAATGGTTTTCGATTTTAGGACATGTTTGGTTTTTTTTCCCATACCCCATTGGGCCTCCGCTACCAATCCGTGCAACCCGCTGCAAAGGTAGGATTAGCATAGTGTCTGAATGAAATAAGTGATGTTTTAAGACTTTCTTTAATAACGTGCTATTAAACTTATATACTACTTATCTAAGGGCGAGTTGCGCTCCACATTACAAAGTAGTTTGTTCAATGAGGTCTACCTATCCATCTTCTACCCGTAGTAATACCTCTCAATTTATTACCTATGCCGACCCTAATTTCACCGCACCTCGAGAAATGACGCTGCGGGAGGACCTTTTACGATTTGAATTTTTAAACACCGCCACCACGTTTTTCCCATTAGGGGCCGATCGGCCCCTGCTAAATACTGAAGTCTAATTGAATAAACGTGTCGCGAATTCCAGATAATCGGAACAGATCCGATGGAGCGGACGCCACAGTAATCCGATTGTACCAGTTTTAAATTTATTTAGATCCGAAGGATTCTGGAATTTGCCGAATATTTCCTAACAAGGAACTTGTTTCGGAACTTTTGGAATATCAAAATATTGGGTTGATTCCAGCTTAATTGTTGCCGTAGTTCATTAGGGTTTTATAGACGAAGGAGAAAGGGTAATTAGCAATTTGATGTTTGGGGAACTTCAGATGAGTCTATTATCGCCTCGCCAGATGGCGCATTGTGTATTGGAGGTGATCCTGCCTCATACGCCAAAGGTTGAGGGTTCGATCCCCATCCTGAACAACCATTCGTGTGATGAACATTGGGTTTGTTTAGTGTCTGGGTCAATTCAATTCAATTCAAATACTTTATTGCATCACATGTGGTTGTCTTAAGATATTACAAGTATTATTGTGTACAGCACATGCACCCTGTAAGGGCATAGCAACTTAAAATCTAATTTACATAGGTATTTAACTATTTATACACTTCAACTACTATTGCACTTACATTTATTTTATATAATACCTACTATTAAAATAAAAACATTCAACATTCATTATTATAAATTACACATTAAATATTAACTTAATATTATAATTATATTGTAATTTTATGTCATTTTAATGTAGTATTCATTTAGTTTGTAGAAACATTCATCATTCAGAAAGTCAGTTAAGGCTATCACGAATTTATTATATTTATCAATTTCTTTTAGATGTTTGGGTAGGGCATTATAAAGTCTTATTGCCATAGAATATGGTCCAGTTTGATGCATACTTAAATTACTTTTTGGCAGTATTAGTTTGTTCCTTTTTCGTAAATGGGTGTTAATAAGTATTTAAGTATTATTTGCGTTTCCTCTTCCTTTGTTGTCTGATATCTGTAACACAAGTGCTTAACTACTTAGTACGGAGTCAGGTCAATGTATGACATGTTGTGTGACATTATTAATTTATTAAGCAATACTTAGATACTTTAAGATTGACTTTGTCAAAATTCTGCTTAGAAGTACTCTTATTATCACCAGGGCTTAACCACGGTCCGTCATCCCGAGCGTCTTTGAACTAAGTCAGAAATGAAGTTATTACGCCGAAGACATCTGCGGCCCTGTGCCGCGGTCACGGCTCTGTTTAGTTGTGAGCTCGTTATTTCACCCTTGCTTTATATTTCTACTCAAATAGCTGGGCTGGTGCAAGTTGAAAGCGGAAGAAGAATTTGAGCAAAAATACATGAAGGTAGTTGTGCTCGAAGTGCTTAGAAAATCGAAAACTGAAAAACAAGTTAACTTAAGAATAGTTACTTACGGGATTGCTACCATGTACTTTATTAATGAGTTTTTAATATTTCATACAGTATAGTGTCTTGGAAGTAAACCTGGAAAGAGGGTAAACCAATACCTATTAATGTCTGCCAATAACCACTCACCGCAAGAAACTTCAGTTCAACCGTGATCGCCATGGTCACGGTTGAACTGAAGTTTTGTTGGATTGCTTGCATCAGCGCCGAAATACCGGAATAAAGTTATTATTTAAATTTTATATTTGAAAAAATACTGTGCCTCATCAATTATATCGTTGAATTTTATGAAAACAATAGGAAAACCACTTTGTCCTCTCTTCTTTTGGTCTTCAGTGGCAATTTGGTACGCAGCCATTGTACTTCACCACTCAACTAGTAGGCTAGTAGCCCAACTTCTCTTTGTTTCAAGACTCAAAATAAAGTGCTAAAGTTCCAAACTATAGCAAAAGATGGCGTTAGGTGTTTAATACACATGACGCAAATATGTCGCTTTTCGGTTCATCTTATACGTCCTCTACAAATTGTACCTATACCTAGATTAGCCGCTATTATATCGCATATCGCTTCATCTTACTTTTAAGTCCGCGTCCTTATAATCTCCAGAGTCGGTTCGCACCAACGAGTTTCTTTCTCAATTTTATTTGTTCGCCGTCTCTAAGCAAATTATATTATATCGGAGTTAATGTTATTGCCAGATGCCTGTGGCTCTTCCGGGGGATATCCGCCCTCGTTTTCAAGAAAGCTGGATTTTTAACGAAAATCTCATTTTATTTTAACTGCTGTGTCATCGTAAAGTTGGTTAGAGTTGTTTTGAAATAAATAAATGAATTATTGCTTTATATTTTCGTGACAGGCGCGATGGTGCAGTGGATAGTGGGTCGTATTTAAAAGTGACGGCAACTCTTGGGCCTTGGGGTCCCGGGTCGTAGCTCCGGATCGGGCCAAAAATTTGTACCTGAGTTTTCTATTCAGAAATTCTCAATGTCAGGGCGAAGTCTGGAAGTTGGTCATGGTCTAAGTACCTAATGACATTGTTCATACATTCAAAGTAGACTTTCCCATAGGGGTAAGGTACTTTGTTAATCGGTTCAATGTCTTTTCCTAACATAGAATCATGAACGAAAGGTGCTTTCTGAATATGCTAAAAAGTACTTGCTTCCACTATATTACGAAAATATCCACTATCAACACTATTGATTGATGAATTAACAATTTTGAATACGGTACAAAATCTTTCGCATCGAATTACGAAACATCGCATTGAGGCCTTTGCCCCAACGTTTTCCAAGCCATTGAGTTTTCAACTGATTAAGTTCAGAATTAGGTGGATCCGCCAAAAATCGAATATCGATATGCGTTGGTTGGTAGCTTAGGTAGGATATTTTAAAATTTAGTTAACTACTAATTAAACCCTGCGCCGTGAAAGTAATCTACCGAGTTAAAAGACAAGAAGATCACTTGTGAGTTCCTTAAAGAGTACTAACGCTATCTATCTATCATAATTGGTTGTAATAGAAAAATAAACATATTTTACTGACAAAACTTTTTATAACGTTCATAAGGCAGCCCTTTTTTGAAATGCATGTATGTACTAATAAAAAGTATAATTATTTTGTTTAACCTATCCTGCTTATTGAAAACATGAGGATTATAACTATATCTGCTACCGTACCTTGTTGATGTATATCTATTTTCTATGATCAATAAATGTGTACTTACTTACATCGCGCAATGTTTTGCTTCTTCAAATTACCTATAAACTTTTCCGTTGACTAAGTTAATCATCATTATTTCAGCCAATAGACGTCCACTGCTGGACACTGGCCTCCCCAATGTCCTGTGCCACTCGCATCCGAGGAATTCCTGCGACTAATTTAAACAACTCTTTATATAACGTAAGATTATTAGCTTTAATTAAAGTTAGAATTCACTATCAAATTTTCGTACTACTCACCTGTTAGAATTGTGGCTTTTAAAGGTCATTACGAGTACAGCCAGAACATCATTTATTCATAGCAAATGTAAGTCTCATTAATATCCCGCACATGACGTCGGCATAATTACATTTATTCTAGACTTTCACTCGCAAAATGTAACTAAATAGACTTTCATATGACGGACGGCTTGCTAAGGCGTTATTCTGGGATAAAATGTAATAATGTCATATTACTTTAGGCGTACTTGTTTATTACATTTTGTACGTGAGGCAATTTTATGAACACGCATGTTTGTAGTAATTTTAACAAGAATGCTAGGTATTTGTTTACTACAACATCAGTGTTGAAGTCATGTAATAAATAGACAGAGAAAGTTAATCTAACTAATATTGATGTAAAAGACTTGATTGACCTATGTGTTAGCAGTATACAGTATTGTATATTTCTTAAGTGAACGTTAAGTAATTAAATGAATCATACAAAGTATCGATGAAATCGATCGATCAAAAAAGGGAATGAAATATATTTTTGTGGCCCAACAAATACACATTTTTGTTCCTACATGCATTTTTTATGTGATTTGTTAAAGCGCCTTTAACATATACCGAATCAGTTTTTTTTCCATCATTTATTTAGTTTGTCGGCTACAACTAAAAAAAAATTTAAATACTGAGCAAACGATGTGTCAGTTGTCATTGGTATGGTTTTTTTTACTCCCACTATGCTGCTGACAATGCATTAAAAAATATTCCTGTTTATTTTTTTAAAGTTGAACAAACGTATTTTATCAAATTCTAGTGCAAGCTAACTTTCTTACACAAACAAAATTACCTTGCCAGCTGTATACAAAGCTTGTATACAGCTGGCAAGGCAAGGTGATTCGTATGTTCTGTCTGTTTGACCGCGGTGCCTTTGAGCTGTTGTTCCCAAGTATTTACATTTACTGAGCTAGATTGCCAAGCTTTGTACTGTGCAGTCCTGCAAACAATATACACTTTGTCTCTTATTTGGGTGCAATAAGGTTTATATTTAAATAAATTTCAATATATTTTATTCCTGCATGTGACTGTAACTAGATACATACTTATACTACTCGTACAAATATGTAACTATAACAAATGAGTATCTACCAAACTAATAATAAAAGAAAGTTCAATATGATTTTTAAGGATGGCCAAACCAAACATAACGTGTCTGGACTATGAATACCAATTTTCTCAAAGGCGGAACAGTAGGATACTCTTAGGGTTATCTCAAGTCGTCATCAACTTGTTACTAGTCGAGATTACGACCCCTGCGACGTGAGTGGAGGCATAACATAATTGCGGGTCCTAAAATAACACTGCCATTGTACTCTTAAAAGGGCCATATAATAACATATTTGAGATTGTTTCATCAGAATTGGTAAGTACAAATTATTTGTGAAAAAAAAGCAAAATATCTTTACTCGTATTAGTTACTACAATATATTGATACTATGAGTAGGTCTCATATTTGGTCATTGTTAATGAATAAAGACAGTGCAGTATTGATTTAAATAAATTACGTAGTTTAGTTCAACAAATGAGAAGTTTTGAAACATTCTAAGTCCGGACTATGAATACTAAACTTTTTGAAATTATAACAAGGGAGATCTAATGCTCAATTTTATACCAACCAAACAAAACAAAACATGTCTGGACAATATCTTGTCGATGGGCTAGGCAGTTTAGTGTTTGCTAGAATATCGGCATCTAATTACTAATTTAGCACCAGTGAGTATAACTATACCTACCTAGTCAGATTTATAAATATGAAGTATTAAAACATTTGGTGTCCAGACTATGAATACCAAACAGTCGAATATAGAACAGGGAATGTCATTTTTGATGTTATCCTAATACTGAACCAAGCCAAACAAAAGTTGTCTAAAGGTAGTCCTTTGTGTAAAAATCTGGGGCATTAAAACATGCTTTGTCTGGACTATGAATACAAAACTTATGCTTAGAGATCAGAAGTGGTTCGTTCCGAGGGCTATCTCAATTCGTCATGTGAACTGGTTATTGTAGTCGAGATTACGAGCGCTAACATGAGAGGGTAATGACAAACATTATTGCCGCTCCTGAAACAACACTGACATTTTATGTGGTCTAATATCGCTTTTGTAGTTGTTTTTATAATTTTGTTGGTATAAGCGGTTAGCTTTGAACTGAATACTGGCCGTGGTTGTTAAGAAATACATTTGATTGTATTCTAAGTCTCTGCATTTTAGGTTTTACATTAGGCTTAAAATACATCAAATATTAAAAAGCACTCTAATGTTTAAATGCGATTGTCTAAGCGTTACATAAGCTTATGGTTGTTGGAATTGAATAAACAACTACGACAAATTTTATTAATGATAAAACGTCTTCTATTCCAAGAATCGACTATTTTCATGAATCTGTAAAATTAAATAAATAATTATTATATTATGGACACCAAAAGTCATCGACTTGACTATGGATAACCCATAAAAAGGACTCGTTTTCTGCACTTAAGACTCTTTTCGTGCATTATATGTGATGCGCGGAGCGTGTGAGATCTTTCCAAGTGTTCCTGCTTGGTGCTACTCAAAAAAGTTTTATGTGTCTATGTATGTGGCAGAAATCAGACTGATAATTGGCATGCAATCTACCAAAAGAGAGTCTTAAGTACAATATCTAAAATCTTAGTACATACATACAAGTATGGTGATAAATATCGTATCTCTCCCTGGTACTGTGTAAACTTGCCCTCCCCTCGTCTGCCGCAGGCCATAGATGCAAATGTGGTCGCGACTGATTACGTCCTCGCCTATACGCTCCCCTTGGTTTTGGCTGCTTTTCTGTCAGAGATGTTCATACATTAGATAGTTTTAGTTTGGACCATAGTCACGGCATAGCAAAGTAATGGTCTGTGAATACATTTTTTTAAATGATTGAACAAAAAATAACACTACTTGATGTTCCTTAGGGATTTGAATGGAAGCGACAACGTAGTTAAATTGAAATCTATCTATAGGTACTATTAATAGTATGTCTATCCTTCCCCTTCAAGTGAAGTCTTGTCAAGTCTATCGACAAACCTTATGCTAACACTAGCGCGATGCAATCAATACCCAATGTCATCTATTGGTAAACAGTGAAACTACTGTCCCGTAACGAAGTGAGGGCAGGCCAATAGTCACGTATAAAAACATAAATGGTTAAGGACATAAATATCCTAACTAAGCGGTTCAATAATATTAAACATGTTTTAACATTTGATACAATACAACGCCTACGCCGCTCGCTACGATCACGCATTCCGACAACAGCGCTACAACATCGTAGGTCGTAGCCAGAGCACATGCTACTACGAGTGTACAGCTACGAGTACGAGTTGTACGAGTGTGTGTAGCGCTGAAGAGTACGATATGCTACGACAACTGTGCTACGAAGAAAACTACAACTACGGTGATGATTACTACGAGGTTGCGCTTGCGCATTTAGAAACGTTTCCATTATTTATTGAAATGCTGTTTGTTCTTACAGATAGATAGATATTATACTATTGCACCAAATAATACAGAACTTAATACGGTAATCTACAAATACAATATCGGCGGTTTTCTTGCTGTTTGTTTGCGGGCTATTTGATCTTATTTTTTTAATAAAATACAGTTAGGTATTAGGTGCTAGAATTTTTGCGTTGCTTATTTACGTTTAAGTACGGTTGAAGTCAAGCTAAGAGGAAACTAAAACTTCTCTACTTGAAAATCCTTCTGCCTTATTATTGACCGCCATTCTGATTATTTGATTTTACGACCTAAATATTGTGTGGCTTAGGCTCTAAAGGGACGCTTTTGGACATAAATAGAAATGAAATTCTGTAACAGTTTTTTTTTTTTTTCAATTTCAATTGACAAGTCTACACTTACCCTACACCGATTTCCCTCTCGCCCAACAGAGTGTCAATTCCCTCGTCCAACCAACATAATCACAAATTCAAAAACCAGAACCCCATTCAAAAATAAAAATTCAAAGTGCCAATATTTCCCATAGACGGCGGCCACGTCACATGTCACCTGTCACGCTGACAGCTGACAGCTGACGCGGGTCGCGTCACACGCTCGGCGTCGCGAATTTATCATCCGCCCTTCTTATTGACAGCTGAGTGCCTTGACTGACGGTTTAATGTCAAGATAGTTTGAGATTGGTCAAGTAGTTTAGCCGCTTTTTGTGTAAGCATCCATCTTATAAACTTTAAACAGCGTGGCAGCACAATTAAAATTAAAAACAAATCTTTTACTGTCTCTTAAAAACATACGTTGTACAAACACAGAAAATTGTAACTTAAGGGGCTATACGAATAAAACTAGCGCCGCCAACCTATTTACACTGATTGTGGCGAAAATAATGATATTTTTTAAGAAAATAAAACATTACAGACTTGAGGCAAGTTAATTAGTTTATACGCGTATAAACTTGTATGCTAAAACGACCGAAAATCAAAAAATTAATAAGACTTTTCGTGATTTTATGCTCAGGGTCTATAGGAACAAAGGTGAAGTACACCTTAAAATAACTCAACTACAACTAACCCTCAAACCGGAACAATTATTCCGCCATGAAACATGCAAAATACCTGAGCGCTTCCTAACTCTAAACAACGTTGGACAATGTGCCCACTGAAGAGTTGCCGCTTCAAAAACCGGCTATAGTTATAGTACAGGAGGTCACAGTCATTATCTATAAATAAATTCACACCAACATCTCATACATTGTTCTGACTCCGTAGTAAGTAGCTCAAGCACTTGTGTTACAGATATCAGACAACAGATGATAACATATAATATAACACCCAGACACTGAACAAACACAAGTGTTCATCACACGGATGTTTGTCCAGGGGATCGAACCCACAACCTTTTGGCGTATGGCAAATAAACAAGCCAATCCATTCATCAATGTAAATAGTAAGAAGACCTCATCTCCCATAGGGGTTAAAAAGTTGGTAGCGCACTTGTGACTCTTGTGTTGCGAGTTGTCTATAAGTGGCAGCAATAGTTTACCACCAGGTGATCCGTCTGCTCATTTGCCACGTATCACATTAAAAAAATGCATACTATATCTCATACAAGGCACTTTACTCTGTACTAAATATGAGTGTTGTTAGGCATGAAACGGGTGACCCGCTTGCTCTTTGTCGCCTCTATAGTAAACGTAAAGCCGGGTCATTATCTAATGCGCTATTGGGTCAGCTTATCTACGAGTAAGTAAAACCTAACCTGCAGTGGGACAGTTATTATGATTTTTCTTACTTTCAAAGTACCTTTTAAAATGAAAGAAAGAAAGAAAGAAAATAGGTACATTTATTAATTTGAAAATAAAAATGGGAAAATGAAAGTTATTTCATTTCAATTTATACCTAAATTTTGCAAATTCCTCGTCCGCTCCCGTACTACTTTGCGAAAATAACCATCAAACACAACAGCGCAGGAGTTACGAGGGGAGCGCCGCCGCGGGCGCTGGCGGCGCCCTGTTGTCTTCATTATCCGGGCGTAAGTGACCATTAAAATTCATTTTTGGACCCCGCGGTCAGAAAGACCCCGCGCGGTGGGGTGCGTTCCGCTTTTGGCACCTAGACACGCAAAAATAAACAATACATCATAATGTCAAACTATGTGAGAGTCTAGACATCTAGTTGAAGTGATCTTTATTTTTTATGTGATAGGTGGCAGACAAATAGATGGATTACCTGATGGGTTATGTTCCGTTTATGGTACCTAGACACCTATTGAATATAATAACGAAATATACCCATATTTCGCTATTGACATCTAGATCTTTGAGTTTTAACGATTTTCGTAGTGAATGTTAAAATTAAAAATTTTCGCTTTCACGTATTTTGTTTGAGTTAGGTGACATTCAATTAGACAGAATTTTTGGATGGTTTGTGATTGCTACCATTAGCACCAGTGGAATACAAGTTGGCTGTTAACCTTTAAACTTCCCTTCCCTCTAGAATAGGCTTCGGCACCCTCACTCAGCGAAGCGTAGCGCAGGCATTGTTCCTCGCTGGTTCTGTAAGGCCGTGATACTCACTCACTGGTGTTATAGGTAGCCTATAGGCGGCGGCAATCACTTACCTTCAGGTGATCCGCCACCTGTTAAAAAAATATATAACTTCATATGTATATCACTCCGGTCAAACCGACCCACTCATGTCAAAGCGGTACATTCAAGGTCAAAATTTACTTTAGGTGCCCAACTTTTAACTTTCAAGCGGACCGCACCTCCGGTCACAATATGCGCTTGTAACAACCGTCGTTTCTCTAAAATTACAAGGGAGACATTTGCGTACGTACCTGAATTATGTGCCAATAGTTGCGAGGGCCGAGGAAAATTAGAAGGGCTACGCGTTTGAGGGAGGTGTCGTTAACCCGACAGCACAATTTGTTCTTAGAATATATGGCCTGTTTTGAGGATTACCTGTAGGAAGGTATAAGTTGTGCCTACAACTTGTACCTTATACTTAGGGAGTTAATATATTAGGGAGAAATGCCAGTCATTTTTTTCTTATTCTTCTCAGTCGAATCACTCTTGCCAGGGTTGTAGTGGTCAACGAAGTAAAGTATCAGCTTAAATACTGTCCCACTGAAGGGCAAGGTCACCATCATAAAAATCCAAGTCATTGCTACTATAATGGGATTAGGTTTAATCACATTGCCTGATTTTTAAGAATGGATTTGGTCTTACATTGACAATCAAGATTTCTTCAGATAATATTGTTTTATTCTTATTCGCTAACTTGATAAATACAACACATACAAACAAACACACCCAAGAACACGTACACAACAGACACATACACAAACGCAACAGCGTATTCCGTATAGAAACAAAAATAAGCGCTACGAAAGAAATACAACACGAGAACAGTTTGTTTCATTTTGACAGCACCCTATCTTGCCACTATGTACGTGAGCAAAGAACACACGATTTTGTTTAATCCACTATGATTAGTGTATCACCCAACACAATTACATTTATTTGTCCACTAAAGTGGTACAAGGGCAGTACACGAGACCCTCGCCGCCTGAGAAAACATTTGATTAACACAAACACACGTCTTGTGTTGTCCAAATCTTTGTCGTCTAAAAAGGAAATGGATTTTGTTGGGTGAATTCGGAAGCAATTCAGAAGTTTTAATAGGTATTTTTTGTGCATATTATATTATGCTCTGCTCGCATGGTCCCTGTGAAATTATGGTTTTTCAGTCTCACTTTTTTGTATGTGATAGGTGGCAGACGAGCAGATGGATCACCTGATGGTAAGCGATTGCCGCCGCCCATAAACACCTGCAACACCAGTAGAGTCACAAGTACCATAACTCATTCGAAGAAACATAGCGCAGGCGATGCTTTATGCCGGTTTCTATGAGGCCGTGGTAACACTCAGGTCGAGCCGGCCTATTCATGCCAAAGCGTGGCTCTCCCACGGTAAAATAGCTTGATTCCCAATGGGATCATACACGAAGTAAAAATCTAATAGGTAGGTAATAAAACCCTTGCGCGTTTCAGTGCCCAATATGCGAGTAAAAATAAAGACTACCTCCCTATAATTTAAAATCAAAGTTATTGTAAACTGCTACTAGTGATTTTGGCAGAATCCGTAGATTAATAAAACGTTGAAACACCGGTGGTTAGAGTGATTATGACTGATTTTGACAGTTGACTAGGTACCCACATTTACCAATTATTGCCACATTATTTCACTTTGACAAAATCATTTTCTTAAAAAGAGGGTACAGCAAACCACTTGTTTTCAAAGTTAAATAAAA
This sequence comes from Cnaphalocrocis medinalis, assembly GCA_014851415.1. Lineage (NCBI taxonomy): Eukaryota > Metazoa > Arthropoda > Insecta > Lepidoptera > Crambidae > Cnaphalocrocis > Cnaphalocrocis medinalis. Next base: position 1,097,828 of record CM026289.1, on the reverse strand, counting down.
TTTCACCTAAGTATACAATTTTAGACTCTAAAATCAAAAGGACAAAGTTTAATTTGACAAGTACCATATTTAAAGGCGTGAAGAATTCGGCTTAACTTGCCGAATGAATGCAAATGTAATCAAATAAACACTTGTCATTAAAATTACGCATTGTAATTACAATTATGGGCTATAATCAGTTGTAATTAGTGGTGTTATGGCGGTGTGAGTGCTTGTGTTGTGGGGTGAACACCGTTTTGTTAATGTCTGAAGAGTGTGAGGGAATGAAACAATAAACATTAAAGGATAATTAAATACAATATGTAACCTTTTAAGGGCTTAGTAACGGAAAGGCAAAAAAGTAACTCCTTATTTTGCGAATTTTGTGGTATTTTTACTATTTTTTTTTATGAGATAGGTGGCAGACGAGCAGACGGATCACTTGGTGGTAAGCGAGACACCTGCAACACCAGTAGAGTCACAAGAGCGCTGCCTACCTTTAATCCCTTTCCCCCCCAATTGGGCCTCCGGTGTCCTAACTCACTCGACATTTTTGGAGTCGACTAAGTATACAAAGTCCATAAGAGTTAAACTATGGTTGCAATGTAGACGGTCTTATCACTAATAGCTGCTGGTCGGTCTTTGTTTAGGAGTAGACTAAGACAGACTAATGATAATGGATTTAGTACTGTCAACTCTCATTATAAACAGAAACCTAAGCTTCTAAACATCTGAAACCTAAAGACAAATTCCAATTTACTGAGTGGATACACTCACTATTCATCTCGAGGGCTCGAGATATTTCGAATGGTAGAAACCGTTTACACACCTTTAGCAGCATTTACGAAATTACATTCGGGTTAAGAAAGGTAAAACCGCTGATGGGACGTTAGAATTTTAAGATTGAGGTACGCTAGGAGATATGCTATTTGATAGAGATAGAATGCTCTGAACTTCGAATGTGCGCGTCGAGGTCGAAAACAAATGTAGTATTTTATTTACCACTAGTTTTGGCCCGCGGCTTCGCTCGCGCCCCCCACTTCCCTAAAATGGGGGGTTAGAAAGGGGCAAAAGGAAGCCTATGGTACTCTCCATCTTTGAAACTTACAAAATCATGTCAATTCGTCGCTCCGTTTTGCCGTGAAAGAAAGACAAACATACAGACAGACAGACACATTTTCCCATTTATAATATTAGTATGGATAGTAATTTGTTTTAAATTCCGAATATGCTAAATAGCGCTTTATTCCAAATGCAGTAATTTCCAGTACTGTGTTTCGTCGAGTGAGTGGGGGTACCGGAGGCCCACCTGGGGGAAGGGGATAAAAGGTTGGCGGCGCACTTGTAACTCCACTGGTGTTGTAGGTGTCCATGGGCGGCGGCAATTGCTTACCATCAGGTGATCCGCCTGCTCGTCTGCCACCTATCACATAAAAAAAAATGCAGCTTTCATTCGCGGCGACTCTTTTACCGCGTTCACGCATCACCGTTTCTAAGATGGAAGCGATAAACCTATCATTTATAGCGCAATATGGCCAAGTCTCACACATTCACCTTTGACATTCACATTGACGACCCGTTTGGCGCAATGGTTTGAGCGCCGGTTGAGACGCAAGGGTCGCGGGTTCGATTCCCGCACCAACACAAATGTTTGTTAATGAAACAGATATTTGTGTTAGGTCTAGGTGTTCCTTCGTTGTTTCTGGTTTCCATAGTACAAGGGAAACCCTTAGTTTGGGACCAGGACAATGTATGTGATGTTGCCTCAATTTATTTATTTATTCACCACAGCCTTTTATCAAGATCAGAGTATCTGCCAAGCGCATGGATGCTTATATCTATGAAACTGCAAGTGTGTGCAACACTTCTCGATCACTTCAATCTAGTTGTGGTGGGATCCGAGATTTGTATCCAGTATTGCTTTAGGTTTACCTTTTTATCGCTTATATGTACAACTTAGGACTAAAAGTTAAACTTTACCCAGTCCCCACTAGTGCCAAAGCAATTTTAGGGTCGTTGCGAACAACCTTAGCCGCTCAGAAAGTTAATCAAATAGTAAAAGAAATCGCTAGAACAGCCAAAGTACATTTTGTAGCCATTTACTTGGCAAAATGTATTTCAATTATGCAGGCAGCCGCCACAGTGTAGATTGTTACAGTAAAGTAATTACAAAAAATGTATCTGTGTGCAAATTTTCAAATCAGAACTGGTTATCAAAATCTCAGCCTGTCAATCCGAGTATTGTCCAAAACTATAGCTTTAGAGTCTAGAGTACGCTGGATTTTTTTAAAACAATGGTCATCCTGTCTTGATTCTAGATTTTGTTGTTTAGTAGTCTCAATTCATTACAATTTTTATTTAATTGGATGTAAAGGGCAGACAAGCAGAGAGATCATATTGGGGTGCAAGTGGTCCCGCTCAACATCTTACGGGACCAAAGTCAACCTCACCTGCACGTGGCGCACCCTGCTGCACAACGGAAGAGGCTCTGGCGTACCCCACCAACCCGCACTGGGCCAGCGTGGTGGGTGTAGGCCCAAATCCCCCCCTAGATGATTAGTAGGACCAACACAAGGCCCCAAGTGCCCGGCGGTACCGGAAGCCGAGCCAGCGATGACGGAAGCGGGCAAGGCGCCGGGACCAGGGGTGCTAAGAATCCCCGGGTGGCGAAAACCAACCGTCGAACAACCTTGGCCCTGGCAACCTACACACGCACACTGCGCACCGAACAGAATGCTGGAACTGGAGGAAGAATTAAGCAGGATTCACTGGAGTATCGTAGGTTTATCCGAAGTCCGACGACAGGGCGAGGACACGGTGATCCTTAGATCAGGGAACCTGCTGTATTTCCGGGAGGGCGAAGATCTGTCCAAAGGTGGAGTCGGGTTTATTGTCCACAAGTCTCTCGTGAACAACATTGTTCAAATCGGAAGTGTGTCGAATAGGGTGGCGTATCTTATACTCAGAATTACCAAACGGTATTCGTTGAAGGTAATACAGGTGTACGCCCCGACCTCGACGCATCCCGACGAGGAAGTGGAAGTATGAGGATATATCTCGGGCAATGCATACTTCCAAGACTCACTACAATGTCGTCATGGGAGACTTCAACGCAAGGCTAGGCAAAAAGGGCGATGAGGAGTCGAAAGTGGGGCAATTTGGATCTGGGATCCGGAATTACCGTGGCCAAATGCTAGCCGAGTATATGGAGAGGGAAGGACTCTATATGATGAACTCCTTCTTCAGAAAACGGCTGCATCGTAAATGGACCTGGGAAAGTCCGGACGGCGTTACAAAAAATGAGATAGATTTCATCATGTCGACTAAGACCCGGATATTCAATGATGTCTCAGTGATCAATTCGGTAAACATTGGGAGCGATCACCGAATGGTAAGAGGCACATTGAACCTCAATGTTAAATCCGAAAGGTATCGACTGATGAAATCTACGCTCCGCCCTGTAGCCATCCAGATTCAAAACCCCGAGAGCTTTCAACTCGAACTACAAAATCGCTTCGATTGCTTGGAGAGCTGCGTAGATGTGGACAAATATAATGACAGGCTCGTGGAAGCTGTCCTTACGGCGGGTGCAAAGGTCTTCAGACCCAGCCGTACAAAAAAAGTGAGTAAAATTTCGGAACCAACTTTGAAACTCATGGAAGAAAGACGGAAAATGGTTCTGCAAACTTCTGAAGAAGCTCGTCGACGACGGCAGCTCAGCAAGCGTATCTCTAAGTGCCTATCTCGCGACATACGCCAATTTAATACGGAACGTGTTAAAGAAGCTATTGAGCGGAACAAAGGCTCCAAAGTGTTCGCTAGAGATTTGGCTATTGGAGAGAGCTTGCTGACTAAGCTGAAAACAGAAGATGGCAGGATCGTCACGTCACGCCATGAGCTCTTGGCCGAGATTGAAAACTTTTATGGACAGCTTTACGAGACATCACGCACACCTGTCTCCCAAGCCGTTGATAAAAGAGCCAAATTAACCCGGCACTACACCGAAGATATCCCGGACGTCAGCCTGTACGAGATTAGCATAGCTCTCAAACAGCTTAAGAACGGCAAGGCACCGGGTGATGACGGAGTCACAGCGGAGCTTCTGAAGGCAGGTGGACGAACGGTCCTGAAAGCCCTTCAGAAGCTATTTAACTTCGTCATCATCGAGGGAAAGACGCCCAAAGCGTGGCATACTGGCGTGGTGAGGCTTTTCTTCAAGAAGGGAGATAAATCCCAATTGAAGAACTACAGGCCTATCACACTGCTGAGTCACATATACAAGCTGTTTTCGAGAGTTATGACGAACCGTCTCGCACGTAGGTTGGACGACTTTCAGCCTCCCGAACAAGCCGGATTCCGCAAAGGCTTTAGCACCATAGACCACATTCATACGCTGCGGCAGGTTGTACAGAAGACCGAGGAGTACAATCTGCCATTGTGCTTAGCGTTTGTGGACTATGAGAAAGCTTTTGATTCTGTCGAGATTTGGGCCGTGCTACAGTCTCTCCAAAGGTGCCGAATTGACTACCGGTACATACAAGTGTTGCAGTCCCTGTACGCAAACGCCTCCATGTCAGTCCGTTTTTCTTTTTTGAAAAACAAACAAGTACGACATTATTCCGGTAGATGACATTTTTTATTTTTGCATCGCGCTTTTTTTTATGTGATAGGTAGCAGAAGAGCAGGCGGATCACATGCAACACCAGTGGAGTCACAAGTGCGCTGCTATCCTTTTATCCCCCCCGATGGGCCTCCCGTACCCTCACTCACTCGCGTTAGGAAATACTCGTAATGTCACCAAGCAATCCATGAACCCAAGCTCAAAGTTTGTTCAAATCAGTTCTACGATACACTTTTTATCTTATTTTTCTGTCCGTTGCAACATAATTAAGTATTCTTAATGTACCATGCTCCATATTCCATCCTGATGGATCAGGTATTGGGTAATAAAAATGTTATATTATACCATAAGGTACCTTATTTTTTTATGCGGTAGGTAACAGACGATTATTTCTATTAAAATAAAAACTGCTGCAAAAGAAAAGCTTAGCTTTAAATAGTTTAACGAGTTCAGTAGACAATTTTTACTAAAACTTCTAACTTAAAAAACATTCACTGAAATTCGCGACTAAATTCTCAGATTCACCAAATGCTCATAATGAACCAACTACCTTTTTGCCATTTGCCAAGCGACTGGCGGCATTTGGCTCGGGTCTGGCCACTTGGCACGACGTGGCGCGCGTAGCCTTGAATCCTAACTAGTGCGGAATTTAGGCTGATTGCGGTGCTGTTTGTTACTTCGGGAGAGGTAATATTTAAGGTTGGAGGATAGAAAGGAACTCTATGAGTTTATTATTTACTTATTACTGCTGGCTTACAGTACAATACTTTTATTCACAGTATATATTATACGCTAAAGTACTGTTAACACTATGTATGTATGTAATTAATAAATTAGAATATGTTAAGAGTATATAACATTAGTTGCTTTCTCTTTTAACATGATAAGTGACATTTAAACAGACGGACCACCTTATGGTAAGCGATTGCCGCCGCCCATGTACAGTCGAGTGTATCAAAAATATGTATACACTTTAGGATCTTGTCACAGTACATATGTATAAGAGAACGACTTCGACTTTCTTATAAATATGTATTGTGACAAGGTCCTAAAGTGTATAAATATTTTTGAACTCGACTGTGTGCGACATGGCATGAACTGTTGCAGGTGTCTATGAGCAGTTGTAATCTTACCATCAGGTTATCCGTCTTCTTGTCTAATGTTTGAAGTTAGTTTAGAGCAGTGACGAGCAAAAAAAATGTTGATATTCTCGACCGAGACACTACCCCAGCCCAAAGCTATTCCAAGCACTTAAAAATAATTTCTCGTTAAATAAAACGAAAAAAAAAACCATTTGAATTGGTCGATCCATTTCAAATAGAGGGTCGTAACCCTCTGGTAGAAACAAACGGACGCGTGTCTTCAAGGGCTTCGGAAGATGTTCAAAGGGATGCAGGGCGCACGAGCTGCTAATTGGTGGACGCGGGGAACAAAGGCCCAATATTTGGAGCCCTCGGGCATTCAAAGTTGAGCGCATGCGATGGGAATGTTGGAACATTTAGAGGAGAGATGATAAGGAAGGAGTATCCAAATATATTTTATACTTATTATATTCATATTGTTCATGCAAGCGATCAGCCTATGCTGTCCCATAGATGGGCGAAGGCCTTTTCAGAAATCAAGTCATCTACATAACATAAATAAACAGTTAATTATTAACTTCGTTTGGACTATGTTTAGAGTTAAAATAATCCCATCAAAAACAATACTTGTCAAAAAACCAAGTCATGCAACTACCGTAAAAAGTAGTGAGATCCATGTTTTGCCAAGTCGGTTATTCATTTACATTATTGACTTGGCAATCACACAATATAATATCACAAGTAATGCATTCAATTGATTCGGTTGTTTCATGAGGCAGACAGACAGACGGACCACAAAGTGATCCTATAAGCGTTCCGTTTTTTCCTTTTGAGGTACGGAACCCTAAAAAGAGCCAAAATCAGGCATTAGCTTTTCTCATGAGTATTAATAGCGTCCAAGCCCCCAAACATCCTAACCTACAAATTATCGTTTCCTCTTCACAAGGGGTAATAGATAAAATCTACGACTAAGGACTTCACGAGCTGGGACCGGCACTTTTCCTATCAATCCCGCCAACTCGCCGAAACTCGCAATAACTAGCGATTTCCTTAACCTTATTACTGCTAAAAGGGGGTATAAAGTCACCCCACAAAACACCCAAACTAAAACCTACCTTATTTCCTTAAATATAAGACGCATATCGAATGGAGACTTCATAAATAGTAACGGGAGCTAAAGTATTAAAAATTCAACTTAATAGCTGCAGTGATTGGGTTCAGTTTTGATTGGTGGAGGAGAATAAGGTAGGGTTAGCGATTTTAATTTGTAGGAAAGAGGGTTTTGGTTACAATAAAAGTACAGTCGATTCTGTCGTGCTGTGTGCAAATTAAATGCATGTCTATTGTGATAAATGGGAGTACAGTTGGATTGCTTTCTTAGAGGAGTATTTCAATATGTTTAATGAAGCGTTCTGCAAAATTAAATTCGAGGGGTTATCGTTTGGGGGATAAATGTTTTAAGGAAGGGGACACATTTTATATTTAAGTGCTTGCCTCAGGCTTTTGGTAGAACCTTAGCTTAGGCCACAGGATTAGCATCTCCAGCACATATATTCCAAAGTATAATGTTTAGATACCACACTTTGAATCTTATATGCTTGCTAATATATCGACAGGGACAAAGAACCTAAACATTCAAGCAGACCTATGGAAGGAGCTGATTTCATAGCTGGACTGTTCGCGAAAGAAAATTTCTCTGAAACTGTGAGGCACAATAAACACATAATACGAGTAATATAATCTAAGGCAGTATCAGACTACCGTTGAGGTGGAAAGGTCCTTGAGTGAAGGCCACGCGCAGGAGGCCGCAGCCGTGGCACGCCTCCCACCAGGTGGACCGACGATCTGGTGAAGGTCGCGGGAGTCCATTGGACGCGGCAACTTTGGGGGAGGCCTATGTCCAGCAGTGGACGTCTATTGGCTGAAATGATGATGATGATGAGTATCAGAAACTCGGGCTTTGTATATATACAGAGATAGCTTATAAGCTATCTGTAGTCATTAGGCTGTCCATTAAGCTCATCCTCAATGATGCAGTGGCAACTGTCTTGCTTCCGAGCGTGAAATATAACAGGTACGATTTTATTGACTGATTTGAGACAAAATGCATATTAGGTGATTATGTAGCGGCGGCCATCTTTGTAATATTATACTTTGTCAAACTTATAACTCTGTGATTTTAGTGTCCGATGTTTTAAATGCTTCAAAATATCAACGATAATAATTCCTTACCTCGTTTTAAATTGGTATTCTTTTGAAAATAGATCTCGAAGTGTCTTTTAAACGGAGCAGAAATATCGAGCAACAAACTAGCGACTAGTTGACTAGTCAGCGCGGCGAAATCAGCGCGAGAGCAATAAATGCGACCGCGGCCTCCGGGGACATGCTGCCGTCGGCTGCCCGGTCCCGACCGTGTGGAACCGTGGGAGAGCCACGCTCCGGCATGAATGGGCTGACTCTACCGGAGTGATACCATGGCCTCACAGAAGACTGGCGTGAAGCAGCGCCGTGTGTTTCATCGAGTGAGTGAGGACACCGGAGGCCCAATTGAGAGAAAGGGGGTTAAAGGTTGGCAGCTGCACTTGTGACTCTACTGGTTTTGCAGGTGTCCATGCTCGGCGGTAATCGCTTGCCATCAGGTGATTTGACGGCTCGTCTGCCACCTAATATCATAAAGAAATAAAAATCATTATTATGTGATAAATAGTAGACGAGCAGATGGCATCACTTGATGGTAAACGATGGCCGCCGCTCATTCATGCCGAAGCGTGGCTCTCCCACTGTTAAAAATGAGAGAGATGCTCAGAAAACTTCTAAGTCCATTGTAACTTGAATCCTCCATGTGTATCATCTTGTTGGCCTACACGATGACAAAAAGGCGACATCTAGCGCTATTGTCTGAAGTGCGGCGCATTCAGGGTGCATTGTTTTACAAGTCGTTTTGCACAGAACTGCATGGCTTGGCCGTTCGCCAAGCGGTGCATTTTTCCAGGAACACTGGTAGATGTTTACAGGAATAATGTTGTTTAAGGTGCACTTCGAGGAATTGGCGGCTTTTGGCGGTTTGGCTGAGAGGTGTGTGGTAACTCGTAGTGTTCCTGGAGAAACGTTATGGGGTCGCCTTTACGATAGATGTTTGTATTAGTAAACTTGCAACTTAAGCCATGGAAGAGTCAGGCTTCGGCATGACACACAGAATACCGCCGTGTAGCAGTGCTTGCGCTGTTTCGTCGTGTGAGTGATGTCACCGTAGGCCCAAATGGGGAAATTGAGGTGTAAAGTTGTCAGCGTAACTCTACTGGTGTTCCAGGTGTCTATGGACGGCAGCAATCGTTTACCATTAGGTGATCCGTAAAATGATAATAAAAATGAAATGATGTAATTAGACAGAGAACCAGAGTCACCGACATACCCCACCGAATCAGCAAACTGAAGTGGCAGTGGGCTGGTCACATTAGCCGCTGAACTGACAACCGTTGGAGCTATAAAGTCCTTGAGTGGAGACCGCGACTCGGTAAACGTAGTGTTGGACGCCCTGCTACAAGATGGGATGAGGACATTAGAAGTCTGGCTGGAGTGAGCTGGATGAGAGTGGCCGAAAACCGGGAGCGGTGGCGTGCATTGGGGGAGACCTATTATCTCCACAGTATTTTGGAGTGTCCAGAATCGCTTCCAATTAGTTAATACGTCAGCTTGTCTACTAGCTACATATCACATAAAAAGTAGCAGGATGACTCAACTCGTGAACCGGTCAGCTTCAATAGGATGTCCAGATCAAATTACCCGGTTCCATTCGCAGCCCCTAATGAAACGATGTAAAATTAAAACTAAGTTAACCAGACACTCGGCATCCCCGCAAATGTAAGCAAAAATTACTGCATTTAGCAGACACAGAGTTACGTCACAGAGTTCATGTAGCCAGTGGTATTAGGAATCAAATAGATGTTAAATGTTGGCGCTAGTTAACGTTGGTGTATAAAGGTTCGTTGCCCAATGTGCTAGTCATGTCGTTTCGGAATTATTCTGCAAAAATGCATTTAAAAGTTACCAATTCGCATTTCAAGGTCATGGGCACGTGACTTGACTTGTTCATTTTGTTTGGAGATGAATTTCTGAAGACTTCTTTTAAGTTTCGATAGTTCAAAATAAATAATTTAACAATAAAATTTTGACAACATAACATACATTGCCCTGATCTGAAACTAATGGTTAGTAAAAGACGTAGTTAAAGGGATTTAACTGTTTATTATGCCACCGTAAAAAATCGAAAAATAACAAACGAGGCAAAATTTAACTTGGATAAATGGATCATGTTAAAAAAAAGATTAGAACTGGTGCCTCGTAGTGCGCTGGCTCGACGGTTCACAGATCAGCAGTTCCAACTGTTTTTCTTTTATTTCATTGGGCATATCTAACATCGTATGATTTTGAAAAATAAACCTAACTGCGTTTAAATAATTATTTTTACTGCAGTTTCTTTTTTTCTGAAACTTGATCAAATACCTATAAAATTAATCAACTTACCAATTCGAATTATTCAGGGTGTACGTTGCCACATACACCTTTTTGCTACTGGCTACATTTATGTTGTAACTGACATATTTTTAGAGCTCAGCTAAAGTGCCACTTCATATTTTCGCTCCTGGAATTCCGGCTGGAGTGCACTCCAAGTATCGTTCTGGTTTGTAAATGTTTGAATGGGAAATTGACGACAAACAAACAGATATCTTTGAGTTAGTTAAATTATACCTACTATTTTATTGTAGGTACGACGTAATGTTATCCCTTAATAAGACATAGTTCCCACCTGGTTTTGAACCGTATATATCACGATATAAGAGCGATAACCAATATTTTTTTTTGTTGACTTATGGCCGATTAAGACAAAAAATTTATTAACACCAGTGTACACAGGTTGTGAACATTTCTATCCCTATGACCACGACTTTTACTAAGCAGTCTGAACAACATTTGTAAAAAAAAAACAACAAATGGAAATCAGGACCAACGAAAGTTCGAGAAACATTTAGACCCAACGCATATTGTTTCATCAAAACATTTCTTTATCATTTACTCACTCTCATCTGTTCAGATTTTTTAGATGATATTATTACATATGTATTTTTAAGGCACCAAATCTTTTTCAAGTCTTTTGGTTTTATAACGGTCATAAATTTTCGTCTATCTTTTCCACAAACTAAATTCCACCCGAACAAAGTGAGGAAATTTTAAAGAAATTGTTACAATCAAATACCCTCCATTTTATAGCAGTGCAGCCTATCCTTCGAAGTGCAGCCTTACGCCTTGGGACCAATTACTACCCACAAGCAAAGTCACAGACCTTTAAAATCCTTCCAAACAATCACTCTAAACCCCACAACACGTCTCAGGATAAGCTCGCATGTAAATTTTTCCGTAGGTTCAATTGTTGCCCTCGAATCCCCGATCGCGTCCGTCGTCCCTCAGGACCAAGGGGGGACCTCCTTCAATGGTAATTCGATAAATCAATCGGCTTTTGTGCGGTTTTGTTTGTGTTTGCGACAATGGCCGATTTTGTTATTGTTCGAGTAGTTTGATGAAGATGTTGTTTTGTTTAGTTTTGGTTTGTAGTTTTCATCGCACCAGCCTATAGACAGTTAAATATACAAACTTTTGGGGTCTTTACGCGGAGGATGATGTTAGCGTTAGGCTTTCCATTGCTAAGTTGACATCACATACGCTTTGTGAATATTCTTCACTTGTTTTGGTTTCCTTAGTGTATAACCACAAGGCTTATTTATTATGTAACACGAAAAACGAAACACGATGTAATCCACATCCAGCGCCATCTATTGGCAAAAATTAGGACTAATATAATTTAATCCCAAGATTGTCTGGAAGAGATCGCTATTAGCAATAATACCGCCGAGATTGTATTTGTAAATTGCCATTGAGCATCAAGTTGGGTAATAATTTTTATGCAATAAACAGTACCTATCTATATATCTAACTAATAGCAATACTATGTTTCGAAACACTAGATTTATCATAAATTGTAACGTGAGCTTCAAAACTAAGGCTGTGAACACTTCCAGGAATAAAACGCCAAGTTGAGTCAGAAGTTAAAGCAAATTTACCTTCTAATACCCAAAAGTTGACTCACGTCTTCCAATAAAATAAAACATAAGCAGTTCCCGACTGCGTCAATTCCATATTTCTGCTGTAAAAGATTTATGCTGCCTTTCCTCGACATCTGCAAGATTTATGGACGTAAACAAAGTGAATCGATAAATAGCGAGTTTTTCGAGAATTTGATGTCGAGTGACTGACGCACGTGAGCTGGGTCGCGATTTGAGGGGCTCTTATAGTTTGCATGAACAGATTGGGTATTTTGCAAGCTAAGCGGTGACTTGCTCGGTTAAGGGTTGTGGGTCCCTTGATCTTGTGCGATTTTAGAGATTTTTTATGTGATACGGATCACGTGATGGTAAGCGGTAACCGGCCGATCATAGACACCAATCATCATCATCATAAGCAACCCACGCTCGTCCACTGCTGTACATAGGTCTCCCCCAATGCACGCCACCGCTCCCGATTTTCGGCCACTCTCATCCAGCTCACTCCAGCCAGCCTTCGAATGTCGTCATCTCATCTTGTAGCAGGGCGTCCAACACTACGTTTACCGAGTCGCGGTCTCCACTCAAGGACTTTATAGCTCCAACGGTTGTCAGTTCTGCGGCTAATGTGACCAGCCCACTGCCACTTCAGTTTGCTGATTCGGTGGGCTATGTCGGTGACTCTGGTTCTCTGTCTAATTACATCATTTCTGATGCGGTCCTTCAAAGATACTCCGAGCATAGCCCTTTCCATAGCTCTTTGAGCGACTTTGAACCGGGAGACACCAAAGGAGACATGTAATAGGTAGCAGATGAGCAAACTGATCATCTGATTGTGAGCGATTACTGCTGCCCATAGACACCCTCGACACCAATGGACTCACAAGTGCGCGGTCAACCTTTAACCCCCTTTCACCCTAATAGGGCCTCACTCACTCACCGAAATACAGCGCAGGTGCTGCTTCGCGCTGGTTTTCTGAGAGGCCGTGGTTTTACTTCAGTTGAGCTGGCCCATTCATACCGAAGCGTGGGTCTCCCACGGTAAACGTGTTACGATTACGTTAGACCAATCGATTGTTCATCGGTCGAGGACATCGATTTTAGAATCGATAAATAGACGACCACCACATACATGTTTCGAATTTGAATACCAACCTCGGATTCTGTGGTGGGTGGGTAGTGGAACAAATGCTACAAAGTCATATGAATATACAAATTGTTGAATTTATTACATCATTTTAAATGCTATTGTCGTCTTGAGTGAGTTGTCACGTGAACAACTTGTTTGATCTAAAGTTGTCAAAGTAGTCTCGATAGAATCCGTAAGTCAATAAAACGCTAAACACCTGGGTTTTATTGAGTGACCGTGACCTTGACTGACTTTGACAGTTGACTATCCACATTATATCAATTATTTCACTTAACATTGAAAGTTATCCTTATAAATGAGGGTAGAGCCATATTATAAAAAATCAAAAAAAGAATACCAACCTCTCAATATTAACAAACCAATCAATACACACACCAAACATTGGCTTCACACAATTTTAATATAGGTTATAGTAGATTGAATATTAGCATTTGCCATTATTCCGTCTCACTATTACCACATTCAATTTGGGTTTAGCGTGAACCGTATTATAATTTAGTGGAGCAATTTGATGTCAAATGTGATCAGTGCCTGGGATTAATATTGGTTGTGGAAGAACGGAATATCTCAGTAAGTACGAGATACTAAATAACTATCTTTATGTAGGATTCAAAAGTACTATGACTCTACTATACTTATTAACAATAATTATGCATGACTGTCTACACTTGGCCGTGGGAGAGCCACGCTTCGACATGAATGGGCCGGCTCGACCGTAGTGATACCACGGCCTCACAGAAGACCGTCGTGAAACAGCGCCAGCGCTGTATTTCGTCGAGTGAGTGTGTCGGTGCAATATGGAACTAATCTAATAACGTCCGAAAACGAAGCAATGGCGGGCCATTGGTATAAAAATAAAAAGGATGAAAAAAATCATGACGATCGCTTCTACAAGAGATAAAGATACCCCTCAATAAGCACATCTACAAAATAAGTATCAAGTACCTACAAAAATAATTGACCCTTGAACCTAAGGAGACTCTTGACCTTCGCCCGATGTGGCCGATAAGCTAAAATATATACTAATAAAGTCTTCGAGGGGATATTCTTGGAGTACGTGGGATTAAATGAAAACCATCGATATGTGACGGTCAAGGACCGAAACCAAACCAATTCATGCTCAAAACTAGTAATAGCTAAATGTTAACTTATGTAATGTTATATGTAGGTAATGTTAACTTGTCAATTCTATCTGTGGAAATTTATAATTAGCATTAGTTGGAATATTGTTTTTCACATTTAAAATTGTCTGTAAAATTCCCTAATAGAAATAAAATGTATGCTATGAAAACGACAGTTCAACTGAAGTGAAACTGCACTTGCATTTTACCGTGTAAGTGAGGATACCAGAGGCCAAATCTGGAGGAAATGGAGTTAAAGGTTGGCAGCAATGCAGTCGCCTTTGACAAGCTCAATGGTGTAGTGTAAATTCGCATTTGGTGGCGCACCTGCTTCATTCGCCAAAAGTCGAAATCCCCACGTTTTTTATGTAATAAGTGGCAGACGAGCAGATGGATTACTTTATGGTAAGTGATTGCCGCCTCCCATAGATACCAGTAGAGTCACAAGTGCGCTGTCAACTCCTTTCCTCTTAATTGGGCCTCCGATACCCTCACTCTGCTGTAGGTCTGTTAGCCGCAACGCGCCGCAAATGTCTCATCATTCATCATCATTTCAGCCAATAGACGTCCACCTGCTGGACATAGGCCTCCCTCAAAGTTCTCTACACATATCCGTCCTGTGCCACCCGCATCCAAGGGACTCCCGCGACCTTCACTAGAGCAAAATGTCTAAGCTACCTAATAGCATTTTTTTTAATATTACCACAGTCATTTGACCTAATGAGGTCTTATTTAAAGTACCATCCTAGGCAAAAACGTTGTTCGAAAATCAATCGACATTAAAATCGTCCCCAATAAATACGATGCCGATAATCGCCTCCCGTATCGATACATCGGGTCTCTCTAGGTTTTTGTCGAGTAAATTCTATTAGGAGATTAAAGCACGACCCACATCCGTAATGGGAAACTATGGGCCTTTCATGGGAGGATGGGAAGATATGGCCCTTCGTTGGGTCCGAGCCTTTTATTTGGTCTGACCTGATTATGTTTCCTCTGTGCGGCAAATTAGATTAAGTTCGCGGGTATCATTTAAATAATGAAATGCGTTACGGACGGATAGGTCGATTGCGCGTCGACACCGTGGTCACTAGATGTGACTACACCCAAGTAGAAAAATCATCGTTTAACCAATCGAGTAGGTAAAAAAACTCTCGAGTTTAGATTGAGATAAACTTTGATCATTTGACAGTGAGTCTTTCATTTGAGAGAGAGCTACACTTTGCGTGAATGACAAAGCTCAACCAGACTAACGATGATATCACGGCGCCGCGGAAAAAACGCATATATCGATACTGACTACTGAGTCTGAAGTGGCAGTGGCTGGCCATATCTGCCGCAGAACTGACAACCGCAGGGGTAAACGAGTTCTGGAGTGGAGACCGCGTCTTGCTAAACGTAGTGTAGGACGGCTTCAGGCCAGATGGAGTGACGATCTGCGCGAGAGGGCTGGCTGGAGCTGGATGCGAGTAGCCGAAGATCGATCAAAGTGGCGAGCATTTGGAGAGGTCTACGTCCAGCAGTGGGCTGCAACAGGCTGATGATGATGACGATACTGCGTATATTGATAATGGATTTTCAGCCAACATTAATTCTGATTCGTTACGGGACGGCTTTCGCTATAAGCAACTGTTAAACCTGTGATATAGACAGCTCAAATTCTGTGTCTAAATATTTCATAAGAACATATCTCTCACTATCTAAACCGCGTTATATTTAGAAATGTAACTCAAGAACATAATAACAACATCAAAATCGCACAGAACTCTCAAGCAACCTCACGATCCAGCGCATAATTGCCTCCAACAACGAGGTCGAATCCGCCCCTATTATTCATTTAAAGCTTCTAAAGTCAATATTTCCCGTTGCCCATTAAAAAGCGGACGCAATTTTATTCCCTAAGCAACAAGTAGGCACTCGAGCACCTTATTTCAAGCCAATCAGCAATTCAAAGCGGCCACTGGGCAGTTTCGCCACAGTATCAATAAAAGCCAATAGCATGTCATTGAGAAAGTCCCGCTTTGACACTAGATTTTCTGATGTAGTCCATGCAACAGAGAAGAGCAGCCTCATGCTTTCTTCTTTTTAAAGTAACCTTGTACCACAAGCCTTTCCATCGATTCCTGGTTAACTGCAGTACTCGTAACTGCTCAATCGACGATATCTGTCTGTATGTGAAGTTCTGTGAAGATGGAAACATAGGTGCAAATTGCTGACCGGGCTTTTTAACAGACTCTAACACCACATCTCCAGTGTGTCGATTTTTTAGCCTTAGTGGACAGGTTTCAGCCCGATATAAAAAATATTAGAAAGACGAGGAATTTTAAAAGGTGGGTTGAAAACATAAATACTTATTCTTTAATCAGTTTAAGTAATTTATGAATATCATAATGTTCGCAGCGCACTTGTGACTAAATTGATATCACTAGTGATCATGGGTGGCGGCATTCTGCTATCAGGTAATCCGTTTACTCGCCTCTCACTTAATGGATTAAAAAACTGTGAAATTAGGAATTCAGGAAAGCGCGGGCGTGGCCTGCCCTCGCTATAAGACGAACTCGCTAAAAGAAGTCGTAAGTCGAACTTACCAATAGGTTTACTGTTCCCCGCTCCTGCCTCCACTTCAACGTTGACCTTTAAGAAAAGTTAGGTTGAGCATCTGGCTTCGTCAATACTGTGTACTACCATATAAATTTTATTATCCAACTTCGCGATTACCTTCCCACGAACATTCTAGCTCCACCATTTCCATTGCTCCTCAACTTCGACTTTATTACAAACACTTTGTTACAAAACGACCGGTGGAAGTCAAACATACCGATAAATGGTTATAAGTTTGATTCTACTGGTGAAGGTGACTTGGGGCAAAGTGTCCCCTAATATCATGGTGGACATTAAAATTCATTTTTACCAAATGTCACTTTATACTGAACTCCTGGGGGAAACTCCATTTTGGGGCCGCATTTTTATTGGAAATTAGATCATCTTTGGAAAGTATTGGTCTTTTGAATAGAGGGATTATCGTTTTTGGAAAAATAAAAAGGTGTTTCATTTAAATATACTTCTTTTTATATGTATATGTTAACCTTAGCAGTAGCTAAGGCAACTTCTTTTTAAAGAAGTATATTGAAGTATATTTAGTAAGCAAAGGTAGCTCCTGCTAAAAAAGGTTTTTACATTCCAATTAGGCGACACCCGGCCCGCTTTATGCTCATTTTATTTCGAAAATAGCCGGATATAGTATGTAACAGCCAGTGGGTTAAGGAGATTTATAACACAGACTTTAATGTTGTCAAATGAGTCTTCGTATCTACTGATACAGTCTAGAGTTTGGTTTACATAATCTGTGATTTGGTTTCCATAGGCGCCCATATGAATCGTTTTATTTTCATTTAATTAACAAATTAAAGTAGGCCGTACAGATAGACAACCTTCAGACAGCCTTCAATTAGAGAATAAGGCAGTTGATTAATTACTCAATATTCTGGAAATGCTTCATTCTAATTAATTCTCACTTAACGGTTTCAAAAGTAATATTAACTACGACAGGGTTTTTTAAATCTAGAAGTCAGGGTTAAGAAGAGACTTATAGTAATTAATAATTAATGATACCTCTAAGTATCTTCATGTAAAGATAAGTAAAGTATCAGGTCTACATACTGTCCCACTGCAAGGCAAAGGCTTCCACCATTGAAATCTATACTCTGATTCATAATCATGTTAAGTAAACTGACAGATGTCAATGTGTCATCTCCATATATTATCCCTCAATTTGACACATGCAAAATGTCAAAATGCATAGAAACTTGTCATTTTCATCTGTCAGCTTACTTTACATGATTATGAATCAGAGTATAGCTATCACTACTATGATGGGATTAGGCTTAGTCACCACGCTTGCCTAATGCGGATTGGTGATCACAAACCCGAGCTATGTTTCGAAACATACTTTTACTCATCCTTTATGTACTTAGATGGATACTTCTGCAGCAGAAGTATCCAGACTGCCTGGGTGGCGCAGTGGGTAGTGGCTGCACTTAGGGTCCCGGGTTCGACCTCAGGGTCAGGGCATAACGTTGTATGTGAATTTTCCTCTTCAGAACATTACAATGTCAGCCCGAAGTCTGAAAGCGGTCTTGTAGGCTTGTAGCACGTTAAGCTATTGGTTCCGCGCTTGATCTCCTAAGTCACTAGTGTGACTTAGATTTGGGTAGCTTAGTTTTCGGTCTACGACCCCCATTAACCCAATAAGTCGATAACTAGCGCGCAATTACGGACGATCGAGAACAATCGAGAGCCACTCCAGCCAGGACTTGGAGCTAGTGTTGGCAAAGACTTTAACTCCTAATTTAGGTAATGTTCTCCAGGCTTAGAGACAAGACCCGCAATTAAAAGTTTAACGTGGTAAGGCCTGGACAGCAGTCACAATAGAAAATTAATTGTTTTTGCCTTTCACAAGGCTTTTTGGTCATACGACGTTAACTGCCTCACTCGACGATCACAGAGACGTCATACTTTAATGATCATTATCTTTATTTATAGAGCGCTTTTTGATAAAAAATAATAGCCCCATCGTGACTAAACATACATAATAATATTAAACTAGGACTTGAGGGACTCGAGTCCATGCCAACACTAGTTAGAGCCCGCAGTTACAGCCATTAGGAGGTTTTCATTATCCGATAATTTGCGGAACGCTGAGACGCGCTCACCAGCTTAGCGCCGACCTTTGAGTGGAGTTTAAATGGAGATCTATGAATGGAATACCTAAACTGGACGTTTTCAAATACCTCTTTATGAACTAAGATAACCTACGGAACAAATACATATACACACAAACAAGACATGTGTATGTACACAACCACACAAGCACACACACACGCACACGCACGCACACACCCATACACTAAATACACACACACCATCATCATCATTATCATCATCATTTCAGCCAATAAACGGCCTCAGCTGGACATTAAAGCCTCTCCCAAAGTTCTCCTTTCTTCACCAGATCGTCGGTCACACACACATACAACTGCATTAATATATCTTAGAGAAAGAGCAGTATAATTATATTTGCTTGATGATACTCAAATTCGACTACCAATATTGTTTGTATAAATTACGCAGACTTAGATTCATTAAGACCTGCTTTTAATCTAACTTTTATGTAGTCTAAAATGTTTCACTTAGAAAGAAGTATTCTTGACATAAGTATCACTTGATTAGTAAACTCTTAGTCATTAATTATATTTGAAGATTTTTTATTACTGTACATTAAACTCAATACTATATATGAACTTTAAAGTATCACTTGAGCTTATGTGAACATTATAACTATTATATATATCGTCGTATAAGTCTTCGTATCTATCGTCAAAGGCAGCAGTGATTGCTTACCATCAGGTAAGTCGCTTGCACGTTTGCTCCCTTTTCCAACATTATTCTAACAGTCAGTCAGTGCATGCCTCTACTAGTTGCAAGTTTTTTAAGCCCATTAACAAAAAAAAAAGTTGCGTACAAGTTTGTACAAACTCCGTTTGTGTGAGTGAGTGCATGTGTGTATAATAATATGTTGTAAATAGTGTTTTAATTCTTATTTATCGTAATTATGAGAATCCATGTCGCCGATACAATTCATGTACCTAATAGTTGAAAATTGCGACTTTGTGACCAGTGATAAGAGATCCATTAAACAAATCAACCGCATCTGGCAGCGAGCCAAGCAAATGAGTCGGACGGCTTTGATAGCGTCGACAACTCTTGAATCGAGGAGCGCCCTACACAATGTTCCGGTAATGTGATAAAGTAGAAGTGAAGACGTAGGCAATGTCCGTTAATGAGGAGAGATTTATAGATTTTACCAGGGCGAGGCTTCCTTACAAATATATTTTTGTTGCCACCAAGTTGGAGAAAAAAAACCAGCCGATTTCTTCCGTACGTGAAATGGGCTCGCCTGTAACCTGATTGCGGAAAAGTCCGTACAAAGAAGAAAGAAGTCAGTCCCCAAAAATCAGACCCTAAAAGCGGCCGTCGCTTTAAGGTGATGGGTAAAGTACACAAGCAATGCCAATATTATTTAAATTGTTAGCTTCTAAACCAGATTTTTTCAAATATTTGCAGATCGTCCGAAATTTTAGTAAACATTCATGCCATTCATTTAATAATAATTTAATACTGTTTGGTCTGTTTTTATTCTCAATAAAACTATCGGCTTTTGGCGTTTTCTCAAGTTTCCAAATATATAATAATATAGTGGCCCGCCCTCACTTCGCTTCGGGACCGTAATTTAGAAATGAACCAATAGATGGCGCTGTGTCCAATTACATCGCGCAAGCGTTTCGTGTTTTCGGTTTACCTATAAGCCTTGTCGTTGTCCATAGAAGTTATCTCTTTATATATAGTATAGAAGATAATATAGACCAAAAAGTAGCACACAAATAAAAAATTATAAAATATCTATTAATGGTTTTGACGGTTTATTGTTCCCGCAGTTATTTAGAAGAAATGAAATGAAATGAAATGAAATGAAATGAAATGAAATGAAATGAAAAAATCTTTATTTGACACAGTAAGAACATACACTAAGACGCAAGAACAAACAATACAATATTAAAAAAAATATAAAATACATAAATTAACACAAAGTACAAATAAACAAAAAGTAACTGTGCCAAATAGGCGACCGCTCAGCGCTTTTGTCGGAGCTAGCCAGATATAGCTAGCGCCGACGCTGGTTTCAGCGGCTGGCCTAAAAACATTGCGCCTCTGTTCCCCTCTGCCACCACTTATAACAACCCGACAAGGTGTTCTAAACAGAGGACAGAGATGAACAGAAACGCAGCTGGGGGGCAAGATAACACACATAAGTAATAAATATAACTAGGTGACATACAGCATACAGATATACAAAAAAAAAAAAAAAAAAAAAAAAAATAAAAAAAAAATAAGAGAGAGAAGAGAGATACAGTTCAGCAGCTTACAATTTAAATTTGTTGTCATCGCTAGTATACGGTACCTTTCGCCTTAAAGTGCGATCCACAACCAACTCATTAGCATACTGTCTCATTAACAGACTTAAACCTAAACATTTAATTACCATCCACTTATTCTTAATAAGTTTCTTAACCCTCATCAATTTTTTACGAGTCCAGCCCAAACTCCGAATCGCCAATAACAGATAAAATGCCCGGACAGATATAGTCCTGGGCCAGATAAGGCGGAATTAAGTCCTATCCGTCTCTCTTCGGGTTATTTCAAATTTTTATTACTCACCAAGTCGGCACATAAATTTAGCTCTCCAGTTTTATGTTTGCTAGTGATGGGACTTTCGAGTCTGCGATTCGAAATACACATGAATAAAATAAATTCCTAGATTTTTTGCATAACTGTACATAGTTATTACATAGATATCTCTATCTTCTATGTAACTATTAAACTTTAGTAATAAAATATATTATACTTTAATAATTTAACCTTAATTAATTTTAATAGTTAAACTAGTAAGTTCAATATCCCGTTTTAAGTCTTTATAGACCTGTGTCAGGAATATATCGCTCTTCTTTCTAACTTGTTAACAGTTAACCTAATATTAGTGGCAAAATATTACTTTTCTTTAATTTACATTAATCCTTATCTTAGTTATTTAAAATTGTATTAATAATAAATCAGTGTGTGTGTGTCTGTGCGTGTGTGCAATTGTGCATTTGTGTGTGTACGTACATGTAGGTATAGGAATGTTTGTGTGATTGCAGTCAGGTGTGTGTGTGTTAAATTAAAAGTGATTCCACTTATTCGTAGGTTGTTGACTGTAACCATGATCTTTACAAGGATTAACTGTACAAAAAGATTATGAGACTTCAAAACGACACACGCTGGATTTTACAAGACTTAAATGCAAGTCTAACGTAGCACTTGCCCGTCCCTAATGTGGGTGCTTTAAAATTTTTAATAATTTCTGGCGAGAGGTGCATTTGCATGACATTACCATTACAATTCTTTCGCGTTATTGTCCTCCTTTGTTTCGCAAACAAAGCGCAGGTTTCACAAACGAATGTTAAATAAATTGTTTCACTATTAAAGGCCTGTGATGAATCGCCCCAGTTGCCGAGGTGAGATGAATAATAAGCAAAGTGATTGCGAAAGTTTTAAACTAGGGCTTTTTTTGCCTAAACGCTAATGTAAATGGCTAACTGTGGGAGAGTCACGCTTTGGTATGTATGGGCCGGCTTGACTGGAGTGATACAACATCCTCACAGAAGACCAAATTGTAAATTGCAAGATTTTTTTAGTTCAATCACTGTTAACCAAAATGTTTTCGAAAATAAATAAAAATACGCGATGGCGTAAGCATCACCCGCTCCCGCCTCACTGTCGCAAATGGTTGTTGGTTCCTACTCTAGAATGCCATCAACTTAACTTTTACTTAATTTCTATGATCTAGAAGCCCTGCAGTGGGACAGTACATCGGCTGATACTTTACTTTAGAAACATTTCTGTTTGTTCAATTTTTGAATGAATATTCAAGTACAAGTGCTTAAGAGTTTTTAAGTCATAGGTAGCAGACAAGCAAACAGATCACCTGATGGTAAGCGATTGCACGCACATAGCCCTCTACGACACCAGTAGAGTCACAAGGGCGTTGTCAACCTTTAACCCCTTTTCTCTCCGGTTGGGCCTCCTTCCCCTTACTCGACGAAACACAGCGCAGGCGCTGCTTTACGCCGGTCTTCTATAAGGCCGTGGTATCACTCCAGTCTAGCCGTCCCATTCATGCCGAAGCGTGGCTCTCCCACGACTTTAAAGTCATAAACTCTAAAAGAGGAATAAATTTCATATAAACTCCATGGCCAACTTATCGGAGCTACAGTAAAACAGTCACGGCCGCAGGGCGGGGCGCCCGCCCGCAGCATGGTTAGGGCGGGCTTGACAAATTTGCGCGGACGTCTGTTCCTGATGGAAGTAGGTTACCTAGTGATAGTGATGCCATCAAAAACACCCGCGTGAGGGATATTTTGAGGGAACACCATTTGATAATCTATAGGATAATTATGGAAATGATGTAATTCGACAGAGAACCAGAGTCACCGACAAAGCGAACCACCGACTTAGCGAACTGATGTGGCAGTGGGCTGGTCACATTACCCGCACTGACAACCGTTAGAGCCGTAAAGCTCTTGAGCGAAGACCGCGACTCGGTTAGCGTAGTGTTGGATGCCCTGCGACAAGATGGGATGATGACATTCGAAGGCTGGCTGATGTGGGCTGGATGAGAGTGGCCGAAACTCGGGAGCGGTGGCGTGCATTAGGGGACACCTATGTCCCAGCAGTGGACGAGTGTGGGTTGCTGATGATGAGGATATCTTTTCTTATGTGATAAGTGGCTGACGAGTGCTGAAGAAAGTAAATGGGTCAAAGAGCAGAGGACGACCAAAAAAGAGATGCATGGATTGTATGAAAAATGACAAAACTGAAAAGGGGATGAATGATACGATGAAAAATGACAGGGACGAATGGAAGAAAAAAACATACTACGCCGTTTCCAAATAACCTGGGAATAGGGTAGGCAGATGATGATGAAGTGGCTGACGAGCAGAAGGATTACCTGATGGTAGCAGTGTTGAAGCGTCACAAGTGCACAATCAATATTTAACAACCTTATCCCCCAATTGTTCTTCCGGTACCCTCCCTCACTCGATAAAACTCAACGCAGGCACTGCTTCACTCCGGTCTTCTGTGAGGCCGTGGTATCACTCCGGCCAACCCATTCATGCCGAAGCTTGGCTCTCTCACGGTCGAGGTTTCTTGTTCCCATGGTTCCTACATAGCATAAGATATTTTCGATCATTGTGAATTCTCTGTTAAATACTTATGGTCAAGTTGGTCGTGTTGATATGACAGCATACCGTGAATGTTACTAAGTATTTGGACATCTTGGATATAACCAGCGACTTCGTCCGCGTTAACCCCTTAAAACCCCCTTTTCGCAATAAAAAGTAGCCTATGTCTTTCCTCACGGTCTAGACCATCTGTATACCAAGTTTCATTCAAATCCGTTTCGTAGTTTTGGTGTGAAAGAGTGACAGACAGACAGACAAGGTTACTTTCACATTTATAATATTAATATATCATAATATATTATAGTTAGGATACTTGTCAAAGAAACAAATGAAGATGTCCGGATAAGGCTCTAGAGTGTTATTTTATTAATTTCACGTGTTTAGTTAACGTTTACAATGTAACTATAGACAAATAAAATGATCTCCATAAAATCGAACTAATCCTCAAATAACAAAGTGGCAGTATTGTTTGTTCAAGTGGAATGCATAAACTTACTTTGTATTATACGAGCGAACTGATGTAAATTTTATACGAGTGTGCCATCTTCCAAACATCTCCAGTACTGCGCTGTAGGTTTCATGTTCCAATCTGCAACACTGTTGTCTTAGATTGGTAAAATTATGCTTCTTTAACGGGAACTAACGCGTGTGAAAAATTTAAATGTGTGAACTGTGGGAGAGCCACGCTTCGGCATGAATGGACCGGAGTGATACCACTGCCTCACAGAAAGCCGGCGTGAAGCAGCCCCTGTGCTGTGTTTCGCCGAGTGAGTGAGGGTACCGGTGGCCCACCCGGGGAGGGAAAGGGGTAAAAGGTTGGCAGCGCGCTTGTGACTCCACTGGTGTTGATACAAGTCACGAGTAACAGTTAGTATTCTCATATATTGTAAGTCACTAAGATCAAAGAATTCATCCTGACTGTGATCATTGTCGGCTACAATTCTTTTATGTATGGAATAATGACGATCTCTTGTTCAGAAAGCGAACGTTTTTTGCACTTCACCACCATTGCCCGCTTCTGGATCCACACATCTAATCAAAACGTTTATTTAAATTACGAGGAAAGTGAACGCCCCGTTTTATTGCAACCGCATGACCCGAAAAATAATATTAAAACTCCCTATAAAAACACCGCCTCAAAATTTAATACAGTGGGGTATACATAGGAGCAGAAATTTTCGTAAGCCGCTTAAGTTTCGCGTCTTGCGAAGTTTACCTAAGGGGAGTACGCTCGGCCTGCAGGCTGCAAGCTAGCAGCTTGCTTCTGTATGCATAGTCAAAGCGATGTGAGACTTGATACTGGATTGGGATGTTAGAGCTGTGAAAGTCACTTATACTAATACATTTTAGTCGTTTTATCCCGAAGTAATAGTAGGTAACACAAATAAGACCACTTACATCATCAAAATGCAAGAATAAAAATCAGCTGCGCCATTCATTATTTCCTGGTGAATATAATTACATATTTGTATTGAACAGCTGATTTACACGTTGCTTATTTTGATGATTTAACATGCTCCAAGCATTTTTGCTAAATATTATTATTAGCGGCCTCGCGCGACTTCGTCCGCGTGGAATAGTAACTTTTTACCCCTTACCCCCTTTTCGCACTAAAAAGTAGCCTATGTTCTTTCTCAGGGTCTAGATCATCTGTATACCAATTTTCATTTAAATCCGTTCAGTAGTTTTGGCGTGAAAGAGTAACAGATAGACAGACAGAGTTACTTTCGCATTTATAATATTAGTTAGGAAGTTAGGATTAGGATTAGGTCAGGCTTCGGGATTAAAACGACAAAAATTTTACGGTGTACATACAATATGTACGTGTCTGTAAACATTTAATTTTTCTGCCAATCATTCTGAACAAATTTTGAAAATTTGTCGAAGATATTTTCGACTCTATACAGGATTGACAAGTTACGTGACCGACTTTGTATGAACAGTGCGAATTTTTAAAAGTCATAGTCAAATATTGTTCAGAATATTTGTTAAAAGACGTGGTTGTAATGTGGATGTAAATGCTGACAGATACACCCTGTATAACGTCGTAAGGCCCAGACCAAAGACACAATGGAAAATAATGGTTTGTGCCGTTTAAAGGCTTTTGGGTCTTACAACGTTATTGTATAGTAGGAATACAAATAAAAGTCATTCATACAAATTACTATAAGTTTATTCAATATGTATATGAAGGTATACATAGTATCGGAGATACATGGTATCGGGTAGGTAGCTAGCGATATTACTACAGATATAAAGGTAAGTCCAACCAACTTTCTACACTTCAATCCATTATTGCACTTGACACCCCATGACCTTACACTAGACAAAAAAAATCGGAACTAGCATCAAAATTAATTAGATACTTATAGACGTTAAGTATAACTTAGAAATTTTGGGACTAGAGTCATAAGGTATTCATTTGTTGATGGCTAATTCTTACATAATTTAAAGATGAATATCCAGCAGATACGCCCACAAGATCACTAATCTTCAAGACAAGAGCTTATTCCTTCCTTAAGATCTGTGATGCCTCAAATGTTGCAGATGTCTATGTGCGGTGCTCACTTACCATCGGGTAAGCCGTTAGCTCGTTTGTCCGCTATAATAGTAAAGGTTAGATAAAGATTAAGGGTCTGTTTCACAATGTAAAGATAAAGCGTCACAGAGTTATGCAACGCATAAAATATTTTGATGATAAAGTTGCGATTTACATAACTTACATATCATGGACGTAAAGTGACAAACAACGCTATTTCACAATCGTGAAACGCAGCAACAGCTTTAGCATAGTAATAAGTATCATATAACTTATGCAAAAGTTATCCGTATATTATGAAACAGATCCTTTGTCTTGAATACCCTCTCATTGCAAGCACCTGGTATATGTACTTTGATGAAGATGACCAAACCGGAAAAACCGTACGAAACCTACTTTCATCTTCCAAGTTGCAACGTAATCAAGGATATTGTTACACACGAATGGCGGAAACAGTATGAGACACCTTATTGAACTTTCCTACAAGAACACGAGCTCCTCTACAGATTCAGCCATTGCTGGCCAAATAGCAAGTATGACAAAGCTGTCCGAGGTAGCTGCAGCGGAAAGAAAGGGACACAGAATCCTGGTTAACTGTGTTAGTCGAGCGTATGGAGGTACTGAGTATTGAGCAATAGGCGGAGAGGAAAATGGGTTGAGAAGTTTCCTTAATTAGGATAGTGTTCTTATGGTAGCAGCATTCATTTGTTTGAATGACTTCTCTTTTTGAATGTACCTTGTTTTTGCTTTTCGTTTTTTTTTACCATTCCACTTAATTTGAACGTAATGATCGCAGATTTTATGTTTACTATAATATTGCAATTACTTTAACTCAGTCATGACAATTTCTACCATTCGTGTTTTATGAATTATGGATTCATTTTACAAAAAATACTCAACTTATTTATCATTACTTAAATCCTGCACCGAGATATGTTCGAAATATTATAACAGTATCTAAATTTTATTTGAAGCTAGTATTATTGTAAAAAGATCAAAGAATGAATTTCAAGGCGAGCGAAATACTCGATATGTCTATGTTGATGATATCTTTGTGTCAGTCATAGCGTTACATAATATTATTCTATTGTTTCAGTTAATTTCTTGGTCTAAGAACATGCGTAGAAATACGCGAATTGATTGTAATTTACAGCTAATATTAATTAATAGGAAACATAATTACTATAACAGAAAAAACTGTAAAATCCATCTTCATCATCTCAGAGCGTTTCCCAGTTGCGTTAAAAGACATTGTTTCAGAGTCTGAGTACGCTTGGACCATGATTCAGGATTTGTTAAATCTAATAATTAACGAAACAACTGCCGTCTGACTATCGTTAGCTTTATATAATAAAACTGGATCACAGGAAAAAATAATAATACAATAGTAACAAAAACGTAGAAGTTAATAAACTTGACTCATTAGGAGCGGAGATTAACGACTTTTAAAAAAGCTGTTTAACAACACTTGACAGATAATTGATAAAAATGGACCAAACCCGACGATTTTAAGTAGGTAACTATATTGTAGTACTTATTGCATTCAGTCCCGTTTTTATCCATTATTCGTAAATACAACGCAAAATTTAAACTGGTCAGCTTGTTCGACGATGTTATAAGAAATACTTAAATATGTTGTCTACTACCGCACTCAAATACTTCAATTAACCCTAACGTTCATTATTTTAATTATGTATAGTCTTTATGCTTATTGAAATAAGTGTCAATGTTTGTTTTAATTACAATTAAAGTTAATTAAAGTGCGGCAGTAAAGGTTACACATATGTGAAGAAGGAACTAAGTACTTATTTTGGTGACCAAGAGTTTCTTTAAACACTGCTTACGCTACAGTAATGTTCCATCTCAAACTATTCTGCTATTCCCAGGGAACTTTATTTATTGCTGAAGATTATCTTATAAGGATATAAAATATACAATCGCGGTAAATACTGATTAGTAAAACGTCGTATAAAATGTGTTTCAATAATCTAATGACTATAGACTGCTTAGTAATCGTTGTTTTTATTTTATCCAACCTTTTTACACCTTACCACTAAAATAAATAATCTAATACACTTACCTTTTTACATACAAACTCTATCATACAAATTCTCTGGTTTCTTGACTAGAATAAATTCGTTATATAAACTAAATGCGGTAGTTGAGTCACGGAAACGAATAAAAATTTCAGTCTTATCGTTTAATAAAAATGAAATAACGGCAACGATAAATAATCACAACGATGTCGAAGGAATAAGTGGCAACGATTAAAACAACATCAACGAAATTACTTTACTGATGGCAACAACACCGACAGTAGCCAATATTGATACGAATTCATAATTTACAACTGGACAGTTCTGAAATCTGAAATACATTAAACACTTTTGCGAGGGACGATAATTTTTCACGAAAATCATATTTTACGGTTTGAACAAACATTTTTCACGCGACGAGGAAATTTGCAGGTGAGACCTTCACTTCAATCTTTTTGTATTAATGAAATTATTCGTTAAGAGCTTTAAACTTTTGCAAAATGATAAAATATCTTTCAGATTTTAAATTTAATCATTACGAAAAATTACTTTTTTAATTACAGTTTGCTCAATGTTCCCTAAAAAATATATTTTAAACTTTAATGAATATCCAAATGAAGATGTCAAAAGCGTTTTTGAATCTAGTGACATTTGAAAT
This sequence comes from Cnaphalocrocis medinalis, assembly GCA_014851415.1. Taxonomy (NCBI): domain Eukaryota; kingdom Metazoa; phylum Arthropoda; class Insecta; order Lepidoptera; family Crambidae; genus Cnaphalocrocis; species Cnaphalocrocis medinalis. The sequence continues at coordinate 1,068,711 of CM026289.1, read as the reverse complement.
ACGCCACGCGCTTATATTTAAAAAGTGCTTTCGATATTGTTGGTAACAAACATTCCAAAAAAATCAAGGCAAAGCGAGTACTTACAAAAATTCAGTTCACTTATTTGTGTTCCTTAATCACTTATTTAAGTTTTTCCATCTTAGACAGTAAGATCAGTATCCCAATAACTGATAAGTCACAGCATCATGAATACAAGTCCTACGTTAAGACGCACATCGAAATTTTATAAGTACACTATTTGCTTAAAAAGCATGACAAAGAATTGCTTTGAATAAAAAAAAGGAATTTTATAATATCCAAGCACTCACAAAATCTCCTAATCCAATTTATACACGCGCACAAAATCTCTCGACTTGACGAATCAACTGTACGTTATTTATAAAGGGTTAACATCGTTTGGTAACTTTAAATAGTTAAATCTATATTACTCTCAATATAACAATACATTTGGTAGTCTATTTATGGTAGGTTTGTATAATTAGCTAGTTCCTTTCCGTTTTTGTACATAGAGGTGATGATTGGGTCAAGGTTGTGGTATTCTTTGCCGGAGCGGGGACGTAGTGTGTTTGTCGGCTGTCTGCTCAACCTGAGGACGAAATAGGATAGATTGTAGTATTAAATTAATCTTCTTAACTTTCGAGATCAAACGACGTTAGTTAAAATTGCAAAATTTGCGTGCCAATGTCAGTAAGTATTTAAAAGTATATAGACATGGATATTCAATATACATAAACTATATTGAATAACAATATGAACATTATTACATCAGTATAGGTACGTCTATGGCATAGTTTGCTTATTGTTATTGTCAGATAGTCACTCCATTTGGATTGGTGTGACTATCTAACAATGAAAGAGAGATACCAAACGTTTCGTATTTGATTTGTTAGTGATAAGTGGTACCTACAAAGAAAAACATTTGCAAAGTGAAAAGTTAAATGTCATACCTTAATCCTGTAGGAGTATCTGAAGAAGAATGTGATGACGTCATGGATAACGTTTCAATGTAGTCTGACATATCCGAAGTCCCACTCGACGTACTGTGTCGTGTCCATGACTCCTGTAATACAAACAAATAATTTATAATTGTTCTCATAACAATTTTAAATATAAATTATATTTTATTCAGTTTAAGTCTATACACAACATTTATGAATATCAAATTATGTAATTTATCGCTGATTCGGAAAGTCGATATCTACCAAGAAATTGAATCATGCTTATACAGGAGGTTTTGGAAACAGTTCACAGATATGAATTGGCGCATATTTTCATTTTAAAAATTTGCTTAATTAATCCTCACCTTTAAATTGTTTAGGTGGTAATACTGGAACCTCTGCCTCCGCAGATGAAGACTTAGCCGGCACATTCGTTTTGTGCAATTGCATTGACAGGTCTCTCAAAGGGTCTGATGATTTCGACTTCCTCGGCAAGGAAGAATGCAGACATCCTGCCGCATGGCCCCTCATTCTCCTGTGCAACATATACTGGTACCTAGAATGGCCAGACGTGAGGGGCATTTCAAATTCAGTGTACCCTTCTCCACCATGTTTCATAGAACAACTGGAAACTCCCGAGTCATTTGAACTGGAGGAATCTCTATTGCCTCCAGATTTACAAGGAACACTTGATGATCTCTTGATTTGAGCGTTATCCATATGCTTATTACGTAAATGAGGAACTTCTTTTGCCGAACTCTCTTCTGACGTCTTATTCTCAGAGCCTGACGACTTGCAGCATTCGTAGCACTCCCGTTCATTATCACAAGGAGATGACGATCTTCTGTTTTCAATTGCCAGATTCCTTAGGGTTTCTAATGAAGAAGACGTAGGCGTGACTTCCAATGCTGCTGTCAAATTCTTTAAGGTCTTCTAGCAATCTCGCTGAGTCTACAGAACTAGACCGTTTTTGCATTGCTTCTTTGTTAGTTGTACCAGTAGAGCTAAAAACTTGCGTCCTATTCGAGCCGTTTAACGCTGGTATGCTTAAAGATTTCTCTATCTCTACTCGGTGCACTCTATGCAATGGATGTTTCAAACTCTGTGACCAATTAGGATTCGGGGACATTGGAGTGTAACCAGGATTAGGGCCCACTGCTCTGCTGCAAGAACCTCGCTTCTGGTGACGGCTCCATTAGCAGGTACTCGTCAGTTTTTCCATCGTGATGTTTATGTAACTCATTCTGAGAATGGCCACATTTTTTGCACATCCGTTTTGGAGGTAACTTTGTCGCTTTCTCAATATTAGCACTCAGCGCATCGAGCTCGCTTTGAGTCACGCCCGCTTTCTTTAGAAGGTCTTTCGCATTTTCGTAATATTCGAGCGATAATGCAAATTCGAGATTTTCATAATTTGCATAAGGGCCCTCGAACGCTTTGTCATCTTTAGGTTCGACATTTTGATAATTCGTATAATCTGGTATACTTTCACAAGGCAGGCTCAAAGGCGCTTTTTCAATAGAACCGCTTTGTCTATTAGTCTTTCGCGACATATCAACAGTCGCATATATAGCCATTTCATCAGATTTCTTGTTTGTTAGTAGTTCAGTATTTACTTCACTATTAGCTGGTTTCTTGCAGTACGGAAGACTGATCAAGTTATTAGCCCAATTTGTTACTTTTTGACAGGGACACTCAACGGGCTGTAAATTCTCATCGCACTCAACGATAACGGGTTTTTTCCTTGAGGCAAATTTTAGTATACATCCACAATTTTTCTTCAAAACTAAAGCTTCAGGACCAGAACTGTTTGTGACTTGAAATAAATCATCAGCCAATGCTTGTTTTATTCGTTTCGGCGTGTCGTAGTATTCCGCGTTGTCCACCTGAAAATACAGTAATTAATTGAAAATTACGGTAGCGGCATAGAACTGTAGCCTTAACATTAGTTTGAAATATGTACTATCCTCGCTATCGAAAACTATCACTTTGTCTCTTTCATTGTGCATTTGAAAGAGACAGCGCAATAGTTTACGTTATGTCAGTTTTAGATGTCAACTCATGGTAGCGCTACTTATATGTGCGGAGAATATTAAGAGAGGGCTTGGATTTAGGCTATAGACCGTCTATCGTTATTTCATAAGTTATTATACCGTGGTATATATATACTCTGGTCATTTGTAGTAAACTGACAGATGAAAATGACAAGTTTCTATGCATTTTGATATTTTGCATCTGTAAAATTGAGTGATATTGTATGGGAATGACACATGGACATGTGTCAGTTTACTACACATGATTATGAACCAGAGTATAGGCACGTATAAGTCCACATCCAGCCATTGATTTATTTAATTTACGAGGACCAATAATACCTAATTAAATAAATTAACTTAAATTGTTGTTTACGTATTATTGAGAAAGTTCAATTAATGTTGAAATTTTAATAGAGATACCATACTCACCTCGGTATGCACTGTTTTGGGGACATCATAATTTTCATAAGGTCCAACTTTCGGGTTACTCAAATAATTATCATTCAAAGCACAAGTGCATTCTTGGAAGGGAAGCGGGGCCGGAGGTTTCTTTTGTTCCAGGTGTGTTGGTTTTGGTGGTCTTAACGGCGGCTTTTCCTTACACTGACATCCTTCTAGGGACTTTTTGATTGCTCTCGGTGTCAAATATTCAGTACTATTCGACGAGTTATCAGAACTACTTTCTGGGACTGCTTCCATCGTCCACGCTGGGTTGAAGTGTGTGCCAGGGGTGAGAGCCACGGTTGAAGACCTTGATATTGCTCCTAGTTTTGTGAGACAGTTGTTGCACCGTTCTAAGGTGATGTGGTCTGCACCACTCCAAGGTGGTCTTGTACCTATTTCTGGGTCATTGGAACATCGCATGTCGTGCTCATCGAATCCTCGTCTTTCGTCTGATGGCCAGTAGGGGATACTCCTCCTCGATCTTCACCAAAGAAGTTCTCTTCGTACAAGCCACTGGAAGTATCAGGTAGTGACTGATCTACTGTATTTAAGTCCGAAAGTCTTGTGTTAGGTCGAGATTTTGAGCCTTTTTCGCCACCTACAAGGAAAACAAATCTTTAGTCCGAAATTTTGTTGCCAAAACTTGAATATGTTTGGGATATACGAGATTACATTTTACATGAATGTATGTTGTATGTTACGAGAGCAATGTGCATGTGCAAGTATGAAATATTACGTCACATGTTGGAACAGGAATTATTCGTATATGCAAAGCGTAACAAAGCAAATGTCAGACATTGGGGAGTAATCTCAAAATTTACTATTTCATATATTCTAATCCTGGCGTACAGAGATTTGGGTTGACCTATTTATGAAATACAGTTGAGGTATATTACAGCAAGTTTACCATACGATAGTTATGCATAAACTATTTTCGAATCGTGAAAATTGTACGTACGGTATTTTTTCTATTATTCTTAGAGCGTCGCTCTTATTCCTTTCTTTTTCAGCATTTTTAATTTCTTGCGCATCAAACCTTGAATTTTTTTGAAGCCACTCACCTCCACTCTTCCTGGAAGCAGGAGTCCGCTGCAAAGACAAGTTCCCTTGCGCTGCCAAGTCAAAGGCGTCCGTGATCTCCTGCGCCTGGTCTGTGATGAGGAGGTGCAGCCCCTCCCCCTTTCCGCAGTGGGATCCCCCTTCGAAGCAGAAACGACCGTCTACCACGCCGTAACGCCTGTAGAAAGATAAAAGCTTTTATTGTATGCTGATAACCACCTGGAGTATCTTTAAAGAACCTGATTGGAAGGGCTGATAAATTACACTTTTGTTTTGTTTTTTGGACTATCTAAATATCTTGATAATGTCTTGAGAATTATCCTATTTGTCTGTACAATAGTAGCTCGCTCTGTCCTTGCTTTGAATAGTCCAAACTTAATCAATAGATGGCGCTGTGTGTCGATTACATCGCGCTAGTAATTTGTATTTTCGGTTTATATTTTATAAATAGTATAGAAGAAGGCATTATTTTAAAGACGTAAATAATGAGAACAATGACAAGATTTTACGTAATCTGAAAAAACAAAATAATTGTGCGATTCAATTGACCCTCAGCGCCATCTATTGATACGGTTTTAAATTAGATACCAAAACAAAGTGAGGGCGGGTTACTATTGTATTATTAAAGAAGTTAATTCTGCACTAGTATGTAGTTTAGTCATAACGTGACAAGTGATTGATCAACTGAGTTTTAAAACTACGTAAATCTAAAGAGCTACGTGCGTGAAACCTTGGCAATATCCCAAGTCAGATTTGAAAGTCAGATTATTAAAAATGTTTCATTCATACGAGTTAAACTTGGTTTAAATGTTGCTCCCAACTACTTACTTATTCAAAACAGACCTCAACTGTTGAAAGCTAAAGTGACTTTAACAACTTAAAATGTATAAGCGAAACCGTTTTTAGTGAAGACATAGGAGTGCACTAAAATATTTAAGTTCACATGAGCTAGCTCACCGCAGTAGTAAAGCGCCGTTGCCCACTGAGATGCGGTGGCCATAGACAACGAAGGTACAGAGAGTCAATTGCAAAGATTGTAAGTCCTACTCTCATTCTTCATAAATATTCTGCGGTATGCAAGTGTCCATGACAACAGTATGTTTTTTTCTTCCATTCGTCCCTGATATTCGTCAACACCCCTTTTCAGTCACTTCGTCCTTCACAAAATTCATGCATTTTTCGGTCGGCTGGAAGTTCTATGGGGTGAACTATGGGATGATTAAATGAAAACCGTCCAGATTGGAGTCGGACTCGCCCATGAAGAGTTCCGTAGCAGCAAGTAACATTTATTTTCATATTTGAGTTGATTGAATGCAAAATTCTGGTTTACCATTTATGACGTATACTACTCAAGTAGGTACATAATTTTCGTATCTAAACAATTTTCAATTATAGTTTTTAAGGTAATGTTAACGTGCTTCCCGAAGTAAAAAACGCCAACTTCCAGACTTTGGGCTGACACTGAGCATTTTAGACAGATCACAGGGAGTCGAACCCGGGACTGCCGTCACTTTAAAATGCAACCTACTACCCACTGCGCCACCGAGGCAATCAGTAAACCACAAAAAAATCTGATGCGTGAAGATAGTAAATAATCGAATACTCCATTTTCTACAGTTAAGTGTTTTTAAAATTTTAATTTTTTATACCACAATCGGCTTGCTATCCCTTCTGCACTAACCCTTCTCTGCAATGACTAGAAAAGGACATCATCATCCCTCGTAGGTTCAGTAAAGAGACTTCAAGTGAAGTTGATACGAATCTACGTCATAATGCCATAATAAATGCATGAAATTGCATCCAGCCGGATGGTGTAACTTTGTTACTTTATTGCATTGCTAATGTAATTTAAACTTTACGGCTCATATGTTTAAATGTGCTTTTGTTTACAACCTTCGATTTAAGTACAGACGTAATTGTATTTGTACTGGTGTTATTTAGCTTTCAGTTCCTAAATAATATTGTGCTAATTAGTTTCAATAACATAAACTTGATGTATGAAACATTGCTGATTAATGCATTTAATTATTTCAACACAAAAATGTCTCACGGATATAACTGTTTAATTGTTACATGAATTGAAGCTGTGATGTGTACCAATGGGAGAGCCACGCTTCGGCATAAATAGGCTGGCTCGACCGGAGATCCCATAGCCTCACAGAAGGCCAGCGTGGAGCAGCATCTGCGCTATGTTTGTACCGAGCCGATAAGTATAATATCTCAAACGTAGATCTCCGATTAGTGTTCTACTGATTTGAGAATATAAGGATCTGACTTGAGTCACAAAATAATTACACACAGAAGGTAGACTCAGTCTGATTTTGAATTTAGAAGAGTTCGTTGACATATGCTATGGTTGTTGCCCGGCATGAGTACATAAGCGCGCGGCCTCTACCACAGACCTCGACAGTTCGACAATCTTATGTCATAGGCTAGGATTAATGTGGTCGAAAAGGCGTATTTCCCCGTTAGTACATGACACGTTTTTAGCTCTTAGTGGGCAGCCTACTTTCTGTGTGTAATTATTTCATCTGATCGTTGATATTAGCCACCATAGCCAAAATATCGGTTAGGAGGACAATATAAGAATCAGAATATTCTCCCTAAAGACTTTTAGCGATCCGGAAATATGATTATGCGGAAAAGAACTACGTATATCTTCTGCTTCATTAGCACAGGTCATTTCGCCTAGAATTAGGTCAGCGTTTACGACGAATGCTTAATGCAATCAGAATAACGAATAGGTGTCGGTGGCCGATGTGGCTTGTTTGATGAAACAAAGGTACAGGATGTTTGAACCATATTTTTTTATTATTTTAGTAGACAATTTTATTGAAAATTAAAGATGTACGCACTTATGTCAGTGATGTCTCCATATTATAACGATATCATTAAACTATTCTAACATTCCATCGAATTCCTTGAAAATCTTTTTTTAAGTTTTAAACAATGCACATTTTTTTATACCTTTATACCTAAAGAGAAGTTTCACTAAGTTCTAGGCTTCTGGACCACAATTTAACGAACTATCTTACAAATCTAAAATTTGCAGTGGCGTTACAATACTATCTGTGGCCCTTGATAAATTCTTTGCATGGGGTTAGGTACAAAATGTTATCCTACTCGGCCGGCACTAAAAGACCTTTTTGCACTTACGGTCGTCTGTTTTTCTCGCAATTTGCCCTATCAATATAAATACGTAAAATATGAAGTATCGTGGGCTATCAAAACGGGAGGTCTTAGAGTCAAATCTTGAGCGACATTATTTTTTTAATACCATTAACTTGGTGGTAAAGTAAATATGACATTTCTAATATTATATATGAAAAACAACCAGAACACCATGTATGCTGGGGAACAATAAAACCCGATCCATTCGCGGGCAGTCCATAAAACTGTGGCGCTTTATGCATCCGCCGCCGCCGACGCAGGCTAATGGCCGCGCTTCCGGTCGCCATGTTGTCTGCAGCGCCATCTTGTGGCCGTTCCAAATGGGTATTTCTCCAAAATGTTATTAATGCGGTTTATTATCGTAACTTTAATATCGCGGAAAATATTGCATTTTGGATTTTGAATGACTAGTTCTTGCATGTGGTAGTAATTAGAAAGATACTTTTAGAAATATTTGTGTGACTTTTGAAATCACCGTCTGACTGAAAAATTAGGGGCATTGAATAATTTAATGAATGAATATGCTTTTTATTGCACACAAAACAGAGGTATATAACTTAAAACTCACATTGGCATTGTTATCGAAAATCAAAAGGAATGTAGTTTGATTTGGCGTTAATTTTTCTATTTAGTTAAATAGTAAATAGTAACAACGTACAAGAAAAAAATGTAATGTGATACCACTGCCTCACAGAAAACCGGCGTGAAGCAGCTCCTGTGCTGTGTTTCGCCGAGTGAATGTGGTTACCGGAGGCCCATCGGGGGGGAAGGGGATAAAAGGTTAGCAGCGCACTTGTTGCATGTGTTCATGAGCGGCGGCAATTGCTTACCATCAGGTGATCCGTCTGCTCGTCTGCTACCTATTACATAAAAAAAAATGTAAAAATCATTATTTTAAATGTTTAGTTTGTGCGTGATTACATGACATATTTTTAGCTCTTAGTGGGCAGTCAGCCTTCTGTGTCAATATGTATTTTGTGGTATAGCGCTCTTGAGAATTGAAAAAGATAGTTATAATAAAAGTACACGTGTTCAAATCATGGTATCACAGTTTCCTACAAACCTCAGATGAGCCAGCTCCCACAGCCCCATCAGACGGGGCGGCACCCCGCTCGTGAGGGCGAACCTCCTCCCCTGGATGTGCATCCTGGCGGGTCCTGCCGGCAGCTTCTTGGAACCCCCGCTGCCAATCATCACCAGGAACTCTTTTGATGTCCCCAACTGGCCTCCGACCTGAATCAAAGAAATATTAATGTAAGTCTTCCTTTTTATATCAGAGGCGACAAACGAGCAAGCTTTCTGAGGAGTGTATGTCCATGGGCAGCAATGATTATTTACGGTACGGTTTTATTTAAAAATCAACGCAGAAGTTCTGCCCATTGCCACTTGAGGACACGCAATTCTTTGGACATTTTTTTTTTATGTGATAGCAGACGAGCAGGCGGATCAACTGATGGTAAGCAATTGCCGCCGCTCATGGACACTTGCAACACCAGTGGAGTTACAAATGCGCTGCCAACCTTTTATCCCCTTCCCCCTCCGGGTGGGCCTCCGGTACCCTCACTCACTCGGCGAAACTACAGCACAGAGGCTGCTTCACGCCGGTTTTCTGTGAGTGCTATGTCTGCAACCTTAGATCTCATGGGGATCCCATCATTTCTGACACCACCTTTGACCGTTTTATGAAACCTTGAATGCCACTTACCTTGACCTGCCAGGAGATGAGCCTCTCCCTCGTCTCGAAGGCCAGCACCACAGTCACGTCCTGGCAGATGATGGCGATGGTGTTAGACTCCTTGTCCAGGGTGAACCCGGACTCGAAGCCGAGGAAGTGCTGGAGCGAGAGCGAGGCCTTCGTCTGGCCTTTCTTGTAGCGGTCTTTGGGGTCCCTGTAGAGCTGGAGGTGAAGGCAGTCTGGAACAAAAGAAAGGTGACATTGTTAGTGTTATGAGTGCTTTGTTTGTATTTGGCGGTTACCCTAGTTTGAGACCAGGTTGATTGGTGTGATTGTCTGGCGCATTAATTTATTTATTTGTACACTAAGTTTTTCTGATCAGAAATTCTCAGTGTCAGCTCAAAGTCAGTCTTTCCGAGGCATAGGGTGCCTCGATTTATTCTTTAAAGACTTCACATTGTGTGAATAAAATAATGCAAATATTTGATTCACACAAAGTTAACATTACAGTTCTCTCGAGGTTCTAATCGTCCTCCTCTGAGTAAATAAAAAAGATAGCAGCTCTCAAATAACTTAGACTAGATAAAACATACAACAAAACACTAAAAAGCAGACGTAATTTTATTCAGAAATATGTCCTTTTTGTAGCTAAATGGGATAAAAGGCATTTTATTACTACAAATATATTGACAATAGTCTCAGCTCAGAAGCTAAGGCTGAGAAAACTAGTAGCAAAAATAATGTATCCCATATTTTAAGACAAGTGTATCTCCAGCTAAATTGTTTTCGTTCATAGTAATAAATGGTTTAGCACAAAGTTTACTAATCTTAAATTATGGCAAATTAGCCATATTTTAAGATTATTTAAAAGTAAACTAAAAATTTTAATATGTAGTAAAGTAAATCAAAACTATTGAAATTAGTCAAGTGACGGAAAAAATATTTTTTGAAAAGCCCTAGAAATTGCAATATTTTTCTTTTCGCCACACATTTGATTATTTTGTCAGTCCCACGATTTCACCTACGTGGTGTTTTATCATTCTATTTTAGATATTATTTCTAAAATTTAACCTTACCAAAATCAATTCAGTATTTATTGCGTCAAAAGCAACACACGTATTACCTACATCCTCACAAATTTCGGTTTTACAAATTTTAGTAGGATAAGTCTCATCCAATTACCAGTCTCCCCCCTCCGTCCCCTTTTCACCCCTTCAATTAGCGAGATCGAAGGGCCCTAAGAAGGTCCGAATAAAACTCTGCTAAGCCGTAAGCCCGCAAAGTGAGGTCAAGTTTTCCTGTACTTAGCCCGCTCTTGTGGGATTTGCTATTTTTCTTTCACCGGCTATTTTTACAAGTTTAAAGCGTACTTTGTTGGAAAGATAAAAGTTCCGGATTTGTGGGTTTAAACCATCGAGATAATCTCTAAATACATAATTTCAAATCAGGGTGGAAATTCTAGTGCACTCGTCATTAGGAGTCGAATTTAGAGATGTCATACATACATCATACAAATTTTTAATTCGACTTCAATGTCGAGTTAAAAGTTGCGGATTTGTGAGTTTAAACCATCGACATAAACTCTAAATACATAATTTTATATCAGGGTGACAATTCTCTTGCACTCGACATTAAAGTCGAATTTGGAGATGTCATAATTCTTCCATACCAATCTTTAATTTGACTTCAATGTCGAGTACATGAGAATTCCATAATTGTTTAATGGGTAATCCCATCATTGTTTCTTAATATACACTGGTTATCTACATACACAAAATATGTTCTTAAGTATACATCAAATTAAATTTAATAGTCAATGATATAATTAATTTTAAAAAATTAACTTACATTTTGTACTAAGCACGATGTCAAATGAAAATCATTTCAAATAAATAACTATTTCTGAATTTAAATTGACATTGATTTGGTTTTCGTCTCGTCCAATATTTTCAATGGAATTTATTCCAATGTAACTTTCTCTAGTAACATTAAAATACAATACAATGAACTTGTGCATCGAAATGTATTTGTAGAGTAAAAATATTGAGAAAATATTACATGAAATTCTTACACATTGAGAAGATAGTATGAATAAAAAATATTGCGCCTTCATTTGTAAAGATAGTCCTGTTGCTAACTTTTATATAAGGATTCAAAGCTTTTCATGATTTTAACTAATCTACAGCCAATGAATTCACAAGACTGACAACCGTTGGAGCCATAAAGTCCTTGAGTGGAGACCGCGACTCGGTAAACGTAGTGTTGGACGCCCTGCTACAAGATGGGATGACGACATTCGAAGGCTAGCTGGAGTGAGCTGGATGAGAGTGGCCGAAAATCGGGAGCGATGGCGTGCATTGGGGGAGACCTATGTCCAGCAGTGGACGACAGTGGGTTGCTGATGATGAAATCACAAGAAAAAACGCACTTATGAAAAAAATAATCAGGGTAGGTACTAGAACTTTTTAAAATTGTGATAATTTAGATAAATAAATAGATAAATCTTTATTGCATAGAAATAAATACAGATACAACAGCAATAAAGGAGCAATAAGGTGGGCTTACCGCTTGTAGCAATTTTTTCCAGATAACTTACACATACTCACATGTATGTACAATATCCATGGTGCGGATCAATACATGGTGCGAATTTCCACCATTTCAACTTAATTTTGATAAAAATGTTAGCTGTGCCATTTTCACTATCGGGGGCAGAATAGTCAATTCCACCAATCATTAAGAATATACTGTGTGTGTGTGTATGTGTTTCATCGAGTGAGTGAGGGGCACCGGAGACCCATTTGGGGGAAACTGGGGTTAAGTGTTGGCAGCGCACTTGTGACTCTACTGGTGTTGCAGTTGTCTATGGGCGGCGGCCATCGCTTACCATCAGGCGAACCGTCTGCTCGTCTGCCACCTATCACATAAAAAAAACTGTACAAATTTTACCACCTTCCTAATCATTTAAACCTCTTAAAATGATCAATAACATAAATCGACAAAAACGTTCGACACTCGCACAGATGCGCCATAAAACGAATACTACACGAATCCGCTCTCAAGCTATTGCGCCGTATCCGCGGATTGCTCGTAACCGTATCCGCGGATATCAGCGCGTTAATAGCTTTATTGCGACCCTCGGCTCGATGAGGGCAGTAAAAAAATGATGACAGTTGCGCAAGATATGGTTATGAGACGAAGATTGAGTGTTTATCGAGATGTTAGTTCAAGCTGTTCGGGACTTTATTTATATTAGAATTAAGATGTTTTTAGCATTAGGAATTTATGCAGTTAGAAATTTCATACACTGTTGTTTCTTTAAAAAATTGTGGTGTCTTCTAATGGGACTCAAACCCATGACATTTTCGCATCCAGGCAAATCGAAACTTAGCACTAAATTAGTTCTAAAACGAATTGAGGGCTGATACAAAAATTTGTGACGCGTTTTTGGATTTCAAAATATCTATAGCTGTACCACAAATGGCATCTATGTAGCTGAAATGGGCTTTCACGCTTTCAGTACCTACAGAATTGTGTATTTAGAGAATAAAATGATCGAATATATTTTTTATTAACAAACAGTGCCTCTACGGGATTCATGTTTAGGACTGTATTTATGTGTATCTTGTACTGTATAAATGGTATACAGAGACTATATAAAATCATTTCTAAACTAAGCTGACAACTCAAACCAACCCGCCGAAGCGTTCGGTATCAGCTACTTGTACAAACTGCAATAAGTTTAGCCAAAATATTCCACAAGATCAACATACCAGATTCGAAATATCAATACCAGCGGGAGCCGAAACTCCCCAACCATCAGAACTAGATGCAAAGCAAATACATACAGGAAACACACAACTTCTCATATTAATAAAGACGGATTAGGTCTGGCCTCCACTCCGCCAATGCAATAAAGTATCAGCCTATATACTGTCCCACTGCAGGGCAAAAGATCTCCATCATAGAAATCAAGTCAACGCAACTATGATGGGATAAAGCTTAATCACCATGATTAACAAATGCAGATTAGTGATCAGAAACTCGGGCTATGTTCGAAAAATTTTGAAATGCACTTTTTGCTCGTCCCGGGATTCGATCCCAAGAACCCGAGATCATGGCCCGGAACATTTGACACATGCAAAATGTCAAAATGCATAAAAACTTGTCATTTTCATCTGTCAGTTTACTTTACATGATTATGAATCAGAGTATAGACTAACGGGGCCTTCCAATGCAATGCCGCCTTTTATAATGAAATAACTTTTACAGACAACGACAAGGCTTATAGGTTAACCGAAAAGGCAAAATAAGCGTCACCAAGCGCCATCATTGGCACATGCGTATCTATGCGTGTCTTCGCTTTGTTTCGCCTTTCAGTAGCTTTGCCTTGGTAGAGCGTGGGCCTTAGAAAGTCTTTGAAGTATCGCGTAAATGTGTAATATCGGAATTTTCAGTTACACTCGAAGTTTGCGCTCACCTCATGAAGCCCGAAAACATTAAAATATTTATCACAAATAAACTTACTTTTGAAGAAGGTTTGGCGAGGGGTGGGAAACAGCTAGTCTAAGATCCGAACTTACATCGACCTTCACCGGGCTGATAATCGAATGAAATATCCTTTAACAAATTTATATACTAGAAAATATATAAAAATAGGTTTGCTAAAAAAATCCTGGACAGACTATTTTTAATAAATTTTAAAAATAATATTTAACTAAATTTAATATTTAATAAATTTTCATTCTTACACTTAAGTATAAAACGTATAGAATGTGCCGCCAATTTTTAGGGGTTCGTAGCCAAAATGGCAAAAAACGGAACCCTTATAGTTTCGTCATGTCCGTCTGTCCGTCCTGTCCGTCTGTCCGTCTGTCACAGCCGATTTACTCGGAAACTATAAGTACTACAGTGATGAAATTTGATGGGAATATGTGTTGTATGAACGCTACAAAAATATGACACTAAATAGTAAAAAAAGAATTGGGGGTGGGGCCCCCCATACATGTAACTGAGGGATGAAATTTTTTTTTTCGATGTACATACCCGTGTGGGGTATCAATGGAAAGGTCTTTTAAAATGATATAAAGTTTTTTCTAAAAAACATTTTCTTTAAAGTGAACCGGTTTTTGAGCTATCAGCTCTGAAAGTCGTAAAAAGTATGTCCCCCCCCCTCTATTTTTATAACTACGGGGTATAAAATTCTAAAAAAAAATAGAGGTGATGCATGCTAATTAACTCTTTCAACGATTTTTTGGTTTGATCCAAAGTATCTCTTATAGTTTTTGAGATAGGTTGATTAACTGTAATTTTGGTTTAAGTTATTGTGCTTACACTGAAAACGATGGCATTATATTTGCTGCTACGGAACCCTTCGTGCGCGAGCCCGACTCGCACTTGGCCGGTTTTTTTTATTATCATTTCAAGTAAAGGTAACTGCCATCGACATACCTGTTTATACCTGACAACCGAGTACTCTGTCCAGAGTAAATAATAGACAACCCAATGGCGGCACATTCTATACGTTTTATACTTTAAGTAAGAATGAAAATTTTTTTATTATCTTAATGTTGCAAAATTTAGTTAAATATTATTTTTAAAAAATTAATTAAAAATAGTCTGTCCAGGATTTTTTTTAGCAAACCTATTTTTAATATTTTCTAGGTATATAACATTTGTCATAAAGGATATTTTTAATTTATTCGATTA
Source organism: Cnaphalocrocis medinalis (assembly GCA_014851415.1). Classification (NCBI taxonomy): domain Eukaryota; kingdom Metazoa; phylum Arthropoda; class Insecta; order Lepidoptera; family Crambidae; genus Cnaphalocrocis; species Cnaphalocrocis medinalis. The sequence goes on along the minus strand of CM026289.1, from coordinate 1,053,678 downwards.
TCAGCCCGGTGAAGGTCGATGTAAGTTCGGATCTTCTACTAAGTTTATTTTCATAATGTTCTAGGGATAACATGGTCCCAAGTATTATAAAATTAGACGCACGCGCAATAATCTCGGCATGTTTCGGCTCGAAGGACAGATATAGATGTGCGGGAGAAACACAATACATGCAATGCGTGCGGGAATAGAGCTTATCTCTAATGGATAATGTCTATTATTCCGTGGTGTACCAAGTCTCATACGCACGCAAAGTGGACTTGTCTCAGGTATACCCGTTGAATAAGATGGTAATAGAAGTTACTAAAATGATCTAGTATTCTGTTAACATCTACCGAATTAATAGTCGCAGTATGTGCTCGAAAGTTTGGGAATTTGTATCTCGATTTTTCTGGAAGAATCTAGAAAGTTCCATTTCTAGATTTTTCCAGTTAGGCCTAAGTCGATGCCAGTATAAATTACGCGACAGGACGGCGCGCATCAGGCCGTGTCTGCAAGATGACTGGCAAGAACTGGATGTGATTAGAGGAGGATTAATCAGAGTTGCGAACATTTGAAGAGGCATATGTCCATCAGTGGACTAAGACAGGCTGATTTAAGATTAACTACACATATTTTGTAACGATTACTTTGGATGGCAACACGAAAAACTCGCGTACATAATATCTTTCGATATTTAAAAACATTCCTACACAACAAGGCTATTTGAAAAAGTATCTCTCTCTCTCTAAATACGAACGAAATAATTGGAATAAATAATATTTGAATGACCAAAAGAATTGCTTTCGGATTGAGGAAATAATAGAAACAAAGAATCTTATGGTATTTTCTCCTAGCGTTTTCTTTTAAGACGATTTTAATCTAATCTGTTGCTAATTTTCCGCTTTCTTATAATCCGTATTAATCGGATCAACTGAATGCAATCTTTTGTATTAAAGGATCGCTTTGTGAGTAAGTAAATAACATTAGTTACATTTTCTATATCAAAAGTGGCATACCAGTAGACGGATCACATGCGGCATGCTATACATTGACTACGAGATCACGGCCACAGGTTACGAAAATCTGTCGAATTGCCTCAATTGATATTCAACTTAACGTGTTTGGCAGTAAGATGAGAGTCGGTTGAAGAAATTTGACAGTTTTGTACCTATATTTTGATGTCTAGCTGTAAGTACTTAAGGCACCATACCAACGGGTACCTTTATAGTATTGTACTATATGGTCCCTGTGAAATGTGAAACCCTTTGGAATTGGTCGTCCAATTCCCTGATCCCAGTTTGCGCTCAGTCAAACATGCCTCAAACTAAAAACTATAAAAATAGTTCCACTTTTTTGCTTTAATTAGTTGGTAGGAGTTGCGAGCGTCACACGAAGTTTAATTAATTAGTGAAGAGGGGGAGAGGGGGGCAGTTCGTTGATTTACCGAGAAGTTTTGCATGACGTAATAGTGCGATAGTTGTACGCTAGTAGAGTAGTTATAAGCTGTAAAGTGTGATTTAATAGGACCCAAATGAAAAGATAAAATTTTTTAGATTAGGGTTTTTTAGGCGGAGCGTGAAACGGCATCTCAGCCGACCTTCAGGGTGAGAGTGACAGACTCAATGGACACTTTATCTGTTCTTTTGTGCCTGTCAATCTCATATTTGGATCTCACAGCCGCTTACCATCAGGCGGAGTGGGGTCATCTTGAATGTCCTCAATAAATAAACAATCATTATCTTTTTTATGTGATAACTGGCAGACCAGTAGACGGATCACCTGATGGTTAGCGATTACCGCTGCCTGCCTAGACACCTGCGTCATAAGTGCGCTAACGTTTACCTTATTTCCCACCGATTGGGATTTCGATACCCTCACTCACTCGGCGAATCACAGTGCAGGTGCTGCTTCAGAGCATTCTTCCGAAAGACCGTGGTATCAAACCGGTCGAGCCGGCCCATTCTGTTGAAGGGTGGCAGGCTGCATGGGGGGAAAGGAGGTTAAGAATGACAGCGCATTTTATGACTCTGGTGTTGCAGGTGTCTATGGGCGCCGGCGATCACTTATCATTAGGAAGTCCGTCTGCTCGTCTGCCACCTAAAAATATGTGACTATTAAAAACAAGATCCGTACGAGTAGTGCATTAAGTTACAGAATTTGCTCCTCCTGCGCTCGGCAAGTCCAGCATCTAAATATTCCATCAGCATTACAAGGTATTTCGGATGCACCCCATCGCATTACTGCAATCACGGCAATGCAGTCGCCTCACGTACGCTCTTTGAGATAAACGGCGAGGGTCGTGGGTTCGACTCCCGCTTGCTACATTATCCCCGGACTCGGCTATTAGAATGCATCGGGCGCTTCCGATTTGGGGTTTTAGATGCGACATGGAATGACATAATTAGAGTGGGTTGTTAATTAGCTACGTGATTTGGTTGGGTAGTTTTGAAAATTACTGTTTGGGACAATGTTCGGTACTTATGGTCACCAGACTTAGGGTCTGTTCAATAGGTGTACAGATAAAGTGTACGTATTAAAGCTACTTATTGCTGCCATAAACACTGTTGTTGCATTTCTCAACTGTCAAATAGCGATTTAGGTATGTCACTTTACGTCCATGAATTTGACAGATAGAAATCCTAACTTTGCTTTTGTAAATATTTGTTTTTTTTTACAAAATTAAACATTCATCGCATGATGATGATGACACTCATGAGGACTTAACGTCGTAACGCCCAGACAGCAGACACAATGGAAAATCAATTGTTTTATGCCTTTTAAAAGGCTTTTGGGCCTTACGACGTTAAACTGAAAGCATTTTTTAATTAATGTACCTAATAAATGGCAGACAAGTAGACGGATCCCCCGATCGTAAGCGATTGCCGCACGTAGATACCCGCACCACCACCACCCCACCAGTAATCAGCGGAATCACAAGGGCGCTGCCAACCTTTAACGCACTCGGCGAAAAGCATCGCAGACGCTGCTTCACGCCGATCTTCTATGAGTCCGTACTCACGAAAAGTAGTTCTCCCAAGGTATTTTTTGGTAATCGAAGTCCTTATTGAACCATCAATTCCTATAACATCCATCTTTAAATGACCAAAACCAAGCAATAAAATCCAGCTCACGTCCGCCAACCTATTTACAGAATCAGGCAAATAATTACGCGAATTCCACGTAATCCCGCGTCACCTTCCCGGTAATCCATCGACGGATTCGAACTTGTTTCCATTACGAAGCACCCCCTTTTTCCTGTGAGACTTTGCTCGATGAGTTAGCTTTGTCAAACTTTGGGAATACATTAGCTTAGGGAGCTACAAAACTGACAAATTTGAGTTGACGGCCCCTGGTAGGGTTGGCACGAAGGATTCGGAGAGGGTATAATATTGTATGTGTCTTATTTTTTGGGTGTGAGTTACGTGTTTGGCAGATGGATGGATAATTTACATGTGTATTCTTATTGCTATAAATAATTTAAGCAATATAAGGAAAATCCGTAATAAGAAAGAAGCTTTAAGATTAGCATGAACCTACTTAAGACTTTTGTACTTTGGTAAATAAGAGCTGTGGATTTTTGTAATAAATAAATAAAACAAATTAGTTAAGTATCAGGCTTTGCACTGTCCTTCAAAAGGCTAATCTATGAGCCTGATAGGATTAGGCTTATTCACCTCGCTTGCCTTACTCGTATGCGAATTGGTATTACGAACCCAATGATGTCCGAAAATCGGATGATGATGTGCGGAATCAGGTTTACTTAAGAGATTATATTTTATTTTATTGTATATCAAAATCCACAGCTCTTACTCGTACCTATGCTTTAGTACACTGATCTTACGCATTAAACTCACAGCCAATAACGGATTTACAAAATGATATAATTGAATGTATTTATTTTCTTAAAGAAAAAAAAGGGAAAACATGGTTATTTGCCAGCCCTACTCCCAACGGAAGGCACACTCGGCCAGTCCCATCGAGTTCCCTCCATCACCTCGTTTGCTCGGCGGGCTGAAAGGCCGCCCAGTCAAAAGCAGCTTTGGACTATGCGCCGCGTTTTAAGATCGCAACCCTTTGACTTGGAAATTGAGTTCAGTGGTACGGGGTAGGGATGTGATGTTATCGGAATGTTGAAATCGATATCAATGTCGGTAAAATAAAATCGGTTATTTAAATATTAAAATGGGCGAATGATTTGGCTACAGTAATTCTTAAGATTTTATTCCCGCAATGGAAAACCATTATTTTCTTATAAATTTTATTGTTTTGATTTTCTTGTGTATCATAATATCAACTATTCGTAAGTGCTAGTTTTGCGTATTCCGTATGGTTATTCGTTATCCCACTCTATGTGAAATTTACCTCTTTACAAATAGTATAGAAGACAGATAGAAGACATGATTTGATTAAATTCAAATCTTCCCAATATCAAATATATCTTTTTCCAAGACAACTAATACACTATCTTTTTTTAAGGCATATACACAATTTTTTATTATAAACTAGAACTAAGGCACCTGATTTATATCGTCATCCAGAAACTATTCAACAAATATTATAGTCACCCAACGTTGTTTGTTCGGGCCTTGTATAGGTGATGTTTAGTGTATGCTGTTAGTTTTAGATTGTACCTAATTAACAAATAAAATTAAACTCAATTAAAAGATGCAATTGTTTAGACCACCGTTAATTTTTTCCATTACCGTACGTCTTTATTCCTTTGACATTGGCAAAATTAACTGCGTCCGCACAACGACGAATAGGAGCCATTAAAAAACAAGCAACTTGTATAGCCGGCTTTGGCTATTCTAAATATCGACGTTTCTTTTTACCTCTTACATCCCTACATCTGGGCCCCGTTCCGTGTAGCTTTGACACCGAACTCTGAAAGGGCTCGCCTCCCTGTAATTGTGAATTGGGAGTCAAATTAAGCCGCCTAAAGAAACGCCGCTGTGTTTAGGACGAAAAAGAGAATTAAATGACACACTACCCCTGGTCTGGTGAAGTCTTTTAATTTGGCTGCGTGAATCTGCTGTTTTCTTGTAGCTTTAGTTTTTTGGCATTCGCATACTTTTTAGGACTGCTGTGGGGAAGGAGCTTGAATTTGTTTAGACTTTTTTATGTAATAGGTGGAAGACGAGCAAACGGATCACTAGATGGTAAACGATGACCGCTGCCTTTAGACATTCGCAACTCCTTTATTTAGTATACAGTTATTATCAAGTGCAGTGAAATTTAGCTTTATGATCAAAACCGACTTGATCATGGGAGAGCCATACGTCATCCTGAACGACCCGGCTTAACCAGAGTGATACCACGGGCTCACAGAATACCGACATGAAGCAGCGCCTGCGATGTGTTTGGCTGAGTGTTTTATGATACCGGAGGCCCAATAGGGGGAAATGGGGTTAAAAGGTTGACAGCCCCCTTGTGACTCCACTGGTAACAATACCAGTGGAGTCACCAGGAGAAATCCAGAAGAATTTCTACGTGCCGCAGCAGTTGTTTATCATCAGGTTACCGTCTGCTCGTCTGCCACCTATCAAATAAAAAAATCAAAATTCAACAAACATTATTATCAGTTACATCATTCGATGTTACCATGCAACCTAATTCTAATTGTGACTCTTTCACACAACAGGCCTTGCATACGCAGCTCCTGTTATACTTAGAGATATGCGCAGGAGCAAAACAAACACTTGAAAATTAATATACCTATTTTTTTAATTCAACACTCGCATAGTAAACTGCACACGATCTTAACAACAGTGTTGTGTTAACCGCGCTGAGCCCGCGGCGCTCCATCTGTCCAGTTTCATTCCACCCTCACATGAAATTAGTGTTGTGCCAACTTGTCCCACTCTGAGACTGTCCCATGATAAGGTACTATAGAAAATGCAGCGCAATAAAACAATTTAAACTTATCTACCAAAACTTGAATAATATGTATTAAATTGCAATTTAAATTTAGTTTAACTTTGAAACAAGAGATATAGTAGATAAATAACTGGAAAAGGTAGTTGTACAACACATAATAACTACACTAATACACTAATACTTATTCAGCGATTCATTGTACAATTAATGAATAGGTAACTTAATGATAAACAGCTAAAATAACGATACCGATTTGAAGTTTTAGGCTCTTTACTTACATAATATTTATATTGTTTACCATCTCAATAACGGGGAACCTACTCGGGTTCACATCACTGTTAATTCAGCCTTAATCTAACTTAATGGGACAAAAAGTGGGACAAGTTGCTACACCACTAATTTGGGCGAGAGCTCCGCAACGAATTACGTGTAAACTTAAACACGTGCTTAATGAGCTTTCAAATTGTAATTGTTGGATTACAAACGGGCTGCGCGAAATGAACTCGCAGAAACGTTTTTTGGGTTTAAAATAAGTGGAACATAGTTTTTTTCTAAGGGATATCTTTTTTGCACCTAGCAGGTTTGATTTTTTATAATATTTAACTAGGCAAATGATATCCTAAACATAATAATTGTACACGAAAACAACAACTAAGACAGGATATTCCTAGTTTAGGTTACTCTGTTTAAATTGCTACTTGTAGGTAGGTAATATTATACGCGAAAGCTTTTGAGGATGTATAATGTATGTAAAGTATAACATTATGTATGTTTGTTGCCCTTCAACACAAAAACTATTAAAATTAAATAGTTTTGATGAAATTTACTATAACAAACGAGTAGATAGCTTACATAATATCAGAATACAATATGGGCTATCTATAAAACACTTGTATATTAACCAACAATTCCATCACCACGCTTGCAGCATTTTTACAGTAACACATATTATAATTGGAGATTTTCTCGCTGGAGGCCACGAAGCGCATTCATTCATAAATCATTTTCATGAAGTATCCAAAATATTGTTACTCACAAAATTCATTTAATTCTGTTACTTATTCATCGGCTGCGTTTCTTTTTGCTCGTTCAAAGTAAATATTAATTTGGATCTCACAAACAATACACATTGATTTTCCTCAAGATAAAGACATTCTAAAGACAGAAAATATCGCCTCCGACAAATCTCCAAGCGTATCTTACAAACATTATCAAAATGACGAGAAGTCGTTTCCGTTTGAAGTGTAATCCGACGCACTGATATCGCAAACAGCTATCCGCCTTCTCTGGAATATTCATTTCACGCCAACAGTCAAGGAGGGATCACTCATTTCAATAATTGATTCATTCCTCCGTGAACCAAATCAATTGAGAGAGCAAAGCGTTCCTAAAAGTTATTGAACGTTTGTAATTTCGCAATACAGTGTCTGCGTTTAATCGATTGTGAACATCAAAATTGTGCGAATAATAAAACATCGTCAAAGTAAACAAAACTCAAACTGTAGGTGAAAATTGGCGCAATCATCATTAAAAGGTTTAATAAAATTAATGACTATGTTGTGATGCAAAAACGATTGATCAAAATAGTCAAATAATCATGAATATAAAATATTACAAATAAAATGGCTTTTCAATTGAGACATTGTCAGTTGACAGTTTCCATTTGCTAAATCCAATATTGTAATTAGCGGTTTAATAACAAAAAAACTTTGAAATGCTTTCAATTTATGATAAAGCTGTTACGAAACATGAAAGAGAAACCAATTTAAGATACCCCAACGATTGATTAATCTCGCAAAGGCGTCGCGTAGCGGCTACAAACGAGACCTTTATTTATAACCAATCTGCGTGCGGCGTAGCCGAATAATTGTCTTGCTTCTAGTATTATTCATTCCGCAACTGAGCGACACAATCGAGGACAAAGAGCAAGATGGCACAGGTATCAAAGATATTTTAACGTTACTTTGTAAATACATAGTCTTGTATTAGCATTTTGGAGAATAACATCAGTAAATAGCGGAAAGTTAAAGTTTGTTTGTTATGATTTTTTTAGCAGGTGTCTATGGACAGTAGCAATTGCTTACCATCAGGTGATCCGTTTACTTGTTTAGACTTTTAACATTAAAAAGATGGTTACTCGGATTTGGACCACGATCTCTCGCATGGAAAACGTATCCTCATCCACTGAGGCACTATTTTTCCCATGTTTCATTCAATAAAAAATAACAAAACATTAAACGGGCAACCGATAAATTAACTCTATTTCAAGTTCAAAACTAATTGACTGTAAACAGAGACTTTCATAATTGCAACTTAAACAATTAAAGTGCAGCGGGCGTCATTGTAATTGAATCCCCATTAGCCAACCGAAAATTGAAACTTTAGTTTAATCACAGTATGAACTTATCCAGTACCTAGTATGCCAGTGAATTACTGTAATTTATATCACAACTACCAAATTACCTAATGAAACTAAATAGTATGATGATCTTAATAACTTTGCCCTAAATTGGAATCTCTCTCTCTCTCTCTCTGTGGTCCCTCTTCGTGGAGAATCGTGGTCATCAACGAAAGTACCATCAATTTGCCAAAGCCTATCTAGTGAATTTTTCACACGCGATTAGTAGATATTTTTTTAATTGCCACTCTTAAGAGTTAACCGCACAGAATTTAAGAAAATTACAAAAGATATTAATTATAATTAAAATGCTTTTTCAATTGAGACATTGTCAGTTGACAGTTTCCATTTGCTAAATCCAATATTGTAATTAGCGGTTTAATAACAAAAAAACTTTGAAATGCTTTCAATTTATGATAAAGCTGTTACGAAACATGAAAGAGAAACCAATTTAAGATACCCCAACGATTGATTAATCTCGCAAAGGCGTCGCGTAGCGGCTACAAACGAGACCTTTATTTATAACCAATCTGCGTGCGGCGTAGCCGAATAATTGTCTTGCTTCTAGTTATTCATTCCGCAACTGAGCGACACAATTGAGGACAAAGAGTAAGATGGTACAGGTAGCAAAGATATTTTAACGTTACTTTGTAAATACATAGTCTTGTATAGGCATTTTGGAAAATAACATCAGTAAATAGCGGAAAGTTTAAGTTTGTTTGTTATGATTTTTTTAGCAGGTGTCTATGGACAGTAGCAATTGCTTACCATCAGGTGATCCGTTTACTTGTTTAGACTTTTAACATTAAAAAGATGGTTACTCGGATTTGGACCACGATCTCTCGCATGGAAAACGTATCTTCATCCACTGAGGCAATATTTTTCCCATGTTTCATTCAATAAAAAATAACAAAACATTAAACGGGCAACCGATAAATTAACTCTATTTCAAGTTCAAAATTAATTGACTGTAAACAGAGACTTTCATAATTGCAACTTAAACAATTAAAGTGCAGCGGGCGTCATTGTAATTGAATCCCCATTAGCCAACCGAAAATTGAAACTTTAGTTTAATCACAGTATGAACTTATCCAGTACCTAGTATGCCAGTGAATTACTGTAATTTATATCACAACTACCAAATTACCTAATGACTACTTGAAGGACATTGACTCCGAGTCGAACTAAAATAGTATGATGATCTTAACAACTTTGCCCTAAATTGGAATCTCTCTCTCTCTCTCTGTGGTCCCTCTTCGTGGAGGATCGTGGTCATCAACGAAAGTACCATCAATTTGCCAAAGCCATCTAGTGAATTTTTCACACGCGATTAGTAGATATTTTTTTAATTGCCACTCTTAAGAGTTAACCGCACAGAATTTAAGAAAATTACAAAAGATATTAATTATAATTAAAAAAAACCTTCCCACAAGGCTGGCAACTCATCTATACTCCTTCAGCTGGGCTAACATGCGCGCCACCAGATAATTTGTCGAGACTCGTATTATGTCGGCGCAAGTTGCGTCTCGCTCACCTGACAGAGCGATGAGCGGGATAGAAGGATGCGCTCTCGCGAACGAGTGTCGACAAAATTTTGTCGCGGTGCGCATGTTAGGCCTTCTGGTGTAGCTGAACTAGCTGACGTCTATAGGCGGCAGTGACCACTTAGCATCAGGTGACGCTTACTCATTTGCCTACCTGTTTCATAAAAAAAAAGGAAGAGCGAACCACTAATTGCTAAATAAAAAGTAAAAACAGCAAGTTATCATTTTGTAAAAATACGTCGATGCACTGGCTTTAAAAGAACACTGTGGTTAAATTTGATCATCAAAATTGCAACAAAGCGGCCATAATTAAAAGCCCTCATATTTCCAGCCGACGGACTGCATGATTAGGCCAATAAATAGCTCCAATAGATTGCACTGACGATTATCACGGATGGCTAGTGAAGTGCCGGATGCCGTGGTGTTATTGGTTCGTCGATTGGGAAAGTGATAGTCGTCGATTGAGTCGGTTAGCAATTCGAAAATAAATGCAAAAAATTATGCAACGCAAAAATGTTTACTTTGTTCGAAAATAAAATAAATACAGGTTCTAACATATTCGATTTTTTTTATGTGACAGGTGGCAGACGAACAGACGGATCACCTGATGGTAAGCGATGGCCGCCGCCCATAGACACCTGCAATACCTGTGGGTCACAAGTGCGCTGCCAACCTTTAACCCCCTTTCCCCCAATTGGGCCTCCAGTAGCTCTCACTCACTCAACGAAACGTAGCGTTGGCGCTGCTTCACCCCAGTTTTTGTGAGGCCGTGGTATCACTCCGGTCGAGCCGGCCCATTCATGTCGTAGTGTGGCTCTCCCACGTTAAAAAAAGATTAACAATATTGCTAAAAATTTGATACCGGGGTATAGTATGCGGCATGGAACAATAGCAATAACCTTGAGTGCGCAGAAATCAATTTCAGTAGAAAGTCTTCTTTTTTACAAGTGCGCAAACTAACGGTCATCGCTATTGTTAGATGCCGCGGACTATATCCCTCTCTTGAAAAAGGCGCTACTTCACGCTGGACTTTTGGGAGACCGTCTAGCTAGCTCATTTATCGGCTCCCTCTGTTAATATAAATCTACATAGTTCAGTTCATATTGTTATCACTATATACTGTTTGCCTTTTCTCCATCGAATAATTCGTTTTGTTTTCCATCATGCTGGTTGAGATAATTACGCTTTCAGTTAATTTGTTCGCTTTTGCAATTTATTGCGTATAATTTCAATAACAAGCGTGCATTTATCAAATTAATATCAATAAGCTGTATAGAGGAAAATGCGTTTGTTTCTAGGAACATGTAATTAAAGGTAAATTATATTTGCATTGTTTGATTACAGTATTTTATTTATTTTAAGACTGAATTCAAATAAATAAATAAAAGTTTGTTTTGAATTATAATATCAATTTTGTTGTTTGATTAAACGTAATCCCATCGTTAGTAGCGATGACTTTAATTCTAAGATTTTTTGAAGAGCTTTTGCCCTGTTGTGACCAGAACTTTTTTTTCGAAAAGTTATGGACCTTAATGCTTTTACTATTTGTAGATAGAATTTTAGATCTATACTGTCGAGGCAATAGCTAGAGCTGTTTGCTATCTAAGGTGATATGTTTCAATAACCGTCATTGAACCATACTTTCAGATTTGTTATTCTGATTCCGAGTTCTAATGTCAATAAAAAATAATTATTACTATGACTTTAATAACTAAACGTTTTTGACATTTCAAAAATTGACAAGAATCTAAACAAAGTTTAATGACAATCCCAAGTCAGTTGGCAAGCAAAACGGAAAATCTCCCCAAAATTTTCCCCCAATTCCCGGGAGTCGTTTCCCCATCAACCGGCATCTCCCACACGCAGGGCTTGTTTGCCTTCATTGATTGATTGTAGCTTTGTTACTCCTATTTGTTCATTATTGGCTGCAGATTTGATTGATGATACCGCGGGCTTAAATATCAAAAAATGGACGAGTACTGATGGTGGTTAAATTTGGTTTACACATTCAAAATATTGTCCTAGCTTTTGATTTAGCAATGCAGATTAGCTTTGGCATCTCATTTTAAAATATGGAATTTTTTTTTTTTTAACCGTGGGAAAGCCACGCTTCGGCATGACTAAACCGGACTGAATTAACGGAGTGACACCACCTCATAAAAGATTGGCGTGAAGCGCCTGCACTGTATTTCGCTGAGTGAGTGAGGGTACCGGAGGTCCATTTGGGGAAAAAGGATTACAGGTGTCTTTAAGCGGCGGCAATCGCTTACTCAGGTGATCCGTCTGCTATCTATTACATAAAAAAGACATGTCGTAATTTCATTCAGCAATTATTGCACTGCTTTATCCCATTGCCAACACACTGTTTTCTTTCCTCTACCTAAGGTTTCTAGAAGAAATCGCTACAAGCGATAAGACCGCCTTATTGTACTGTTTATTGCTGTTGTTTCACTCATGTATTCTGTTTCTGTGCAATAAAGATCTATCTATATATGTTGCACCCTCAGCCCTATTCGTCCCTTAATCCCCAATCATCACTTACTATCAAGTTCAAAAATACCTAAAATATCACTGGCATTATGAAAAAGAACATCACACACTAATTCCATTTATTACACATCACACAATAGTTCTTTTTTTTTAAAGTCAGTTACAATCGTTCTTAGGGTTGAATAAGACGTGACAGCTCAGAAAAACTTGATTTTACAGGCGCAGGAGCAGAAAATCAAATGTGAATGCGTGGGATAAGCGCTTCGGATCGGGTTATGGGCTTAAGATCTTGATTGACGGGGTTTACTTTCTTTACGAAAACGATTTTATTTCTATTCATATTCAGTCTTTTGTTAGAATAAACGGATCATGGAAGATATCTAATTTTAATATATATATAAAATATAATATAATATTTCACTACATCACTATACATTGGTCTGACTCTGGATTATAGGTAGCTCAAGCACCTGTGTTACAGATATCAGAACCAACAGTGGAATTACAAATATATACGTATAATACTTTCTTTTGTAAATACATACTTATAATACATAGAAAACACCCAGACCAATACAAACAAACATGTTTATGCACACAAATGTTTGTACTGTGCGGGGATCGAATCCGCAACCCTTGGCCCAGATGCAGCATTCACTACCACTGAACCAAACGGGTCGTCAAATTTTATTTCAAAACTCCGAGTCCGAAACGACTAAATATGTGTAAATATTTTGTGCCGAAACTCTGAAATCCGACGCAGGACTAAAGTCCAGGACGTCGAATTGAGAGTGATGGAACTAAAGTGTAATTTGGTAAGACATTTAGCTATGCGCGGTGATGGCAGGTGGAGCATGGTTATGACCGAATGGTGTCCCAGAAATGGCCGATGAAGTCCAGGTCGTCCGGTGGCACGATGGGTCGACGACATTGCCAAAATCGGAGGGACTATATGGATCCGAGCAGCTCAGGACCGGGTACATTGGCGAAATGGAAGGGAGGCCTATACCCAGCAGTGGGTACTACCGGGCTGATGATGATGATTTCAAAACTAGCTGTCACCAGCGACTTCGTCCGCGTGGAATAGTATCTTTAGTAACTTTTCACCCGCCCTTTTAACCCCTTACGACCACTTTTTCGCAATATAAAGTAGCCTTTGTCCTTTCTCAACGTCCGTTTGGCAGTTTTTGTAAGACAAACAGACAATCAGATCCCTCTGGCCATAACTATCCTTCAAACACCTTTCAAATCAGATAACAAAGCCCCCATCTCTTTCCCTTAGATAACTTATTACTCTTAATATGACGTGCTTGAGCCCAATATGATCACAAAGGAGGTCAGTCCCGTCTGTCCCCATGGAGGGCCATTTGCACCCGTCGGCGACTAAATGGGATTAATCCGTCACAGAGTCCCCATTACCAAAACAACGGGAACCCATGATAGGGTTATTTGCCGTGACGGTGTTTTGTAAGGGGGCCACACTCACTCTAAATGTCAGACAACATGACAATTCGGCCGCGCTAACAATAAGAGCAGTAAGTCTGTGTTTGTCAAAATTTGTTAAGAACATTATTCTGGATATTAAGTAATGCTGGTTTAATTCGATTGTTGTAAAAAAAACATTAAGGAAAAAAAGAAGTTGTCAATGCAATGAATAACCTCTTTGCCTTGACAACTTCTTCAAACTTAATTTTTTTACAACAATCGACAAAAATCGAGTCACTGCTCTTATTGTTAGCGCCGCAGAATTGTATTAGTTTTTAAGCGTAGGAGAGCAACGCGCAATGCTTCGATAAGAAAGGGCCGGCTCGAGAGATACCACGGCCAACAGAATACTGGGCATGAAGTCAGCGCCTGCGCTGTGTTTCGTCGAGCAAATGAGGGGAAAACCCAATTGAAGGGAAAGGGGGTTAAAGGTTGGCAGCGCACTTGTGACTTTACTGGTATCGCAGGTGTCTATGGGCGGCGGGAACTGCTTATCATCAGGTGATCCGCTTGCTCGTCTTCCGCCCTCAGCCCTCTTCGAAGAGCCAACTTTACTATCCATTTTGTACAAGCTTTTATATTTCTTTTCGGGACAGTCCCCAGTTATTCTAAACCCATGGTCACCCCAAATATTAAGCCATATCGCGTAGAGCACGAGTTATCTTAGGCAAATAATATCACTATTACAATCCGATTATCAACAGTAGGGGGATCGTATCGCACCCGATAGGAGGGGGGAATTATGGCCCGGATTCGATTCTGGGTCGGTACTTTTAAGAACGATGCGTGAAATGAGATTGTAGAGGAATAGTTCGGTCAGTGGGGAAACACTTTGTTTTGACAGTATCTTGACAAATAAACTGTATAGGGATAAAGAAAGCGATGGTAGCCTAAAAAAATATTTCCTGTATTTTAGAGCGTTTGAATAAAAGCTTTGTTGTATAAAAAAGTGTTTACTCATATTTTAAATCTATGATCATATTTCTAGCTTGGCGGTGAGGGAAAACGTCGTTACGAAACTTGGACATTTTGGATAGTTGTGTCACAATTTTTTTTTAGAAATTATTCCACTGTTCCTCATATTTATATCAAAGTTCCTCATAAGCAAAAAGACGCTCGCCCATCTCTTGAAAAGTCAAGCAAGTTTAGTTTCATCATCATCACCATCATTATTAGCCTGTAGCAGTCCACTGCTGGACATAGGCTATCAAAATGCTCGCTACTGTGATCGATCTTCGGCTACTCGCATCCAGCTCCAGCCAGCCCTCTTACTTACTCCATCGTAATCTAAAGTAAACCGATTTGAAACTTAACGTCAATAAAGGGTGTATCATACCGCCTCGTCTTGGCAAGGCATTAGATACTTGGCTCGGTTGTATCTGAACCGAGCTGGCATGGACCCAAGAGGCAGCTAATGCGACGCGATCGACTCCAATTGTTGCTCGAGCCAACGAGATTACAATGTGATCGGCGTTAGGCAAATGATGGCAGTTTGATGCCTCTTAAAGAAGAATTATGTACGGGTGTAAGTTATGGCGTGTAGGGATAGTTTGTGAATTTAAAGTAGTGTAGGGCAATAAAAAGAGAGACGGTTTGGTATATCTCTGAGGATCGGCTGCGCACTTGCGACTCGACTGGTGTTTCCGGGTTTTGCTAGGTAGACACTCGCTTACCATTAAATGATTTGTCTGATTGTCTGTCAACTATCACATAAAAAAACTCTCAATCTGGACATCTTTGAGGCAAGAGTGAACATGCATAAGATGCAAAGCATGCATTTTTTTTTGAGATAGAGGGCAGACGAACAGACGGATCACCTGATGGTAAGCGATTACCGCTGCCCATGGACACCCGCAACACCAGAGGAGTCGCAAATGCGCTGCCGACCTTGCATAAAATTCAATGCAAATGCATGCATAAAATGCAAGTTTACACATTCTCAACGTCAAAGATGTACTTAATTTATGAAAGTACAAACTTTAACACTTTTTAGAAGGTTTTTTTTCTTAAATAGTGACCCTTTAAGGACTAAATCAGATTATTGACACCTCAGCTTGTTGTTGTACATCTATTGCATTACATTATGCTAACTCGACCGTTGTTGACACAGATTCAACAATATACCCTCGTGAACAATACAGGTATTTGGCCCACAATACAGGTTACACCGTAAAGTAAAATGAATTCGTTACATCAACTTACATTAACCAAGAAATTATGAAATTACGCAAGAAGTCTAATCAAATCACTTGTGTTTGTTCAGTGTGTAAGTGTTATATTATTATAATTTATGTATTGAAATGTAAGTCAATCAGAAATGAAATGGACATTTATTTGCACAATTTCAGATGGTAGGTTAAATTGGTCTTAAATGTTTAATTAATCTCACTAAAATACCATAATGTCAATTTGCAAATTACCATAAAATCAAGTTCTGCAATATTTTGTGCAATAAAGAGTATCCATTTATCTACCTATCTATAATATAAAAATGAATCGCAAAATGTGTTGGTAACCACATAACTCAACAACGCCTGGACCAATTTGGCCAAATCTTTTTTTAAAATGTTTGTTGAAGTTCAAGGATGGTTTTTACGGCGAGAAAAATTAGAATTACTTTTCCACGCGGACAAAGTCGCGGGCGGCCGCTAGTTGCTAATAAACCTAACATTTAAATCTTATTTTTTAAATAGATTTTCCTCAAAAGGGAGCTTCTTACTCAATATACCGTAACCAGTCCTTTTGGTGTATGATACATGAAACCAACGCTGAATACTTAGCACCTTTCACTACACGAAGTGTACCCCTAATGTTACAGAGTAATAAGATACCATACTTAAGTGTGCGTAGTGTATCATCACAGTATTAGAAGCCAGAAGCTCAGCAACAGTAGCCTTACCATGAGTTTGAAATACTATCCTCGCTATCGAAAACTATCGCTTTGTCTCTTTCATTGTGATGCGTTTGAAAGAAACAGAGCAATAGTTTACGTTATGTCAGTTTCAGATGTCAACTCATGGTAGCGCTACAGTTCTGTCATACGTCAAGACTGATGCAAATATCGGGAAAAGCTACGTGTATCCAAGGATATGCTGATAACATTATTTCAGCGAGTGTTGCTGAAATATCGATAGTTTCACTATCGATTGTTGACCTCTAAATTTGTTTGCATAAAACATGATATACAAGGACGTATCAAAGCCACACAATCACCATGTTTAGCTAAAATTATAGCATGCAAATGTTTAACATAATCAAAATTTTTCATCCATTTTTTTTTTTCCATAAAAGTTATGACTGCTTGGAAAGGTTATAAGGTAAGGTATGTTTTTTAAAACTTCTTACTTGTATTAAATTAAGAACCTTTAAAACAATTATTCGCGTGATGTGGTAATATACCTATGTATTTAAGTACTATATTTGTGATCCTCTGTTGCCTGATATCTGTAACACAAGTGCTTAAGCTACTTAGTACGGAGTCAGGTCAATGAATGAGATGTTGTGTGAATTTATTAATTATTTGCATTGCTTCTATATTTTACAACGGTATTGGTTTCACTGTGCCTGGGTATCGGTTTCACTGTAATGCTCGTGCTCATGCACAGCTCGTTAGGCAGTCAATACAGACGGCTAATGCAGCATTAGTGGCATTGTCCCTCACCTGAATGCCAACCGGCTGTTAGCGCTGGGACTGTGGACCAGTTGGGTAGTATTTGGGTTGCTATAACCCATCCGTGCATTTTTGTCACAGGCAAGTCCTGTAATCATGCTTTAAGGCTTTGGAAACACTAGATTCGTGCCAGCTCACAGGGTTTCCTATAGGCTTTTCTCTTTTTAATGTGATAATTGGTAGACGACCAGACGGATCATCTGATGGTATCTTTCTCTCTCTCCGTGATTAGTTCTTGTATCTTGGTAAGGATCTTAAGCACTTGTATTACTATTACTTATTTGTATTTTAATTCATATCACACAACACAAGATTTAAAAATATATTACTTACTTGACATACATTATATAACAAGGCATAAAGTTCGAAAATGGCCTTAAGTCATTTCTAATGGGCAAAACATATTATACAATGAAAGAATATTTTGATGACAAATTTTAATTTTATCCTTGACATGACTTAGTACCTATTAATTTTTATTGTTTTTGTTAAATTATTTATATTATTATTTTATTATGTATGCCTGCCTAATATAGCTCAATGGGGTGATTAATTAAATTGTACCTAATGTAATTGTAAATGTTTCTAGTTTATTTTATGTAATTATGCAGTGCCCTTACAGGGTTTATGTGCGAATATGTAACTATATATTTAAGATCAAATTGTACCACATAACGCAATAAAGATTATGATTATGATTAACACCCAGACACTGAACGAACACAAGTGTTCGTCCCACTATAACGAAGGTAACTATTATTAGTTACTAGTACTAGGTTTATGTTTAAACGCTTGCCTAGCTTTAGTAACCGCTCCAAAACTTTTTTAATTAATCAGTTGTACTCATACTATAAATTGGTCTAAAAATACGGAACAACCAAAAACAAAAGAATGCGAACACAAACCGTTAATAAAATAGAAATTCCTCAATCAAATTAAACTGGAAAAGAAATAATTTATAAATTTCCGATAAATAAAACATCAAGTCTCCACCTGGAGCAGAATGGAGTCGAAATGAAATAAGGCTGGCAGGAAAAATGTAAATTCCATCTAACGAACTAAGTTTATTTTTTATTTGCTGAACCGTTTTGTTGGCCACAAGTGTGTTCTAGACGAAGCTGTATGCAAAGCAAATACTACCTTACGTGATCGTCATAGAGTATGTTATATCATTTGTGGGGAAAGGAAAAAAACGATGTTATAAATAATTATAGATTGTTTTTTTTTTCAGTTTTAAATCAATATGGGTTAGAAACTTCAAAAAGCGAGTAACTTGCAAATTTTGTTTTTATTGTTTGCTATGTAACTTTACTCATAGCACAGAATACATAATGGTACAACTCATAGTCTATAAATTGTTTTACCTTTACTACACTATAAAGTTATAAGTTCCTTGCTAAACTCGGAACAAACATAAGCGCTTAACTCACACAAATTCACAAAACCTTTGTTACATAGACCTGACTCCGCACTAAGTAGCTTAAGCACTTGTGCTACTGATGTCGGATAACAGAGCAAACATTAATATAATACTTAAAACAACATATTTTGTTACACCTAGACATTGAACAAACACAAGTGTTCATCACTCGTATGTTTGTCCAGGCCTGGACGAACCCACGACCTTCGGCGTATGAGGCAGCGTCACTATCAAATGCGCCATCTGACCAGTGAAACATTAATGCTAAATGCTGAATACTGCAATAAAAATTGAGAATAGAGAAATTCTGCAATATATAAGTACAAATATTATGAAAATCCAGAATGCTGTCTCGAATCCCAACGAACCTATTCATTCGTCATTTAACCTTAATGCTCATTATCTAATTATAGATAGTCTTTTATATAGGTCAATATTATAACTTAAGTGAAAATTAAGGTTTGAGTAACGTATCTGAGTGCGGCAGTTATCCACTGAACTACTAACTAAACGAAACTTCATTCAAAAAATTAAGGATACCTACCGGGTCATGCCATTCAAACTTCAAATGTAAGTCTTGACATTGGCGGAATCATCGCGTTTCGAAGGCGCGTGTCCATAGCCATAAAAAAATGTATGTCTATTTAAAAGATTTGTATACAAAAATGTAAGTAGAATCGAATAGTTCCTCATAATTGGTCACGATTAAACGGGTCGTCTGGAGCAGACCCGCTCTGAATGTGCGCTCCACATTCGCTCAAAGACTGCCAGTGTGTGTTCCAAGGCACAAGCGATTCGATTTTTTATAAAGTCAAAGTAGAAGGTATTTATTTCATTTATGAATGTGTTACAAATTAAGTGGTATAAACATTTTCAGTACATCATGTTACCCTTTTGGGCATAGCTAACATTGAATACATAAAATTTGCGATTGCGAAGATTTTTTATATGCAACGCTAGTGGCAAAATTCATTTAATTCTTTAAAAATTTGCTAGGGAAAAGAGTGGCTTTGTATTTTTGGTGCCGTCGGTTTAATCTGTTGGCGCGACATAGTCCCATTGGTCAGTTTTGGCGTCGGCGGGGACCGTCATTCGAAGTGAAGCCCTTAGTATCTTTATAAAGTAAGGAAAACCACTTAAGAGAAATATTTTTTTTTTTATGTGATAGGTAGCAGACGAGCAGGCGGATCACCTGTTGGTAAGCAATTGCCGCCGCCCATGAACACATGCAACAAGTGCACTGCTAACCTTTTATCCCCTTCTCCCCCGATGGGCCTCCGGTACCCTCACTCACCCGCCGAAAATAATAATGCTAGAACTGTTGTCCCTGGTGTTGCAGGTGTTCACGGGCGACGGTAATCGCTTAACATCAGGTGATACGTCTGCTCGTCTGCCCCCTATCCTATAAAAAAAAACTGTAATAAAATTGTACCATTATTCTACCAAAGATGCGTTTATGACAATTGTTATGTACATGGAAGTCTTTCATAACTTGGACCACCTCGTCGCCCGCTGAAGGTCCTAGTTAAAGTTACTCTTGTAATTACTCCCCGCCCACCACTATTGTGGAGCTAACTAACGTTTAGGCACCAAATGGAAATGAGACAACAGGTGAAACCGTGGGATGAGGTTCCTCCAAATAGCCGCGCACACTGACACGGAATACCCCATCTTATTCCGCTAAGAATAAAACCCACTTTCGAATGGAGTATCAACGTTTCCGCTGGATAGTGGAAGAACTCTTTGTAAGTGGAGATCTAGGCAATTTTAGCGTTTTACTCGAAAAAGCAACTGTCGACTTTCGTTAAGACTTTGAATGGCATAATTCTGTAATTTAATTTTGTAGAATGAAGCTTCGAAATGTTTTAAAGTGACAGTTTGCGAAACTCAATATTTAGGTATTAAGTAGAGTCAGCCATCATAAAGTTTTGAAATGTTTCGAAAATTATAAACTATGACTTTCGATCTTAAAATACAGCATAAACGCGTTAAAACTGTCTAATGAAGAGCCATCTTCCATACGCAAAAGATCGATACTCTACGCTCTTGATTCCAAAGAGTCGAATACCAATTCACTATGTATTTGGGCCGAACATAGAAGACCGCATTTTTGAAATTCAAAATAATATCTACAGTTATAACTCAATGACAGCGCTGTTGGAATCACTCTTTAAATGTTTTCCGTATGATTTTTTTTTATAATATAGGAAGGCAAACGAGCAAGCGGGCCACTTGATGGTAAGTGATGACCGCCGCCCATGGACATCAGCTACACCAGAAGGAGTGCGGATGCGTTGCCGGCCTTTTAGGAAGGTATAGGCTCGTTTCTTATTATAGTTATTGCGCATCTAGTGAATCAAAATAATACAGACTTAAATAAATGTATAATTTGCCCGGGTTCCTTGATTTTACGACCCATAACACTAGTTTTCATACTATCTACTTACTTTAATGATAAGGACAATAAATGTAATGAAATAATTCAAAAAGAATATTCAAGTACAATATTTAATTAAATATCGGTGATTGTGTAACAATAAGTAACCTCAGTAAATTTTGCAGCAAAGAACAAGTCACTTGGGAACCTTTGTCCTTCTCGTCATAGAGTTGTCAAACTATCGATAATTCCTATCGATGTAAGTTATGATCTTGATAGTTGTTGATTAGTGAAGTTAACACGTCGGATATTATGGAATACCAGAGATATCACAAACGCGTTGGCGGTTCTAATGGAAGAAATTACAATATTTAAAAAAATGTCTTATTGTGGCTAGTATTATTAAATAAAGTCTGCTGTACCGTTAGTCGTAAAGTCAAGTAGTAAGTACATAATCATGTGCCTAAAAATTTACGTCACGTTATTTCCTGCCTTTCGTAACTTTGAATAGTTATAAATAATAAATAAATAAATTCACACAAAATCTTATACATTGACCTGACTCCGTATTAAATACCTTAAGCACTTGTATTTTACAGATATCAGACAGTAGAGGATCACAAATACTTGAATACATATATAACAACCAGACACTGAACAAACACATGTGTTTATCACACGAAAGTTTGTCTAGGGTGACAAGACCTTTGGCACAGGATAACTAACAAATACGCCATCGGCTCTGTCGTAGGTATTATGCGACGTGAAAATTAAAGAACTATTTAGTCTTGTTATATCGCCTACCGATTGAGAAAATGTCGTCTGTCGATAGTGGACTATCGATAGACAACACTACCTCGTTAGGCATCTAATTGGGCCCCTCATTACGACTCTTACTTCGTCTCGTTATTTCTTCGGACTTGAAAATTATGATTATTACATTATTTTTCGTCGGCAATTTGTATTCTTGCTGATTTTTTAGATTCCAATAATGAGTCCGCGTGAATTTCGTGCAAAGGTTTTTTGTCTTGTGTTATTTTTTTGTTTCGTTATTGCTCAATTTGCTGGCGAATTTCGTTCCGACCTATTTATGGAATGAGGTATGTTATTTTTACTTACAAATGCAAAAGTAGATTTTCTTCCACATATTTTTTCTTATTTGAATATTTTTTACAATATAATCACATTGTCGAGAACATATTTCTTACTAGCTATGTTTAGTTTTCTTTCCTCACAGCAGTTGTCATGTTTGTTTGTTTTTGTGATGGGTGACATATGAGTAGACAGATCTCCTGATGGTAAGCGATTGCCACTACCCAAAAACAGGACCCAAGACCAGCAAAGTCATAAGTGCGCTGCTAACCTTTTAACCCTCTTTCACCATGATTGGGCCTCCATAGGTAACCCTCACTCACCCAGTAAAACTCAACGCTGCTGCTTTAAGAAGGTTTGATTTGATGCCGTGGTATAATTTCGATTGAGCCAACTCATTCATGCCAAAGCGTGGTTTTTCCCCAATTGCAAATTTTTTGTAGGTGTTGTTTTTTTATAGGCTGCTTCTTTACTTTTTTTTGTACAACATGTTCAGTTTAACGAAAAACCAGCATCATTTCCCGTTAACATAAAATTTTACGTTCTAATTTTGGCTGAGCAAAATACGTCTTATCCTACAAAATATCGTTTTAAATGTCATAAACTGTTATTTAATTATATTCCTTCCCATCTTTTTCGAGCTCATTTCATCAGATGGGCGTCAAAACCATTACCTGTCATCCCAGTATCAGTATCGAATATCACTTAGAAACACATTTTGATATGCTAAGTAAGGTCCTCACGATAAAATGAAAATGAATGTAGTACAACACTATTTATGATATCATGCCTTAGCTTAGCTTTTATGTTTTAAGCCTTTGTGAGTTAGAATGCAACTTTACGTTGTAAGGCTCAGACAGCAGACACAATGGAAAATCAATTGTTTTATGTCTTTAAAAAGGCTTTTGGGTCTTACGACGATAATTATTATCAAAATAATAAAATAAGATAGATAGTAGTAGATAGATAATATTTATTACATTGCACAAAATACACAGCTTAAGTACCTATAAGCACTAGGTAGTAGATAGATAGATACTCTTTATTGCACAACACATTAAGTTACAGAACTTAATGCTAATAGTAAAGCAATTCAATGTAAAATTTCTAACTTAATGTACCGGTTTAAATTTTAATAAAAGTATTTTCTTCCATTCTTTCTTTCTTTCAAAATACCTTGATCAAGCTCAAACGTTCCTTAAAACTTATCTCCCAAAGAGGTCCATTAGAAGCAAATCAAGGGTAATAATTAGCCCCGTCCGCCGGCGGAATTAGCTAGCTTATAATTAACATCGCGATTTGCCTGAAAAACTGCGGCACTAAATTATTTCAGTTCTATTTGCAGGGAACGTGGTGCTCAAGGTTTTGGGGTTACGTAAAATTGTATTGAAATAGTGTTGAGATAAGAAATATAATAGAAGATTATAATACGTATCAGCCTATATACCTACTGTCCCACTGCAGGGCAAAGGCCTCCATCATAGAAATCAAGTTATCGCTACTATGATGGGATTAGGCTTAATCACCACGCTTGCATAATTCGGATTGGTGATCTCAAACCCGAGCTATGTTCGAAAAATTCGAAACATACTTTTTTGCTCGACCCGGGAATCGAACCCGGGACCCCGAGATCACGGCTCGGTACTTAAACCACTAGACCAACGGGGCTTTAAACGCGGGCGGGGCGAAGATTATAATAACGCGAGGATATTTAAATAAAAGTACATTATAGCACTAACTGCTTGACGTTTCGACTGCGTTACAACAGCCGAGGTCACAAGCGGACTTTAGTCCCGCATATCTGCATGTATGGAACTCCAGTGAGACTATGGAATCAGTACACCTTGTGCTAGGCCTATCACAGCTGCAACTCTCTATTCGCGGTCTCCACCCAAGGACCTTTCCCCCAAAGTAGAGGAAATCTGACTAGCTAGCTTCGGAGTTCTGGTTCCGCTTAAAGTTCATAATCACAAGAAAAATCTCCCAGATTTTGATATTCTGCCTCCAAGGCAAAGTTCATTTGTGTTTCGTCCCACAAAAACGTTGCAAAAAATCACAGAACCACACTTCGACTCACTCGCTCGCATTCCGCCACTTTTTTTCGGCTGGGGTGGCGCCCCCTAGCGGGGGCTCGCGATAAATCGCGGCTATCCTCTGCAAACAATGTTTTTGAACGATATTAATGGTAGCACCCCAGGGATCTCTCCGATATCATCTCAGTTCTCCGTATTCTTTTGACAGCGATATAAAGTGAAATAACTCCTTTTTTTGCGGGGAAAGGATTAATTAATTCGCGTTCGCTGGTTTTTCTGGTCACACTGGCTTTCTGGGTAAGTAGGTAGGTTTCCCGATCATTATCCTAAAATTACTGTGTGCAAGGCATAATTCTATAAGAGGATCTCAAAGGCATAAAATCATAAAAGTACGTATACTATTTGTAAGACGGCAAAATCTTTAGCAATTTATAGACGGCAATCAAAATTGACCAGCAATTAAAATGCAATAATAATATTAACCAAATTTTAATGTAGAACCAAGTGATAAGTAGTTTATTACAAAAGTTTTCCTGTAACCTTTTCAATCACACTTTTTAATTATGCAAGTAATTGAAAAAGTTCTAATCTCAAGTCCTTAGGCTCGACAAAACTTAGCTCAGTAACGGTTTGATGAACGTAACTTAGTTTTGGACTCTAGTTGTAATAAGATAACTTTGTTGCCAAAAGAGAAAAATCATTTTTATTTCAGACTTGGTTACCTCGAGCATAATCTGTAGGTGCTATAGTATATACCTACTTACTGCTACGTTATAGACAGTAACCGTGGTTAAAAGCGCTGCCCTTATCGCTGAGCTAATGGTAGAAATGTGCACTTATATTTGAAAAATCTGCAGTTGCTTGCTCGGATTCGAACCATGACCCTCCGCATTGCAGGCGCATTCTTAATCACTGCCACCATGCGATTGCGATTTTTAACCCCTGACGCAAAAACGACGGGGTATTATAAGTTTGACGTGTCAGTCTGTCTGTCTGTTTGTGGCATCATAGCTCTAGAAAGGATGAACCGATTTGTTTTTATTTATTTGAAAGTTTACCATCTGGAAATACTCCCAAGAATACCTCTTAGCAATGTTTGATGGCTGCCGGTTTAAGATGGCCGCCGCCACAAAATGACGGATAATATATTTTAACATAAGTAGCAAATAAAAGCGCTTAAATGTTGGAGGTTTTTTTACCTTGTTTTTAGATTTAGTATCTGACGATTTTAAACATAATTATTGAATCATCAAACATCAACAGTTTGTACATATTCAGATTTTTTTGGATTTAAATTGCTGAAGAATTCCTCAGGGTGTACATACAAGGAAGTATTTTACCTTCACTCCTCTTTTTCAACAAAAACTCGACACCTTACATTCTTTAAAGCAACATGCGACTATTTTATAGTCCAAATAGCATTAAAGTGTAATAGTCGTTTAAATTAGGG
This sequence comes from Cnaphalocrocis medinalis, assembly GCA_014851415.1. Taxonomy (NCBI): domain Eukaryota; kingdom Metazoa; phylum Arthropoda; class Insecta; order Lepidoptera; family Crambidae; genus Cnaphalocrocis; species Cnaphalocrocis medinalis. The sequence goes on along the minus strand of CM026289.1, from coordinate 1,027,863 downwards.
CCAGCATCGAAGCCCGGGATGGCTCCCGCAGGGGCCGTATCGGCGTGTTTTACCGACATCTGTGGAATTGGTCTAATGCGCCATTTTGAAAAGACACTTTTATGAATTTTAAATACGACAAAATACTCGGGGGGATGTTTAAGGCTGTAATTTGATTAGGGTTTTTTAAAATTGCGCTTTTTAAATTTTTTTTTTTTTGGTTTTGTCCGTTTTATTTTTTATGATTTAAAGTACCATGATTCTGGATTTGGGTAGTCAGTTAATAACAACTTAACGACTGCCGTAGACTTTTGGAGCCAGACCAACTTCACATGGGCTGGCTCGACCGAAGTGAGACCACGACCTCACAGATGACCGGCGTGAAGCAGCGACTGCGCTGTGTTTCGTCGAGTGAGTGAGGGTACCGGAGGCCCGATTGGGGTGAAAGAGAGTTAAAGGTTGGCAGCGCACTTGTGGCTCTACTGGTGTTGCAGGTGTCTATGGGCGATGGTAATCGCTTACCATCAGGTAATCCGTTTGCTCGTCTGCCACCTATTACAAAAAAAAAAAGGTGCAACTTTTCCACAATGTTTCAATTTACCGCCGAGCGAATAGCAGAAATACGCACATATATTAGAAGAATCAAGAATTGCATGATGTTGCATTCCTGTATGGAAGTCGCGTTCATTACCATTAAGCTACGGTCGCTCTAGAGATACGATACGATAAACTGCACTGTCTTCCAGATCATAAACGCAGTACAATACAACAAAGTGAAAAAAAAAACAACCTTGAGTTGAATTTTTTCACTTCGCAAAAATAGTATTAGGCATTTATGATTAGAGAGGCAGTAAAGGTCATGGTTAGTTTAAACCATCCTTCTACGTATTATTTTGTGAACTCCCAAAAATATGTGAAGCGGAATTAAAAAAGAAAACTCGGAAAGTCTCACATCAAAGGCTGTATTAACGCGAGCCTAAATCCGCTGTAAACAGAGTAATCCAATAACAACGAACCTTGGGTGTGAGTGCCTTCATCTGTGAGAGGTGCCCAGGGCGTAATTTACAAGTGAAAAAATAACTGTAAAAGATACTTTCTAAAATCTAATGTACACTTGGTTTTTTATAAACCCGCGTCAAGCAATGCTTGTGCTGTGTTACGTCAAGTGTCCGGAAGATGTTGTGGTGCTAGGCTCCTGCTTGGACCCAGGACATCTTCCAAATATGGACGATGTGGGAGAGTCCCAGGGGTTTTAATAAACCCCCGCCTTCAGCGGGGGGAGTCCGACATAACCCGTCCACCCCCCGGTGGACGGGTATGCGTAACGCATTTCCCCTGGGTCAACAAAAAAAAAAGGGTATCGGAGGGAGTTAAAGGCACTGCACTTGTGGCTGTACTGGTGATGCAGGAATCTATTTCCCTAAAATGAGGGGTAAAAAGGGACAAAAAGTAGCCTATGTTACTCTCCATCCCTTCAACTATCTCCACTTAAAAAAATCACGTAATTCGTCGCTTCGTTTTGCCGTGAAAGAAAGACAAACAGACAGACAGAAACACTTTCCCATTTATAATATAAGTATGGGTAATCTGTTTGTCCGCATGTCAAATCTACTTATCAAACATAAACCTTATGATTTTTTTAACCTTAAAATTTTTAAGAGTTTTAATCAAACCGCGACAACGACTAAAATAGGCTGTTTTTTATTTTGCCAAATTCAATAAACGCTAGCCGTAATGCAATTGGGCGAATTAAACGATACGAATGCGATATTATTATACTTGCTAGTATTTCTCTTTGACAAGACTTCGTTCGCTGAAATCATACTCAAACATAACTTTTCTAGCTGCGGACCATAAAAATCTTTGCCGAGTTAGCAGCCATAACTCTTAAACGGCAACATCTACGTGTATCGCCAACAATACGCACAAATACGTTGTAAACACGTAATCCAATAAAGGTCCCTGCTCTACAAAGGGCTTGAGTGCCCTCAGCTGTGTCATATGGCCCTTGCAATAAATGTCTTAGTCCTTTTTCGTGTTTGTGTATTTATGGGTCCAAATATTAAAGTTTACAGTATTTACGTGTCACGGACATGGATATGCTACGGTAAATCCTACTACTATTATAAAGGCGAAAGTTTGTATGGATGTATGGATGTTTGTTACTCTTTCACGTAAAAACTACTGAATGGATTTGAATGAAACTTTACCACAATATAGCTTATACATCAGAATAACACATAGGCTACAATTTACAAAAATATATTGTGTGGATTGTCCAAAATATGACGGTAAGTGTCAATAATTAACTCCACGCGTACGAAGTCGCGGGCGGCCGCTAGTACTTGATATAAACGGGAGTAAACGCGATGATGTTTAAATATAAGTATAGTTTAAACACTAAGAATGCATTTCCACAGAAGCGGAGCTGCGAGGAGTTGAGTAGAGACTTGTAAACATTGGCCGATCACATTGCTCATTAGACATGAGATGTGTATTTTGAGCAACGTGATTGGTAATTTTTTACAAGTCTCTCGCTGCTCCGCTTCTTACTCCTTGACGTTTTGACCGCGGTTACAAGCGGACTGGAGGCGCAAAGCGTCGTTTGCTACTTAATTACATAAAGTACCTAATGTAAGTATAGCGTTAAAGTGTTTGTACAATGCAACACGAATGTTTAAAAACACATGCTATGGTGGATGCGTGGAATTCCATGGAAACAGCGCATGAGATACGTATACAGGGCAGCCTAAAGTGATATTGCTGACTAACTGCTAGAGAGTCACTTACGCCGTTACGGCTATATTTTGCTTAAACTGGAAAGCTATGGGAAACAAATGTCTTGCCATGCCATCACCGCGGGGCAGAAGGGGTAGGCCCAAAAAAGGATTGTCTTAACGTCGTTGTTATCAGCATCCGATCTCCGAACCGTGGGAGAGCCACGCTTCGGCATGAATGGGCCGGCTTGACCGGAGTGATACCACGGCCTCACAGAAAACTAGCGTGAAGCAGTGCCTACGCTGTGTTTCGTCGAGTGAGTGAGGGCACCGGAGGCCCGATTGGGGGAAAGGGGGTTAAATGTTCGCAGCGCACTTGTGACTCTACTGGTGTTGCAGGTGCTTATGGGCGGTCGCCATCGCTTACCATCTACCATCAGGTGATCCGTCTGCTCGTGTGCCAACAGTCACATAAAAAAGCCCTTAATCGTGTAGTGTGATTAACAGTACGAATGTCCATTTGTGAGACAAAAAGTCAATCGAATCATTTTAAATCAAATCAAACGAAAAATGAGTCAATTGAAGCTTTGTTGGAGTGCTTTGTCTGTCTGTATGTAGCGGAATGCGGGCTAACCATGCGTGCAACAGCCGTTTCAATTCGCTGCCCGCCAGTCTGCTATCGGCGGTCAAGCCACATCGATATAGCACGTGGTATCCATAAATTACGAGTAGGCAAAAACAAACCCAATCGTCATAATTTGTAGTACCATTTTTATGTGACAGATTAGCGTAGCTCGAACTTTTCACAGACAGCATATGCTTATCGTAAATAATTTGTATGAATATTGAATAGCTACCTCTATCGTACGTTAGCAGAACTAAAATTGATCGCACAGAGGTCGGATAAGATTGTATCATAAAGAAAAACTTAATACTTTAGAAGATATAGAAGTCAAAATAAAGTGAATACGGCCTCAACACTGATGTCTACAAACATAATGCAAATTTCTTCAGAACATAAGCGTCCAATTAATTTAATTAAGAAAGTTGTCAAGACATTGTTGAACGGTACAATTGTTCGTCTAGACTCAAAAAGGTCAGAACTAGATATCAAGAAGTTTTGACAAAATGTTGGGCTTTCTGACAAATTAAAGTTTTAAAACAATCTAATCATGTCTTACTTTTAACTACCTTTAATGTAGTCTGTAGTAGATCATAATTCGTACCCTGGATTATGATCCAAGCCTATTCTAAGGTCTTTAGATGATAGACTTTCGATGCTGATTGATTTTGTTCGCTGAGTTGAGACTCAAGTTATAGATTTGCGAAACAGTCAATGTTTGTTACAATTAATTCTGACATCTCATCTCATTTTTTTTTTATGTAAAGGCACTTCAGCCTTTATATAAAAAAAAATGAGGATGTGGAATTGTTTGTATTTCCTAAGTATGTTTTAACGTCGTAAGGCCCATAAGCCTTTTAAAAGGCATAAAATAATTGATTTTCTATTATATCTGCTGTCTGGGCGTTACGACGTTATGAGGTAGCTAAACCTACATTTTTAAAAGAAAACAGTCATTAGCATAATATCAACATACAGCCTAATCCTACGAAAACCTAACATACACGGAGCAGGGTTCACATATAAATTATATGACGAATCAGATTAAGTAACATCAATTACTCGTAATGAGGTTCAAAAAGTCCGAGGTCGAGCGTAATCTGCGCTTCGTTCTAATCCCCGACGTGTGCTAACCCGTGGGGACGAGAGCGGAGCGAGCGACGAGCGGTGAGCGTCAGGGAAAAATAGCGGTAGACAGTGCACCTCCAAAAATCTAAGGCTGGACGTAATCTGCGCTTCGTTCGTGGGGATAAAAGTGGAGCGAGCGACGAGCGGTGAGCGTCAGGGTAAAATAGCGATAGACCGAGCGCGTCCAGAAATCTGAGGTTGAGCGTAATCTGTGCTTCATTTTAATCCCTGACGTGTGGTTACCCGTGGGGACGAGAGCGGAGCGAGCGACGAGCGGTGAGCGTCAAGGCAAAATAGTAATAGACCGTGCACCTCCAAAGAATCTAAGGCTGGACGTAATATGCGCCTCATTCTAATCCCCAACTTGTGCTAACCCGTGGGGATGAGGGCGAAGTGAGCGACTAGCGATAAGCGTCAGGATAAAATAGCGATAGATTGTGCGCGTTTAGAAAATCAGTAGCGCTACCATTTTTTTTTTTTTTTTTTGTTTACGCAGAGTGAATGCCGCCTTATTCACACCCGGCCGCTGGGAGATGACCGGGTAGTGTGGGGCTCTCCCCTGGATTGGGCCTCTGCTAATCAGAGGCCGTTCAAGGGCATACCCACTAAACACTCTGCGACGTTTCCCGGCAAATCCAGGCTCGGGGTGGGAAAGCGGGAAATAGGACGAACCTCATCACCGCAGACCCACCCATGGACAGCAAGGCACGCCAGTACGGCCTCTTTCCGACTCCCGGGGCTTAAAGCCCCCAGAGCAGCTCCCACTGCCCTCCGACAAAGCCCCAACCGGGCGGCGCCCGCATCGCTGGATTGCGATACGGGCGTCGCGGGCATGGGCTCCTGCAGGAGAGTGCCTGCAGGCTTCCAAAAAACTGCCCCATCAGACAGCCCCACGGCCGGCTACGCTGGATTGCGCAGTCGGTCGCTGGGCGGAGAGGTGGGGTTAGCCGGCCTTTGCCGCATCCCACTGGCTGTGGGACGCAGCGCAGACCAGCAACTAAAGACCCCCACAAAAGATGTGGGGGGTGGCGCCCGAAGGCGCCCCACTCGGTGGGGCCCACGTCAAGGTGCGCCCAAAGTGGAGGAGATCCTCACAGGGCGCCGGACAGGGCCCCGGCCCAGACAGAGCTGGGCTTCAAAGTGCAGCTGTCAGCCGTCGGGTAGCAATATGGCGATAAGCCAATTGCTACCCGCCGTTGCCCAGGGACACCAGGACCCCTCCGGTAGCAGTTCCAAACAGAAAGAAAATACTACCGGGGAGGCCACACGAGGAGGTCGCCGCACCGTAGTCCCCCAGTAGCGCTACCATGAGTTGACATCTTAAACTGAAATAACGTAAACTATTTTGCTCTGTCTCTTTCAAATGCATCACAATGATCTTTCATTGTGATGCATTTGAAAGCAATTCGATAATAGTTTTCGATAGCGAAGATAGTATTTCAAACTCATGGTAAGGCTACTGAAGCTAAGCGAAATCTCAGGCTGAGCGTATTCTGCACTTTTTTTTTCAACGTGAGCCCGTGGGGACGAGAACGGAGCGAGCCACCGGTAATGAGCGTCAGGGCAAAATATCCAAGGACCGTGTGCATCCAAAATCTGAACTGAGCATAATCTGCGCTTCGTTCTAATCCCCGACGTATGCTAACCCATGGGGACGGGAGCGGAGCGAGCGACGAGCGGTGAGCGACAGGGCAAAATAGCGACAGAGCGCGAGAATCAAAATGATTACAAAACAAGGTTGTTAGTACTGCGTTTATTTCAAGGAACATTTAGTATCGTAGTAAAATACAGTACAGGTTTAAAATTGAAACCAGCACCTACTAAAGTAGGTTTTTGTAATAAAAAGCATTACTTGTTGTTGGGTGGAAGGCACAGTATAGCCCTATAAATTGATTCGTTCAGAAAATTGAAAAGCAATCTTTGCCCGCAAATAGAAAATATCTGACCATCTCCACTGTTCTGGTAATATTTCAATCAGAACCCAATTTTACAGTTCACGTAGCAATAACATAAACACGTAACAGTAAAACTAAATTGTACACATCTTATCGCTTCGCCCACACCAAAAAGGTCCCGAGAAAAAAATAAGGGTAAAAATGCGGATAGAATAATAGGAGGGGCAGCTCCTCCCGTTCATTACCTACCTTATTTCGGCCTTTTACTGGTACCCTCTTAATTTTTCCCACCTAAAGCACTTTATGGAACTTTTACCAAGTGCAATTTTTGAAGGAAATTCTTTATCATTGAAAAGAATATTGTAGTTAGGACTTTGTAAATTTTAGGTTATTTGAATAAAGTTACTGGTTTTATTTCTAGAATAAGCTGGAAATTAAGGATGGGACTAAAGTTAATATTCTCACTCTCATCTTAGCTGTATTTCCCGATTGCGTCCAGGATATGCCCTGGCTACGCATAGATAATGAGTCAGGATTTGAGGAGTCTGGTAAATTACAATCAAGTGACAGCTCTCTGATCTTTGCAACCCTTTAACAAGGAAACTAGAACGAATCATGGTTACATGACCTGAAACTTTGGAATGTTATGTTTTATTAAATTTATGTTTCTTCTGTTGTCTGATGTCCATGACACAAGTGCTTCTTCCGTCTACTTTCCTTTGAATTACTATAGGTGACCAACAAGAAAACGGGTACCTGATGGTAAAGGATTAGCCACTCTGAACATCTGCAAGGGACTATTATAGGTAATTGTTTAAACAATTTCCTTGCAAAGGACATACAAAAAGTCTTAATTAACGTTTCAACATAGAAAAAGTGGTAACTCTTCTAAATATTTAAAATGTTTCATGTTCCCTAAACACAATGTCGTTCTTCATTTATTCCCGCGTAAAAAAATATTTTTCCTGAAAATAAAACACCGAATCGTAATATTCTCCTTTCTAACTGAAGTACATTCCGGCCGACCAAAAAAATGTTTATTTAAGGACCATTTCAATCAAAAAGCTTTTTGCTTTCAAACAAAAAACGAAATCATTTCGGGAGAGCGTTAATTTCTTAATTCCTCGTAATTCTGGTCCCTCAGATTTGGGGTATTATTTATAATCCGACATGTCAACAGCAGTCGGAAAAACCGGGCTTAGCTCCTTTCATTAGGTCTGAAAGAACTGCCTACTAATGATCATGCCTTTCAGCATTTATTTCAGGCAGGGCTTGGGGCTGCTACCGCTGAAATTGCTCATTTGGTGAAAGGAATGTAATGATCAAAGTGATTCGGTTTTTTAATGTGAACATTGTAGTCGTTAAGACAAATGCTTTAAAGTATATTTTAATGATACTTTTTTTTGTAATAATGTTTCATATTTTTATATTTTGGACTTTAAATATGAAAATAACACTTTTACAGTAATGGTTTTTGTTTTTTAAAGGGAGGCAAACGAGCAAGAGGGGACCTGATAGTAAACAACTACCACCGCCCTTGGCATCAACTACACCATTAGGAGTGTAAAACAATGCTCATCTTTTATTTTTATAAATGAAGATGTAGACTGTCTTCTTGAAGATTTCAATGTCGCACCGATTTGGTAATACCGCTGGAAAATCTATAAAATGGACAGTTGTTTTTTTTGCCAAAATATCTATAATTATGTTAAACTTTCATATCACATAACATTGCATTAAGATCTGTATTTTTTTGTGCAATGACGAGTATCAACATACATAATTATTTAATGAATGCTTTAATTTTCTCTCTTTACGCTTAAATTTAAGGATGGCGCTAGTAGACCCAACTCGTTAGTCTCTCCCAGGAATGCCGCCTCTCAGACGGACCGGGCATTCTCCGCAAGTTTCTAATAACGCTTTTATAAACATCCGCCAGAGTTATTATAAAACTAGCTCCGCCCGCAGCTTTGCGTGGAGTATTCAGACTTGCGGGGAATTTCGCCTACTTATTTTGCTAACTTCAGTTTGTTGTGGGTAAAAGTTTGATTTTCTTGGAGAAAATATTAAAAATGAGGACGACATTATCTTATAATTTACTTTCCTCGTGGCACTTTATTAGTAATTAGCGGCCGCCCGCGACTTCGTACGCGTGGAGTTAATTATTGACACTTACCGTCATATTTTGGACAATCCACACAATATATTTTTATAAATTGTAGCCTATGTGTTATTCTGATGTATAAGCTTTATTGTGGTAAAGTTTCATTCAAATCCATTCAGTAGTTTTTACGTGAAAGAGTTACAAACATCCATACATCCATACTTACAAACTTTCGCCTTTATAATAGTAGTAGGATTTTGCCTCATCTCCCATTGACAGTGAATTTGGTTCCCACTCTGTAAGATGTTGAAGTAATGAACTCTTGCGTTCTTTCAGTGTAAAGTTGTTTTCAAATCTCTTTATTAACATTATTTCAATTAATTAAAATACCCCAATCCCCCTTTCCCCCGATTGGGCCTCCAGTGCCTTTACTCACTCGATTAATTATAGGTAAAGATAAATAAAGACTGGCAGCGTATATGTGACTCCGCTGGTGTTGCTGGTGTCTATGGGCGGTGGCAATGGCTTACCATCAGGTGATATATCTCCTTGTCTGCCTCCTATCACATAAAATACAAAATTAAGTTCCTACTCAGTTTTAATTTCTTTATCAAAAAAACCTTCAAATACAAAGCACGTTCGAACAACACTGAATACACAACAAACGATCTATTTACCAATAAAAACGATGAATTACAGTCCTTGATACGAGATTGCCTTCGCTTCCGCACTATCAAAGGTGTGGATGCGAATAAAACGACTTTGAACGATGCGACGAATCATGTTTCGGCTTAGGGCTATCTGCTAGGCGTATTGCGTACACAGACGCGGCACAGTCAATGATGCGCCAGAGAGGGAAGTCCAAATTCATTATAAATAACTAACTTTGCTGGGCGTAGCAATTTTGGACAAATTTGGACCCCTTAATTTGTTGGATTAGTACTTACCACTTGGTTAATATTATAACACTCAAACTATTATATTTATATTGTTTGCTACTGATTACTCTATGGTAAATATATTCTAACAATGTTTTTTTATTGATACACAGAAAATTAAAGACTTATGAATTTGTCAGCATAAAACTGCAAGTGTGGTTTTGTGTTGGATGACTTTAGTATAGTTATTGCCATTGAGGTCCAACCTGAAAAAAAAGGGTGCAGCAGCTGCTCGCGGCGGCTGCAGCATCATGCTGAGGCTTAACCTTGTTGGCAGCAACTTCTGTGTTCCTTTCTTTTTTTTACCATGTGAAAATGTGTTGTGGTCAGTAAATGTTTATACCTCTATTTTAGACAGGAATCATAATGGCTTTTAGTACTTTACAGTGATGCTAGCGTTACTTCACTTCCCATTCCCTATACTGTGCATGTGCGTATGTACAAAAAAGTTGCCTTCGGATTGGCAAATAAATCTTACGTCGAAAAACATTATCTTCTATAGTTCTGCGTTTATTTTGTTTGAGCTATTGGAATAGCTTAAACAAGCAATAGTCTAACATTAAGGACGTTTATACGGTCTTTTTGCCTGAGGGTACAAAGTCAAATATATTATTTGCTTAGATTGACCGTAATTATACATGATAAAAAATAATATAGAACAATTTCCATTATTATTTTTTACTTAACAAATAATCGATTATAAGAGGATCTAAAGAAACTATAAAGATAACATACATCCCTTTCACCGCGTGTTCTATCCACCATTTCGAATAGGTTATTTATTCTACGACGACGAAATATTTCTAGACGAATTCGAAATTTTTGAATATTTGATAATGAACAAGTTACGTGACCGACTTTGTATAAAATTATTATTATTTTATGCAAATTATGGATCAAATCGTTCAGAATGATTGGTAGAAAAACAAATATTAGTATTCGTGCGGAAATTGAATCCGCGACCTGCACTCTTAACTTTTGTGCTAAACAGGAATTAATCGCATCATTTTTATCTATTTCAAAATCAAATAAGTATCGTATTTTTTATTTGGGTCGATCTCCTATTATAATAATAATACTTATAAAGAGATTTAATTCTTAGGACAACGAAAAGGCTTATAGGTAAATCGAAAAAGCAAAAAGCTTGCGTGATTGAATCAATATCCAGCGCCATCTCTTCGTCCACGTTGAAACGAATGTCCCGAAAACAAAATGAGGGCGGGCCATTGGTACACAAATAAAAATGTTAGTGGGTATAGAAAAATAACTTTAAAAACCTTTGGACTGAATACATTTTCAAAAAATAGGCTCCAAACCGCCCATTAAATCTCCCGTCAAGTTTTACGTTTCAGTGCCCCATGGAAACCATTTTGATTTTTGATAGAATATACAAAGCAATTTTTATCAAAATGGAGCGTATTTTTACAAATCTCAAAGCCAATACAATGAAGTAGGTATGCACTACATGTGATTTTATTTTATAGAATGTTGACAAAGGTTTATGTTTGTGGAAATATTGGATATTGTAACGAGTTTGTACTACAAAGTGTTGGAATTGAAAATCGCCACTAATATTTAGTTTTATTTTGATTGATATTAACTGAAGAATAAAGTTGTATATATCCAGTTATAATTTCATTTACCTACTGCACCTGCGCTGGTGGTGGTATATAAGTTTTACCTGAAACAAGAGACATTTTTAATTAATGGCATAGTCATCACCTACAAAGACAGTAAAACGAAAAAGTGAAAACATTTGCGCGATGTAATTAACTCCCAGTGCCATCTATTGGTACAAGTCGTAAGTTAAGTCCCAAAACAAAGTGAGGGGTTTCAGGTTGGCACCGCATTTGTGACTCCATTGGTATTGCAGGTGTCTATAGGTGGCAACAATCGCTTACCATTGGACCATCCGTCTGCTCGTCTGCCACCTAACACATAAAAAGGATGTATACCCCAGAACGAATGCATCTAACTAATCCAGCCCCAATAAAGGTGAAACACACAGCGTAAAATGTAACTACAAAAACGAAATTGCAAAAAAAAATCAGTTATGAACACCAATAAAGCCGATTCGTTGAACGTTCCAGACGCAGAGATCGCAAACAATTTGTACCATCACCATTTTTCAGAGACAAAACGAACAATCGGGCTCTAAAAGTTGGCGCCAATAAAAGGTTGTGAAATCAATTTTAATATCGGGGGAGCCCCACATTGCCCGGCCAGCGGCTATTCATTCCGGCTATATCGTTAGCTGGACGATTCGTTACGGGTGCAACTCGGACAGGCGGTACTTAAGGTATGGGCTTTCGCGTTTTTCAATAAAATTACGTAAATCAGAAAAATAATAGGTTGTAAATAGTTGAGCAACGGGGTCATTAGATCATCAGGGCGTTTAAAAAAAAATTGATTGCTTATTGCTTTCCAGAACAACAAAAAAGTACAGTCACACATCAGGTTACCACTACCTGTCAAATTTTCTAAATTGATATTCAACCTAATGTGTATGACAGTAATATGAGATGTCAATTGAAGAAATTTGATAGTTTTGTATACTTTGATTTGTGGCTGTATGTACGGCATGAATATTTTAAAGATTATACAAAAGGAAAAGGCACAGCGAGTGCTGACATATAATAGATCAGCGCTGATTTTCAGCCGTTCCTACCTCTAAGTCCCATCATAGTAGCGATAACTTGATTTCTATGATGGAGGCCCTTTTGTGCAGCCCTTTGCCCTGCAATGGGACAGTATATAGGCTGATACTTTACTACCTCTAAGGTCTAATGCGAGGGTTAGGTTAAGACACCATTTTAATAAGCTTTTAAAGAGTACCACACTCAGATCTAAGAATACCCCGATCTAATGCATGAAACTAAGTTCTATTCCAGGCTTAATAAAGGTGAAGTTAGCATGTTAGATCCTTAGAATAATGTGGTACAGTGTTTTTTTTAGATAAATACCTAATTTAGTTCAAGAATTATTGAGCTCTACATTTATGTTGAATAAATAAAGCATAAACATTTTCCGTTTTTAGCTAAAGTTATATATATGGTTAAAAAAATTTTCTCTAAAATGTTAGTTTTATACTGTGAACAACAAAAATGATTCCTATTATATCATATAGGTACTTCTGTATTTTCTTACTTATTTTTATTTCCTTCACGTTTCCCGCTACATCTTACGTCATACACTACTATCTAGCAAAGTCTGCCGTACGTTCGTACGTACAAATGGACATAAATTATGCCCGTTCATTAGATACGTACGAAAAAGTGAGCCTTTGACACGGTAATGTAATTGTGGCCTAACTACCCTGCTCGAGCCCGAACTGTAATAAAGCAGAAGGCAGCGAGGCATGTGTAACTAGACGCTAAGCAACATAAGTGTGTACAGTATATTTAGATCTACATTGCAACAAAGGCAATATCTCACAGCAAGGCACCACAGTGCATTCGTGTGGTACAGTCGAGTTCAAAAATATGTATACACTTTAAGACCTTATCACAGTAGGTACATATGTACCTATAAGAAAACGTCTTGCACTTCCTTATAAATATGTATTGTGACAAGGTCCTAAAGTGTATACATATTTTTGAACTCGACTGTACCACACGAATGCACTGTGGTGCCTTGCTGTGAGATATTGCCTTTGTTGCAATGTAACTCTAAATAGCCCGCCCTCATTTTAATTCGAGGACTATGAAAAACCAAATTCCTGCAGGATTTTACTTACAACATCTCTTTATTATAATACATTTTCTAAGTTTATTGAGTCTGGTGTTCTATGTTGACGGATTCAGTTAATTATCGTCACCTGGTTTTCATACTACAGGGATTGCCCTAGTTTGAGACCAGGTTGATTGGTGTGATTGTCTGGCGCATTCATTTTATTTTTTTATTTTTATAAGAGGTTGGCCATTTCGGCTTACCTATATTTTTTCATAAACTCCATTAAACATAGCGCATCATTCGAGATCGGCTTTCGTTTTCAAATTAAATCTACTAGATTTTCAATCTTGCTTCACTAGTGTTTTTCTTGCATTGTACCATACCCGTAATGTGCACCTTATCTAAACGTGATAGGGTCTATAATGTATAAAAACCATCTATTGTTGTTTCACATTCAAACGCGCGATGCGCTCGTTTCGTCGAGTTAACGGGATGTGTTCGTGAATCGACTTCCGTATTTTTTTTATTGCAGTATGGAAATTAAGGTTTATGTTGAAGCAAGTTTTGTCGAGTATTTTAGGTACTCTTTTTGTATAAAAAATACATTTTTTTTGTCAAATTATTATTTACATGACAGGTACATGTCTAGCTCAGTGTAGAAAACATGGCAACTTTTACGAATGGTGCCAGCATGGATTTAGGTATATGTATAATCGAAGCGCGTAGTCTTACAACTGTCGTAGCACTTGTCATGAAGGTACGTGCTACGAATAAGTACGAATTGCTACAGCCGTAGCGTTTCGCAGACCAAGTGTATTTTGAGAGCACCTAACTTTTAAGATCTGCATCCACTACAATATTAGTATATTATTAATAATTACATTAACAACCTTTTGACCCTTTTTCTAAGAACGGGCTCACTAGTGAATGACCACACAGTGCAGGCGATGGTTCACGCCGGTCTTCTGCGAAGGTATAGTGCAGTGTTCCCCAATAGCCGGGTCGCGACCCGGTGCCGGGCCATCAAAATGTAATAACCGGGTCGCGACTAACTTGGATTCATTAGTAAAAAATAAGAAACAGCTGCATACTTCGCACTAACAAAATAGTGACTAAATGCCAAAATATTAGTACTTAGTACTAATAAACATTTTTACTATAAATTGTGTATTATTTAACCTTATTGGACCCAGCTTGAATTTGAAAGTACTTAGTGGGTCACGAAGGGTCAGTGTGAAAATTACCGGGCCATGGCATAGCAAAGTTTGGGAAACACTGGTATAGCGTCTTTCCAGTTGAGCCGGCCCGTTCATACCGAAGCCTTTCTCACCTACGGACATACTATTCTAATTTGATGCAATGGAAAGGTAATAACATAAATTACTTGTCTTTCGTATTAACACGCATTCGGGAGTCAGCTAGACGCGCACCTCAGACTTATCACAAAGCAGTTACAAACACTTCGGGCGCAGTTAGTACGCCGAGTTCAACTTGAACCGCGTCTGAACTAATAACTAGCTGCAGTTAACTGGCTTGCGAGGCCGTGGGGAAAACGAACTTGGATTTCGGTTAGATGTTAGGAGTTATTAATGTCCAATATACTAAATAGTACTCAATACTCTAAATGATGGTACATATATATTAGGGTTGTCTATTGTCCGGATTTTTAGATGCACGTTGAGCCAAATTAGACGGTGTTTGTTAGATTTTTTGTACAGGTGGCTACTACAAGCCTTACGATGATGTCGTAGTCATAGCTACCGGAAGATCACACGTATTTCCACAACACTAACTTTATTAAAATTGTATAGTACGCGTACCGTTAGTCAATCGTAGCACTTGTCATAAAAAATACGTGCTACAAACAATTATTATTACCGGACTAATAATGAATAGTACCGTCGAAATAATAACAGTACGCCGACATTCGACAAGGTTCACCACTTTCGATTCTTTGCCATTATTAACTATCGAGAAATCTGACATTATAAAAAAACAGTAATCTCAGCATTGAAATTCATGCAACCAATTTATCTCGCAGTACCAACCCTAATACTATATAGCGCTAGTCCCTCGTAGCACTCATAACTGTCGTAGCACTTGTCGTATAAAAAGATACGTGCTACGAATAACGGCTACGGCTGTACCGTAGCATTAATAACAGTAAGTAAACAAGATTTAGGTTAAGTATTTAACCATTTTAAATACACAATCATCCGTATATTTACGCAACCAATTAGTTCCACAACAACAAGTTTACAATGCAGGTGTGCGCAACCCGCGGAACGCAAATACGCACCCATTGTACTGATTAATAACCGCTGCGGGTCCTATCTTTACTGTTGTAGCGAGTGGGGGTTCAATTAAGTATCCATACGAGAGTCGTGTTTTGGCATGAATGAGCCGGCTAGATCGGAGTGATGCCCCGTCCACATAGAAAAACTGGCAAAGTGCGTGTCGGATTCATGCACAAAGGGTTCCGTACCATTGACTTAAGATATTAAAGGCCTTTTGTTCATTTTTATTTTGAGTTGATTGAATCGCGTTTTAGGTAATTAACTAATGTTCGTTGGTAGTGTTAAAGGTAATGTATAACATACATTTTTTTAGATTTTTTTTTTTTTATTTTATAAGTTAGAGGGGCGGGGTGAGAGACCATCTTTTTTCCACTTTGGAAGCGTCTGTCACGCAAACTACCCTTCACCTTTGGCTAGTTGCACGCTGCACGCAAAGCATCGTTTTGCATGACATGATTGTATCTTAACGTATTTTTTCGAGATACTGTGCAACTATTTTTGTTAAGACTCAACTTCCCCTGCAGTGCTGAAATTGGGCTTTCTGCATTAATGTAAAAAAAATTGCCAGACAACAGATCTAAGTATTTTAAAACTATTCAGAAGGTAAGCTTTATAGTTAGTGGTTAATTTGTTATTTCACCATACTTCTTTCTTAAGATTATCTTGGTTATACTCCAAACTACTCCATGACTTTACTAAACCAACTTGCTTGGTATGTTCGTTTAGTAAATAAATCACACAACATCATACTATACATTGACCTGACTCCGTACTAGGTAGCTTAAGCACTTGTGTAACATACATCAGACAACAAAGGTAATATATCTAGTTACTCTCTAATTAATGAGTGTAAGATAAGTTGTCAGATATCATTTACCCTTCCTTAATAATTGTCACGTGCATTTTGATGACCTCCAGATTACCATCTTTATACCATTGACCTCCTTCCGAGTATTTACCTCTTCGTGCAATTAGCAGTAATAGTCTCTGAAACACACTCTCCTTACATTACATACTTTATGACGTCACTTTGTCACGTGACATTAACAAGAGCGTGCTGTCAAATCTGACAGCCGTGACAGACATACATGTGACGCTGTTCTAACGAACGTCAACGAAATAAACTTCACGTAATAAAAATGACTCGTTGACGTTTATTATAAGTTGAAACAAGGGCCTACCAAGTGGAAGGGGGGATAGGATAGGGGGGACAAAGGGCACCCAATTGTAAATTGTGTTGTCGAGTACTCTGGAAGTATTTTGTTTGTGTCACAAATCGATAAGTTTGCAAGTCCAAAAAGTTGAGATGTAAAGGGTGGTATGATTTGTTTTACTTGTAGTCTGTTTCTGAGTTTATTTTCTTTAAAATTGAAAAGTTTATAAAAATAAAGTTACAAGAGCGTTTTTATTTAAAAACCATTACAAAATCGTTTCTATTCACGTCATAGCCGGCTATGACGTGTAAAGACCGTCTGGCCGATCGCTTTGGTAACAATCGTTGCCAAAATTTACAACTATTCACTAGTTAGTTGACTAATAAGTAATCAAACAAACGGAGCTCACTCGTAATCCAAAACTAGCTGCAAGTGTTTATTTTACGAGGGTTTTTGTTTTGCGGTATCATTTCCTTTCCATTGGTTAAAACAACTTGCGGCCAAGCGTGCTAAGCGCTCAATTCATCTGCTGCAAATGTGGACGTAAGGTTCACTCCCGCATAGGACTTTACAATCACGAGTTTAGCCGTAAGGTAACATCCCGTGATGCTGCTTGAAACATCTGCCACTATACGGCCTATGATGTTTTTTTTAATGTGATAGGTAGCAGGCGAGCAGGTGCATCACCTGATGGTAAGCAATTGCAAGCAATTGGGCGGCGGCCCATGGACACTTGCAACACCAGTGAAATTACAAGTGCGATGCCAACCTTTTGTCCCCTTCCCCCTCGAGTGGGCCTCCGGTACCCTCACTCACTCGGCGAAACACAGCGCAGGGGCTACTTCACGCCGGTTTTCTGTGAGGCAGTGGTATCACTCCGGTCGAGCCGGCCCATTCATGCCGAAGCGTGGCTCTCCCACAGTGATTATGATAATTTCTGTCGAGAGTCCCATTAATGCCAACGTGTCTCTCTCTTACTAAAACCAAGAACTTTACTACTATTTACATTATTTGCATCCATGAATTCTAGTCAAATAACTCCCCGTATAATCTAGAATCTGAGCGCGCAGTCTCAAAGCCCAATAACCCCGTTATCGATGTTAACCCCCTCCTCAACTTGGAGTTTGACGGAACTTGCCTCGCTAGCTTATGAATATATTATGAACTGGCAGTTAGATCCCTCATTACAGTTGGAAACATTATGTTGATGAATTAGGTGGCTTGTGATCTTGGAAGAGAAGACTGGTTGAGCAGTCACCGTGGGAGAGCCACGCTTTGGAATGAAAATTTAAATTGCTGATGAGTTACTAAAGTTATTCTAAGATATTGTATAATGTAACAGCTGTATTTTTTCCTCAATAAAAAAAATAAAATAAAATGAATGGGCCGGCTCAGTCGGAATGATATCACGGCCTCACTGAAGACCGGTTGAGCGCTTGCGCTGTTTCGTCGAGTGAATGAGGAAACCGGAGTCCTAAATCAGGGGAAAGAGGGTTAAAGGTTGGCAGCAGACTTATGACTCTACTAGTGCTGCAGGTGTCTATGGGTGGCGGCAATCGCTTACTATCAGGTGATCCATCTGCTTGTTTGCCACCTATAACATAAAATAAGACTTTATCGAGAGAGAAACAAAACCAACGATTGGCCGAATAGCGCATTTGGTAGTGACCCTGCCTCATACGACAAAGATCGTGGGTTCGATCCCTATCCTGGACAAACATTCGTGTGATGAATACTTGTATTGCGCTTGTGACCACGGCTGTTGTAACGCAGTCGAAACGTCAAGCAGTAAGTGCTAGAATGTACTTATTAAATTTCGTCGCGTTTAGTCCCGTTTATATGAATTATTAATACTTGTGTTTGTTCAGTGTCCGGGTGTATTTATTTTCTTATGATGTCTGATATCTATAACGCAAGTACTTAAGCTACTTAGTATGGAGTCAGATATTAAGATGTTTTGTCAATTTATCGTAGCGATGCAGATGACTTGATTTCTATGATGGAGGCCTTACTCTGCCGTGGAACAGTATATGCCAATTACTTTACTTTACTTTATAATGATATACGTACTTTACAGGGGTAATATGAGCTATCATAACTGTATTAATTTTTCATGTAAATACAGTGCTCATTTTTTAAATTTAGTTGTATAGGATTTACGTGACACTTTTAAAAAGACAAAAAAATAACAGATTCTAAGAACAGAACTGGCGATCAAACTTTATTACAAAACTGTAATAGGCTGCCGTCAAAATTTAAATAAGCCTTTCAACGGAACGGCTTAATCACCTCGTAATATTCATTTTGTAAATTTTTGCAGTCAATGCTCCCAATTCAGCCGTCCGCATCATCCCCCCAACCCCCCCTCACGGCAATCAGTATTCTAATCCTAAACCCGTATTAAAGGTTTTGGTACACTAACAGCGATGGAATGATGGAGGATGAAACAGTTAATGGAACTTTCCAACCTTGACTAAATCTATACTAATATAATAAAGCTGAAGAGTTTGTTTGTTTGTTTGTTTGTTTGTTTGTTTGTTTGAACGCGCTAATCTCCGAAACTACTGGTGCGATTTGAATAATTCTTTTTTTGTTGGATAGTCCATTTATCGAGGAAGGCTATAGGCTATCAACATAATAATATTAAGGGGGTTGTAAGGGGTTAAAAGGGGGGTAAAAAGTTACTTTTCCACGCGGACGAAGTCGCGGGCGGCCGCTAGTTCTTCATATAGGTACGATGAAGAATCTTCGCTTCGCTTCTTCTTTTTTGGTACGAACTGCTAAGGAATGGAACAACTTGCCGGCTTCTGTGTTTCCAGAGAGCTACAATTTGGGTGTCTTTAAGTCGAGAGTGAATAGGCTTCTTCTGGGAAAGCACGCTACATCTTAGACCTCATTGTCACTCTCCATCAGGTGAGATGAGGTCAAGTGCAAACCCATCTTATATATAAAAAAAAAAGTTAAAAATTATCGAAAGTCGATAAGTGGGCCAACATTTTGAACAACTTAGCTATCGAAGGTGTTAGTAAGTTGACGAATTCATTACTAGACTATATTCACAGCAGCAGTATCGCTTACCGTCATGTGATCCGACTGCTCGTCTGCCACCTATCCCATGAAAACATACTAAGTAGGTACTCATAGCAACTATTGGTTCCTGAGCATTGTTTAACATCGACCAAAACTCTACCGTTGTTATATTTTTCGCTGCTTCGCACATTTTGTGTAGAAGCACCTTTAAACGTCGAATGATTCAAATGCTAATTTTTCGATATTTAAATGGCGGATGGCGACAAATCCTGCGCTTGAATTTTAAACCAACCGATCGACAGACAAACGTAACAGTTGATGAATGTCCAGTTGTTGTTATGCAGTTATTGTTTGGTAAAAAGACAACTATGCTCACAGTTTTATCTCTAACGCTCACAATAAAATTGTGCAATCGTTTACTGGGTACAAATAAATAAATGCGTCGGACAATCACACCAATCAACCTATTCTCAAACTAGGGTAACCCTTGTACTATGAGAACCTGGTGACAATAGCTAACTGGGGGCGTCAACTCAGAACACCCAGACCTAAGAAAATTTAGAAAATGTAGATTCCTAAATTGATTTGACCGGGAAACGAACCTGGTACCTTTCGCGCTACATTTATTTATTACAGTCTACCGCTGTACATAGTCCTCTCCAAATATTTGCCACTTTGATCGATATTGACTCTCTCGAAAGATATGCAACACGAACAACAGATACAACTTATAAACGAGTACAAAAACCAGATAAATTATGTTTACCGAGACGCTTTCGGGTTTTTTCAGCAGCAGTTTCTCATAGAAGAGAAGAGCCTTCTCCTTTCTAAAAGGCCAGCAACTTCTCAAATTCCGCAGGTGTTCATAAGCAGTGGTGATAAGTTACCATGTCCATCACCGCTTGCTTGTTTGTCGGGTCTAGTTTAAAAAGTAAATATTTTTTACGCTTCGTTAGGCACTAAATCTTCGTCATCCTTCGCAACTCATAACATAAATACAACCTAAACCCGACATGATGTGAAAACTTTCCCGATGATCCATCCGCAACTCACAAACGAGCTATAAAAACTAGCCTCCAACTTGGACCTTGCCTCGATCTAGAAACGATATGACTGGGCGTTATGTTGGCGCTTTTCTCGTAAATTTTATCACTATCGTGATCGCTGATGTACGAGTCTGGAAAGGTCCGTGAACTCTTATGGTTACTCATATAGTTTACTGTGTGTTTTATTTCTTAGGGTCATTTATGGATGTCCAGTTATTTTATCCATACTATATATATAATATGTGAATTCTAAAGGAACCGATAAGATCTATAGCTGAAAGACGAAACACATGCGCGAATAAATTGATGCCCAGCGCCATCTACTGGTACTATGTGCAACTTATGTCACGAAAAATAGTAAGTGCGGGTCACTAGTAATTTTGTAGTAAGTCAATATTGAAACGCATAAAATGCATTATCCAAAGTCTGAGTCAGCTGGTCAATTCCGTTTTTGACGTAAGCTGTCAACGCGAATCTCAAAATAATGGTTAACCAATTATTCAGGATCTAGTAAGTTTCGTCATTACAATGAAGCGACTGCTGTCTGACCTTCGCAACCCCTAGAGAGTAAATTACGGTAACATGTTTATGATTATCTGAGCAATTATGTTGAGTTACCTTTACATAGTTTGAGAAACATTTTGAAACGTGCAGGTTTCCTCACTATATTTTGCATGGTTCATTGATGTTTACCACCTTTTGTAACATAATTATGGAGTGCAAAGAATATAATGGGTGTATAAAGGTTGTCTATTGTTTGCGTTTTTATTCGAGGACAAACCAACATAATTTTACCGATTTGGGTGTTTTTTCATAAGGTACGAATAGAATAGAAAACATTTATTATTATAGACATCACAACATAGAACAAATAGCAGTTAGCAATAAAATAAATAAAACGGGAAGAGACTAATAAATTTCTTATACCTTTAGATAATTAAGTTAAATATTAATATGTGGTCTGCTCTCACGCAAAAAAGCAATATTATTATGATTTTGTTTAAAATACAACAAAGCATTTTTTTATATTTTATGAAAAATATGCTTTTTAAAAAATAAATTGTCATAGTCATAATATTTATTGCTATACAAAAGGTTCTTCACACAAAAAAATATACAGATAGGTTTTTTTATTTTAAACTTCTAATATTTTTTTCGTGGTTTATTAAAAGCATATAAGTTTTTTTAATGCAACCTATCTACGATAGAATACACGTTTTAATTCACAAAAAGACGATTGCTCAAGAATGCCCTACGTCTTGTTTAAACCAAACCCTTTTATTACCTCAACTACAATTCCAACGAACCCATTTATAACATACATCCCTGAGATAATCCGGGAAGCGCTCAAAATCTCAAGATTTAATTAACCAGGGTCCTCAGCCCTTCAAGGGCTGACTAATAAGGGCCCTAAGTGGTCGGGAGGGCCTCTAATTATGACCCTCGAAGACAAAGCAATTGTACTGGCCTCTTTGACGCGTTTAGCATCAGTTTGAGGGCCTTTGTTGAGAAGGTTGAACTGGCTTTTGTTGTCTTGTCTGAATTACTATTTTATAAGTTGGGGATGTTCAACAAGTGGACTTGTGAAAAAGTAAAAAGTCGTAAACTTAGAGAGCCATTAGCAAGGATCGTGAACGGAAAAAACGAAGATCTTCGCTTCGGCATAAATGGCTTGACCGTAATGATACCTCATCCGTGGCAGAGCCACGCTTCGGAATGAATGGGCCGGTTCAACCGGAGTGATACCACGGCCTCACAGAAAACCAGCGTGAAGCGCGCCTGCGCTATAACGAAGAATGAGTGAGGGTACCGGAGGCCCAATCAGGGGAAAGGGGTTTAACATGTTCACAGCGTAATTGTGACTCCTCTGGTGTTGAGTGTCTATGGGTAGCGGGAATAGTTTACCTTCAGGTGATCCGTCTGCTCCTCTGCCACCTGAAACTGTTTCTATATCTATTTTATTTGACTTGATCTCGTCAACATATTGTGCAACATCCAGATCTTACTATGTTTTTTTTATGTTATAGGTAGCAGACGAGCAGGCGGATCTCCTGATGGCCGCTCATGGACACTTGCAACACAGGTGGAGTTACAAGTGCGCTGCCAACCTTTTATCCCCTTCCCCCGGGTGGGCCTCCAGTACCCACACTCACTCGGCGATACACAGCACAGGGGCTGCTTCACGCTGGTTTTCTGTGAGGCAGTGGTATCACTCCGGTCGACCCGGCCCATTCATGCCGAAGCGTGGCTCTCCCACATTTAAATGCTTTTTGCCGTGACTAATGTCTCGTGGACACGTTTCTAATCTTCGTGGTTGGCCACAGATCTGAAATATCGCCACAATCTCGCCTCCATCGCATTGCAGTTACAGTCAAGAAAGTTACAGTATGGTAGCTCAGTGGATTAGAACGCGCCTTCCTTGCAGAGGTCGTGGTTTAACGACATATGACCCAAAAGCCTCATAGGAGGCAAAAACAATTGATTTTCTATTGTCTGTTTTTTGGGCCATAAGACGTTAAATCAGGGATGTTACGGAGCTTCGACTCCTGGTGGCTTATAACGAAGACGTCTCGTAAAGAATGAGAATATACTTGTTACATTCAAACAAAAGCGGACACAGCGCGTGAGAAAGAGAGGGGAACTCCGATTCGGTCGTAACGTCGACTTCAAATTAGGCCCTCTGTTCCGTACTGTTGGAACTTCCGATTATTATTACACATTCGGTTCCGACGTCGGCTCCGATAGTTTTATGTTGAAGGTTATAATTGCAGTTTGAAGCATAACATTTAAAAATAAAGTACAGGGGTTGCCCTAGTTTGAGACCAGGTTGATTAGTGTGATTGTCTAGCGCAGTGAAACCACGGCCTAACAGAAGTCCGACGTGTTTTGCCGAAAAGGTTGGCAGCGGCAGGCGGGCGGTGGTAATCCCTAACGATGGTAGGATATGACCATCTGCTCGTATGCCACCTATACGAGCTCCAGTCCAGTAAATACACGGCACTGCTGGCCAATGGGGAAGGACAGTTTTTTTTTGTTGTTATTTTTTATAATAGTGTTTTTTTTTATTTTCTTGTGTTGTGTCAATTGTCTGTAGCATGTAATATGTGTTGTGGTGTCCAAATTAATAAATGTATTTTCTTTCTTTCTTTCTAAAAAATTGCTTTATAAACATTTTTGACCATCCCTGCTGGACTGCAATTTATCGCCTTGTTGCTTTTTATTGCACTGTACCACTGCATTCTGATTAAGAGTTAACTTACTCCACTGTTAACACTCCACTCAACAAACTTAATGTTGCTACTAGTACTGTCGTTATTCACCCATCCTTAAAGTCCACAATCGCTTGAACAGTTGAATTATAGCGTGGTATTGCAATGGAGGAGACAATAAGGGTTGAAAATGTTTTAATTGAGATCGTGAATAGGTTGTGTTTTTGTTGCTTCACTGTGAGGTAATCCGATTGCTAACTCATGTCGGTTCGGTGATGCAGTTTCGTCGTAGAATTAATGTCCTTCCCTCCTAACCAATACTACGGTTATGGCGTCCAATCTCACCATTGAGCCATGGACGCAGGGCATTCATGGGTAGATAGATACTCTTTATTGCACAACACATTACAGAACTTAATGCTAATAGTGATTTACAAATACAATATCGGCGGCCTTATCGCTAATAGCGATCTCTTCCAGACAATCTTTGGGTAGAGGTTATAGTGCACAAATGTGTGCGCAAATTGCTTACTCCGAAGAACAAAGTCCGATCCGATATTAAAAATGTTGCAAAATACTTAATTCTTTTCTAACAGTCAAAATACAAGTGCATTATCTACAAGGGAATAATTCCCTTGCCTTCATATTTCGATGGAACACCAGTCTCACGACCTAAGAGGGATTGGGCGCAGGACCAACGGCTTAACATGCTTTCCGAGGCAAGTGGTACAAGACCGCCAACATCCAGACTTCGGACTGACACTGAGAATTTCTGAACGGAAAAACTCAGGTTCTTTTGGCCCGAGCTGAGACCCCAACCAAAT
This sequence comes from Cnaphalocrocis medinalis, assembly GCA_014851415.1. Classification (NCBI taxonomy): domain Eukaryota; kingdom Metazoa; phylum Arthropoda; class Insecta; order Lepidoptera; family Crambidae; genus Cnaphalocrocis; species Cnaphalocrocis medinalis. The sequence goes on along the minus strand of CM026289.1, from coordinate 1,003,248 downwards.
TTCAAAACGCTGTCCAAATACTGTACTTACTTCTTTTTAAATAGTATTATATACCTAGAACACTATGATTAACTACAGTATAAAGGGTAAACGAAAACTATTTTAGAATCCTTTAACCTACAAAATAATTATATATATCAAAGATTTTTCCTTTTTTCAAGATCATACGAGTGCGTATAGAAATCCGTCTTCAAATGCTATATGTACGGATTAGAGTAAGAGGAAAGTAAAAAAGGTATTGGCATTGTTGTGGTTTCGAATAGTGATGTGCCGTGTCAGATCTCAATAGAGTTATATTTGAGTTGAATCCTACTAGGAATAAGCATTTTGTATTTTACTCTTACGGATCGCACTAAACTAAAGATCTTTAAGATTAGGGACTGAATAAATTATTAGCCGTGTATTTCTCCTATCCTCATTGTGGATTAATTTCCCGCAGCGGTATTCCTGAACCAGTACGTTATTGAAATCGTGAAAATCTAGATTACACCTTTCTAAATGGCCCAGCAACGCATTTGCACTCTTTCTGGTGTAACTGATGGCCATGGGCGGCAGTGCTAATTTACCATCAGGTGTCCCGCTTGCTTGTTTGTTGAACTCTTCTCAATAGTGAGTAAGTATAAAGTTTTTGATTTTGATCATCTACTTTAGGTGTTGAATAAATAATGAATAATTTCGCAGTAATTAACCTGTGACTACTGCGAAAACAAAACAGTAACGCCAAGATTCGATTTGAGAACAAACATATTTTAATTTTAGATTAGATTTTAATTTTGACAATCTCGAACTTGATATTATCGTTCATATTATGCGCATCACTATCTCCAATCCGGATCCAATCTCGATTCAATTGTCTTCAGCACAAAGAACAGTCAGATTAGACAGGCGACACGTCTTTCTTGGGCCCCAGTTTGTTTTTCTACCCTACATCATCTCCAACACATTCTCGACCTTACCCCGTTGACTTACGCACGTAATCGAGTCAAAAAGTTGAAGAAAAATGTTACTCACTTCAAAGGAGAATTGCTTAATATTGTTCCAATTTCTTCTTTCAAGTTCGACGGGGCTGGTTGGGTAATCTCGGATATGATACTAATGCTGTTACGTAAAGTTGAGGCTATGTTTATTTTATCTGGGCCAATTGTTTTGCGCCAATCACAAGGAAGTGGTATTGTTATTCAAAGTAGGCTTGTACTTGACATTCATCTGACTTTCTCTTTATTGTGTACGTTCTCTAGAAAGTCCGCGGCTTGCGTGAAATTCGGTTCAGATGCTGGTTGCCAAAGTTTAAGTTTTACAAAATATGTATCCTAATTGTGTAATGTATGTAAAATAATGTTATTGCTTGGTTCCCAAATGAATAAATTACACCGTCAAATTTTAGTCTTTTTAATTCCAAAGCCCCCACAATACGTAACACGAATAAAGGCATTAGTGGCGTAGTCCTCTGCAGGTTGCTTCGGAGCCTACGGTTCTGGATCCTCGAGGTGGTAATAAATAAAAGTGGACTGTATCGATAGGGGGTTTAATAAGACCGAAAATAGTAGTTACAAGAAAAATCAAATAAGACGTGCGCGCGGTTCCGTGGTCGGTGAGGTCTGTGTCGGGGGGCGGGCGTGCGCGTGCGATTATATGTTTCGTCCTCGCCCCGCGCGTCCCGCGCAGCCCGCTACGTTCACCCCGCGCATAGTGATATCATCACTAGGCATTTAGCTTTAAATCAACAAAATAAGCAAAATAAGAGTCAAATATACTAAGTGTATCGATAAATAGATATTTACATCACTATAACCACGACTTCTAACTACCTTATTTTGTTATATGACTTTTGGAAAATTCATTTTCTTTACTTCTTGTGCAAAGTTGGTCACGTCACTTGGTCACTTAAGGGACTCATCATAAAAAATAGGAAAATTGATTGGTATAATAAAATATCCAGTCTTATTTATTCTGGTTCGATAGCTGTGCAAAACAAGCACACAATTTAGAAACACTTCGGCTGCAGTCTTCTGTCTTATTAAAAAGAAGGGATCTATAAATTATATTAAAAGAAGACGTAGTAAGTGTTGTACCACCTATAGGTAGAACATCAAAGTCCAGTTAAATCTCAAGCAGCTTACCAATGCTAACTATTGTCAGAAGCATCGACCCAAGACGTAATGTGTCGCTCCAATATGCTACTGACCTGAAACATCGTGTTAGTATTGAGAAACACGAATGCAATTCCGCCGCAAGACCACTTTCTTGTTGCAAATAATCAATTCTACTCCGTAACCCAAATTTGCATTCCGCAGAGCCCCGACCCAAACTATGACGGACGTTAACTCTGTGCGCGAATCGTGCACCGCAATGACACAGTAAACCAGAGACAGTAAAGTTCAGTGACGCTACGAGAAATCTTCCTTATCCAAACTAATATTATAAATGCGAAAGTAACTCTGTCTGTCAGTTACTCTTTCACGCCAAAACTACTGAACGGATTTGGTACACAGATGGTCTAGACCCTGAGAAACAACAAATGCTACTTTTTATTGCAAAAAGATAGCAGTAGTTGTAAGATAGCAGTAAAATAGCAAAACAGCTTGTGGAAACAGAAATAAGCCTACTCGAACGAAGTAACGCCACGGCTTTATTGAAAACCGACGTGAAACAGCGTCTCATCTATGTTTCGCTAAGTGAGGGTACAGGCCCTCAATTCTCGTGCTTGTAATATTTATAGAGAAGGGATACAAATAGCAAAAAAAAGTAAAAAAACTAAAACCCAACTACGACAAAAAACGTCGCTGAAAAAGTATAAAACAAGCCTTCGTTGTCAATTTATGCAATATTCACTATGTAGAGATAAAATTTCATGTTTGGAAAGGCGTAGTCACACGTTAAATATACCTACCTTTTGACTGTACGTTTTGTCCGCTAGAGGGCGCCACATTAGATTTTGTGAAACTTCATATAGCCTATAACCAGCGGACAATCAAGACGCTTATAATGATATTATGTCATTTGTCGAATTCTGATAAGTAGTTTAGAAGTTACGTGGAAACAGATGAACATACATACATACATAAATACATACATAGCCTGTCAAAATCATAACCCTCCTTTTGCTTTGCCGTAGTCGGGTAAAAAATACAGTTTATCTTGCATAGTTTTCGTGTGATATTCTACATTTCACCTTGGAATATCTGGCAAACAATGGCTCAGATAGGTACTACGATGCTTTTTGCTACGATTGAAGACTAAGCTCATTTTGATTCTGGCTGTAACTACCTATTTTTTGTAACAATAACATAATCATGGACTGAATTGTTATTAAAAGCAATATCATAATTTTACACTACATAATTTTAAATGTAAGTTGGAGAAGTCTCACTGTTCAAAGATATTTTATGACAGAGCAGCTTTAACTACGAATCAAACGATGCACCGCGCTATGTTTATCCAAGTAGGTATTAAGCGAGATGGTTTGATGATATTAAACTTAGAGAAGAAATTGCATTTTTAATGCTTAAGGTTTATGTTTTAAATTTAAATCATGTTATTTTTATTTATTTTTATGTCTGAGTAGATTGAACAGAGGAAAATTATTATGGTTTACAATTTTCGCTGGAAGATTAAGTAGGTACATGTAATCTTAATAAGTACCTTATTTACTTACTCCACTAGTTCAGCGACCCAAAACGAATCTTGGCCTCCTAAACAATTGTGCTTTAATTTATTATTGTGTGTGTGTCAGTTTTTAAATGCGAATAATATTGTCTTATTGATCTATCTATCTATACTAATTGATGCCAGTCATTAGCATGAAGTTCTCGTAGATAATTTTGTAATATATAGATACCTACGGCATTTATATACTTTAACTTTTTTATTTTCTATTTTAGAAATTAGAGGAGAGGGGGAATCGTTTCACCAATTTGGAAGTACTCGTGGCATTATAGATGCGCTGCCGGCTCTTGAGGAAGAAGGGGTAAACTCATTCCTTCTGCATTGGGGGAACATAAATAAAATAAAACACAGCTAATAAAGGCCGATGAAGGATTTGCAACAATTCTTTCCTCCTCCAAAAAGTAATAAACAAAAATCCCCGAAACTCTATAACAAAAGATCGTTAATGCCTATATGTACATTTTCGTAATAAAACCGTATCACGTACTCGGATTCTCGGAGTAATATTAAAAATACTTGCCCTATACTTAGGGAATATTTAATAATTCGGCAAGGGTTGGAATAATATTCGACGGGTCTTTTATACCCGGGCGGGTAGAGGCCGGGGTCTGAGAGACCCGCCACGGTCGATGGCGCGGGTTGAAAGAAACCGTTTGCGGCTTTGGCATAGCGTAGAGATTTAGACAGTGAAGTACTTGACCAATAGTACAATGTCGCACGATCATGTTTAAAATTATGAATAATTATCTAAAGTCTTTCAAATTATTACACAGTGACCAAACAATAATAATTGTGGGAGAGCCATGCTTCGGCATGAATGGGCCGGCTCAACCGAGGTGATACCACTGCCTCACAGAAAACCGGCGTGAAGCAGCTCCTGTGTTGTGTTTCGCCGAGTGAGTGAGGATACCAATCGGGGGGAAGGGGATAAAAGGTTAGCAGCGCACTTGTTGCATGTGTTCATGGGCGACGGCAATTGCTTACCATCAGGTGATACCTATCACATAAAAAAAAAGTTAATTTCTCACAAGGTCTCATACTGCGTAAGTAGCTTAAGCACATGTGTTACAGATATCAGACAACAGAGGAAAGACAAATATAACACTTAAATACACGGGTTCATCACATGAATATTTGTCCAGGGTGGGGATCGAACCCACAACCTTTGGCGTGTGAGGCAGGGTCACTGCCAAAAGCGTCATCCGGCCAGTGGATGATGATGATGGAGGCCTTTGCCATGCTGAGGGACAGTATATAGGCTTTACATTTGTAAGTGTATCCATTGATGTTAAATGACAAACAACGTTCGATACTAATACGAATAGTAGGGCTGTAAAAGTCAGGTAATGTTGTTATTAACGCCTCACTCCGTTTACCCTTCGCTCAAACAAAAGCCATGCTTTGGACGAAACTCAGAATGTCACGCGGAGATTGGAAATCTAAGTAAAGTTTATAATCATCATCATCAGCCTATAATTGCAGTCCACTGTTGAAGTCTCCAAATGCTGGCCACTTTCCACTGCCCACTGCCACTTCAGCTTACTAATCCGGTAAGCTATGTCGATAACTTTGGTTCTCTGCCAGAGTAAAGTTGCTTCACTGCAATATTTCACAGCTGCTAAAGTTACATTCGTAAGCCATTAGGGATATAACAAATCGGTACTGTTAATGTTGGTCTCCTTTTCAAGCTGACAAATCCCTTTTTGTGTTTGTTTAAGAAAGGGTTGACTTGGAACTACTCGCCTACTTTGTGCTCTGAATAATAAATTTCTATGTGAGTTTTCCTTTCCAGTAACGTAATTTTAGACAAGTTTATTTGCATTTGACGGCCTCAATGTCACCGTTGCTAAGGTGTTTGCCCGAAGCGCGAAAGGTCTTGGATCGATTCCCGGTCAATTCACTTTAGGAAACTACATTTTCTAAGTTTTCTTGGGTCTGGGTGTTCTGGGTTGACGTCTTCAGTTAATTATAGTCACCTGGTACTCTTATTGCAGGGGTCGTCCTAGTTTGAGACCAGGTTGATTGGTGTGATTCTGTCTGATGGTGTCTGGCGCATTTATTTATTATCTATTTTACTTTAGTATAAATCAACAGATAATGGCAATAACAATAACGTTTTATAGGTAAACTGAAAAAGCGTAAGAATGTTATAACCCAGGACTCTAAAATATTTTATTTATTCTAACAAACCACAGCTCTTAGTGATTATTATATTAACATTGTAACATATTATTATCATATTTATTACAGCCAACAAAGGATTCACAATTTCACATTTCATTATCATAGTTTTGAAACCACTAGACCAAAGGTTGTTTATCAATGCCACAAAAAAATCGCTAATGAAGCAACTTGGTAATACAAGAAGCAAAGATAATATTGCGAATAAAATTATCACCAAAATGGGAGATAAAACTGAATACGCATCACACCTGTCTTACATGGATCAGGAAATTAAAACTGTCTACTTATAAAACTTCGCCAATTATATTACTGTCTGAATCAAAAAAGAAAATTCCGAAACTTGACAAAAAATCCTAAGTCCAATTTAGTGATGTGACTCCAGCGATGTTTTCAATTCGAGACATAACTTCGATCACTATTCGAATATCACTCGAGTAGTTCACGGAAATATTGAGTTTTCACTCATAGGCCTATATGGTTATTTTTTTACAAAATGAAGAAGAGAAGTACACTGTCTTTATAGTCAACAACTAAAAAAATGCTTGGTTGGGAATCACTTACGTGGTCAGATTAGCCAACATAGCGTACATGATAAAGATCAAACAGTCAACATGTCTAACATCCAAATGCTTGTTAGTACGTTTAAAGATCTTGAAAAAAAGAATTCTTAAAAGCTTGGAAAGGTAAGGAATAATGCAGGATCGAACTTAAATATAAGAGGCTAAAACTGAGCGTATCGTTGAACAGAGTACTTATAAGTACTCTGTTTGTACCATCGAATGATTCACATTGAAAAAATTTGCTCGAATATTTTCTTTCCAATATTAAATATCTCGAATTAAAATCGGCCCGACCATCCCAAATCCGTTCTGTACCGCCACGAGGGGCGATATAAAAGTCCCCGGACTGGGCCTTTTAGGTTGCCCTTCATTTAATTAAAAAAAAAGTTAAACGAACCGAGCCTTCCTTCAAATGAAGCAAAATCAATTTGAAACTTTGAGGGCCCTAGAACATTTTTTATTTGGAGCCAAAATGTTGAGTGAGGCTTGTAATTAGCAGATTGCTGCTTTTAATACATCTAAACTGCTTTAAGGTTTAAGGGCTTTAATTAATTTAATCGGGTTATTTTATGAGATTTTGAAAGAAAGCTTTTAACGGTATTCACAAGCATATAGTCGAGGGAAAAATCACAGAATAACAATTTTAAAAGAAAATCCTCAAGACTTTACGAATCACCGATGATTCATCGACCCAAAATAACTCTCGGCCGCCGATTCGAGATGTCGCCTTTTATTTCAGTCTTGTGCAGTTGGACGCCAATCTCTTGTTTCCAATTCTTGCAGGTTCATTACAGCCCGCCAGCGATAGCGTCCCACCGGACTGCGACCTGTAGGTTGTCCAAGATATGCCCTCTTGGCGCCCCGATCTGATACCATTCTTTCAACGTGGCCGAGCCATTAGAGTCTATGTGCCTTGGTCTCTTTCATTATTTTAGGGCCCACCATAAGCTCTTCAATTTCGGCATTTTAGGATCCTCCAACTGCCGCCTGCTTCTTGTTTAGGACCGAAAATTTTCCGGAGGAATTTGCGTTATGTGACCAAAAGATAATTTTCTTTTTACATAATATTTTCAATGCCCTGGACCGACCAATTAAAAACTGCCCTCAATGGTCCGATCCATGAATTCACTAGAAAAGCGTAACTACGGGAGGATAGGCGAAATATTGTGACGCAGACCATTAACGTTGATGTGACTCACAACCACTTTGCCAAAAGTGTAACAACAAAAGTAGACGATCACTATCAATGATCTCAATCATTTTGACATGGCAGTAAGTACCTTAACGTACTAGTCCTGGTTATATCTATATTTTCTAAGTGATTTATCTACCTAGCTTCTAACATGAAGTCTATCCCACAACCATGATTGATCATACCACCCAAGATTAGACGCAGACTTTCACAAAAGGGCAAAATAAATCAACAAAGCCGGTTATCTTGAAGCCCAGCTCCGGGTTTCATTACATACAAAAAACTTAGTAGGGAAAATCTCCCATCATTATCGGGGAATTCCATTCTTTTTGGACGTCTATCGCAGTGATCGCCTCCTTTATGGGAAGGCTTACTGTCAATCAAACACACACGTTGAGTGTGAACCAGGAGTGTGGTGGAGAGCAAGGAAACCGGAATGCTTTCAAAAATAAATTGAAGAAGATTACGGGTCTAGCCGACCTCGATATCGAAGTAAGTTAGTAAATATTTATTGTTTACAAACAATAAATGTGACACATCAACAAGTGGTAGAAAACTGCAGAAATAATTAGATTTATGATGATAAAAGATTATGATGAATGATAAACACAAATGTATGTCAAGTATAAATATATATTGTGTCAAGAAAATTGCTTTAAACTAATATATGTTTTTAAACTTTCGCATTGCATTATACAAATACTTAACATAAACGAGACTAAACGCGACGAAATTAAATAAATACATTTTAGCACTTACTGCTTGACGTTTCGGCTGCGTTACAACAGCCGTGGTCACAAGCGAACAGTTCGCTCGCAGCAGTAAGTGCTAAAATGTACTTATTTAATTTCGTCGCGTTTAGTCTCGTTTATGTTAAGTATTTGCTTTAACTAATGTTGAGGAAACGAAATTAATGGAGTCCTTATGTAGTACATAACATATGTTTTTAACGACTCATTCATTGAACTGACTCCATACTAAGTTCCTTTAGCACTTATTTTCCAGATATCAGATAACAGAGGAAACACAAACATAATACCTACTTAAATACATTCTACTGAATGCAAAAAAAAAATTTACGTCGACAAAACGAATTAGCACGCGAACAGAATTATTGTGCCCCTATTTTTTTGCTCGCCAGTGTATAAAGGGGGTGTAACGAGCTCTCGCGCCACAAAGGCGTCGATTCTTGATTATCCGATGCCGAATCGATTGAGGTATCGGTATATGACGCATTGTACTCGATAGTTGGCGGTCTCGGTGTGAAAATTGAAGGAACATTTTAGGTGTGAACTATGAAAGTAAGTGATCATAGTTACTTCGCTTTCATGTTGTTATCTGTATCTTATCTATTTTGATAAAAATGTGAATTTTTACTTTGTCTGCACATTGAATATATTTGTCTTAAAATAACTTGGGGCGACTAAATCAGTAAAAAAAAATATCAATGTTCTTTTTGCGTTTCTATTCGATCGCTTGAACCTTGAAAACTACTAATAAAATTGGTTTGAAATGAAAATTTGACGAAATAGGAACGCCGGTTGAGAATCGAACCTGAGACCCGCGTGTCTCAGGTTCGATTCCCGCATCACCACAATAAATGTTTGTTGATGAAACAGATATTTGTGTTGAGTCTGGGTGTTTGTGGTTACTTTGTTGTTTTTGGTTCCCAAAGTAAAAGAGTAAACCTTAGTTTGGGACCAGGACAATATCAGCTGTGTTGTAGACTAAATTTATTTATTATTTATAATGAAACGTGGACCCTAATAACACGGCTAGTTTACAAGTTTAAAGTCGCTCAGCGGGCTATGGAAAGAGCAATGCTCGGCGTTTCTCTGCGTGATCGAATCCGAAACTAGGTGATCCGGCAGAGAACCAAAGTTATCGACATAGCTCACCGGATTAGCAAGCTGAAGTGGCAGTGGGCTGGCCATATCTGCCTGGTCAGAACTGACTACCGTTGGCGTAAACGAGTTCAGGACTGGAGATGGATGCGAGTAGCCGAAGATCGATCAAAGTGGCGAGCATTTGGAGAAGCCTATCTCCAGCAGTGGACTGTAATATGCTGATCATGATGATGATAATGAAACATTTTTCTTTGTAGGTATATAGCTAGCACTGTGTAAGCCATCCGTTAGAAAATCGTAGGTCTCTAAAATATAACCATCCATAATTTGAAATAGAAAAATGTTCGCAAATCGTTTCCCACTAAATTTGCTAAAGCCTACGTGCCTCACCCAAAGGCTTTCAGGTAAAAAAGAAATTCTTAAAACCGTTCGGTGTCAAAGATTTTGGGAAATCACGATTCCGTTGGATTGAGCTATTTAGAAAAAGGTCGGTTTTTTCGATGGAAAAATAAAAGCGTTGATTGGATGTTACGTGATGGAAAAAAGGATTACTGTAAATTGATAAAATTTGTTTAGCAGCTGGTTAAGGCTACATCGTGCGCAGTGGCAATGCCAATGCATTTTATTTATTGTGGTTAAGATATTTATTCTAAGGTGTAAGATAGGACACGGGAGGCCGCAGGCGTGGCAGGCGTCCCGCCAGGTGGACCGACGATCCAGTGAAGGTCGCGGGAGTCCCTTGGATGCGGCTGGCACAGGACCGATCTGTGTGGAGAACGCTGGCGGAGGCCTATGGCCAGCAGTAGACGTCTATAGGATGAAATTATGATGTTGATGCGTGGTATATAGAAATTGTCTCTTTATAAATGGAACACAATAAATAAAAGGGCAATGACGTCGCTACTGCACACGAGGTATATATTAGGCCTCCGGTACCCTTACTCACTCGGCGAAACACAGCGCAAGTGTCAGCTTCACGGCCGTCTTCTGTGAGGCCGTGATATCACTTCGGTCGAGCCGGCCCATTCATGCCAAATTGTAGCTCTCCCACAGATTGTTGCGACACTTGTGCTCCGAAGTACATCTTGCGATAATTTTTTAAAAGTCGTCTCAATTATTCGAAGGTGCTTATCGCCTGGGGGCGTGCCGGTTTGGGACCCTATCGGCCGGACCAAAGATCAAAATGGATCTGTTGTTAGTAAATCGATTCCACATTAAATGCAATGTCTACTGTTATTGTCTTTCAGTTAAAGTTTACCAAACACAGCTAATGCTTGTTCGATTCTTACCTGAAACAAAAAAAAGTCACATTAAAATTTGATACAAATATAAAACACAACAACGTCTTAAGATACCACGAGCTCAGCTGGCATGTATTATCGGCTGCTACATAAACCGGCCACCAAATTAGCAAACTGAAGTGGCAGAGGGCTGGTCACATTAGCCGCAGAACTGACAACCGTTAGAGCCGTAAAGTCCTGCGACAAGATGGGATGATGATTGTAGCGTGGTCCACGACGTAATAATGCAGGTGCATAGATGACCTATAAGACAATTCTGTTTATAATTACATAATAATCTTTTATTTAAGTAAAACAATATGTAATCTGATACTTTTCTAAACAATGTAAATGTCACGATAAGACGTTACTTATGATATAATGATATGTGACCATTTCAACTAATAGTATATAAACCCTATTTTCTCTCAATAAATAAATTCAGTTTAAATCAGTTTAGTCAGTCTGTCAGTCTGTCAGTTTGTCTGTTTGTCTGTTTGTTCGCGCTAATCTCGGAAACTACTGAACCGATTCGAATGAAACTTTTTTTATTGTATAGCTGTAATATCAGGGCAACTTATAGGGTATATTATATTTTGAAAACCTGGCTCCTTGATGTAGAACCACAACAGCCCAGCTAAACTATAAGAGGTAGGTCAATGGCACCTTAACAAAAGTTGTTCAGATTGATGAGCATTTTATGATGCCATGAAAAAAAATCGTCACGATAAGACGTTACTTATGATATAATGATATGTGACCATTTCAACTAATAGTATATAAACCCTATTTTCTCTCAATAAATAAATTCAGTTTAAATCAGTTTACCTCCGACTTCAGTTGTCTTATTACATCTCCCAACGCCGAATATTGAAGACATTCGAAGGCTGGCTGGTGTGGGCTGGATGAGAGTGGCCGAAAATCAGGAGCGGTGGCGTGCATTAGGGGAGACCTATGTCCAGCAGTGGACGAGTGTGGGTTGCTGATGATGACTTTTACCGGGCCTGGCTTGTATCAAAACCGTCCCGGTAAAATGGGAAAGTGAAATTAGTCGAAACATTCACTATTTCAGCTTTTTACTTAAATTCGTATTGAATAATAATCGTCGATTTCCATCCCAGCTATCACGGGCAATACGGGCGACCCACAAACTAAGGACAAATAAGAGCAGGACAGAACTCAATATGCAGGGAACGAAAACACCCGCATATTGCATTGTTGCACCGCTTTTGCAGAGATGTATCAAATATGAGACGAGCTACAGCTTGCCTCTGGGTTTGATATAAAATTACCTATGTTTTTAAACTTTCACGTTGCATTATATAAATATTTGATATAAAATCAAGTCCGCTTGTAACCATGTCCGTTGTTATGCGGTCGAAACGTCAAGCAGTAACTGTTATAATTGTACTATAAAACACTCGATTCATTAAAAGATACAGCTCAATACCACCGGTCAATTATAACACAACACGTCACGTGTGTCTTTTATAAAAATTTGACATACACAATAACCAAACTAAACGGATGGCTTTGTATGAAAAATCTATTTTTTTTTGTTACAAATTTAAAAATAAAATCAGCCCTAAAGTCATTCTAAGTAATGGGTAGAAAACGCGTTAAGAAGTATGTAACTGTTCACAGATACACCCTATATTATGCTCCCCTCGGGTCGGGACTAAGACTATGTCTGACCAAAATTATTTACTGTCCTACCTTAACAACTACCCTTCATCAACCCATCAACACACCCCAATACGTCGTCCATCAACACCTTAGACCCATAACAAATCGCCAACGTTCCAGACAACGGGTCGCTGCAAATTGTTAATCGCACGACCAATGGCGCGTGAAGATAATTAGGGCGAGTGAGTAACGGCGTAGAGCGGAGCGAGCTAAGCGAGCTGAGCGGAATGAAGGCTAGTGACGTTAAGGTCTAATATTGATAAAATAAAATTATGTTAACAGTTCCCTTCCAGATACGGCGTCAGAAGAAAATCCCTAGTTAGTTTTTACCAGCTTTTCCTCATGGAAACGCTGCTGGTAAAAAGAAAATACCTAGTTATCAAATTATGAAAATCCGAGATGGAGCGAACTAAGCGAGCTGAGCAAAATGAAGGCTGTTAGGGACTTTAAGGTTAAATAATGATAAAATAATATAATTATTGAAAAAAAAAAATTTAAACTGACTTCAAGACTACAGCCACTATACCATTGAACTAAAAAGTATAAAATTTTCGATTTTTGTTGCTTCTTTTTTTTTAAAAACCACTGAGTTAATTATGATAAAATGTATATGGAACCACCGCTGAATGATGGCCTAGGAAACAAGAATCATCAAAATCCATTCAAAATTATTAGCGGAGAAATCGAGTAACATACATACAAAAAAACATACGGGTCGAATTGAGAACATCCTCCTTTTTGAAATCGGTTAAAAGTGGATGCTAACAGTGACCTTCCAGATATCATCTGTCATACGGCGTTAAAAGACAATAACTGGTTGGAAGAAAAGAAACGCTGCTGGTAAAAAAAACCTAGTTATTAAATTATGAAAATCTGAGACTTTTTGTTAATCCCAAGACCAATGGCGCATGAAGATAATTAGGACAAGTGAGTAACGGCGCGAAGCTAAGCAAGCTGAGCGGAATGATGGTAGGTCAGGACGTTAAGGTTCAATATTGATAAGAAAATAGATACTGACAGTTATCCAATATAGATTAGAAAACAAATAAAAAATAAGTAGGTAAATCACGCACTTAAAAATAAAAAAAACATCGACGGATTCAGGTGGGACTCGAACCCACAACCTTCCACAGTCCGGGTGGCTGGACTACCAATTATATTAGCCGAACCCCTCACTACTTAAGAAAAAATTGCAAAAAATTGCTAAAGCCAAAATAAAATTACAAATAAAAGATACTTAAGCTAGTAGGAAGAAAATAGTTTTAAAAATCTTAGATCTCCGCCTGCGACAAATATATGAATACTAGATACAATCCTAACTAATATTATAAATGCGAAAGTAACTCTGTCTGTCTGTCTGTTACTCTTTCACGCCAAAACTACTGAACGGATTTAAATGAAATTTGGTATACAGATGATTTAGACCCTGAGAAAGAACATAGGCTACTTTTTATTGCGAAAAAGGGGTTGTAAGGGGTTAAATTGGGGGTAAAAAGTTGCTTTTCCACGCGGACGAAGTCGCGGGCGGCCGCTAGTAATTTAAATAAATTAATAATCAGATATATACATTCTAAAATAAATACACCTGCGTCAATAGTTTACTGCTCTAAGGTTTGTTCACTGCGGCACCTCCGCAGCAAGACATCCGTGGCAGTTCCCGCGTAATCCGACAGATGTCCGCGCGCGGCTTGCGGGCGCAATCTGCGCTGGCTCGCCGTCTGGCTGTCGCTAGCAACCTGACATCTAAGGTAGGCGACAATTTAGCTGGGGTCTCGTATGACTGTTTACTGTTACAACCTCGTTTTATACCAACTGAGGCGCTTTCGGGTGTGAAAGTGATAGTTCAGACAGTCTTGCAAAGGCCCAGTATGATGTGTTTTTTCTAGTCTTTAATACATTCTCAAACCATCTCATACAATGTTCTGACTCCGTATATTTGTGTTACAGATATCAGACAACAGAGGAAACACAAATATATTATAGTACTTAAAGTCTTAAATACATACATTTATTACACCCAGGCAATGAATAAATACAAGTGTTCATAACAAGAATTTTTGTCCAGGGTGGGGATCAAACCCACGTAATCGGTTAGTTAATTTATTTTTAGGTAGCTGTAATATAGACAACTATTTTCGGCCTCTACTCGAAGAACTTTCCCCCCAATAAATGTTAATTGGTATTGCATAATATATTATTGCTGTCTCCTATAACTGTACTGTTAAGAATTTTTAAATTCTTGTGCCTAAATTAAAAAAAAATAGGTCATAAACGAGAATTTCGTAGTTTCAACAAATTTTGTTATAACCAAATGACTATGTCAATCCAAAATTCTACCACCCTGATCCTCAGAAATACTCATTTCCCTTCCATTACGTACGATCGCACACGATTCTGAACTCTTATCTGACGTCGATAAAACTCATTTTGGAATGGTGATCCGTGCTAGAAGGGATTGAGGTTTCTTCTGCTGAATCGTCAATACAACAGTACAAATAGAGACAGTGGATTGGTCTACAAGTGTTGGCGATAGATCTGGTTGGCAACCCCGTTAGACACAGGGAACACTAGGGAGTGTTGATTATTTATTTATTTATTTAAACTTTATTGCACAAAATTTGTAACAATAGGCGAACTTAATGCCCAGGGGCATTCTCTACCAGTTAACCTTTGGGTCATGCAGAAAAGACAAGAAATTATCGTTAGGCCTAGCAACGGTGATCTTTTCGAATTTATTATTTTGGTTTCTTTGTATATTTTTCCTGTGACTGATCATATTATTAATAGGTATACTTAGTTTATTAGAAGGTGATTAGTTGGTCAAACTATTTGCAGGGTGCTTGTGACTCTACTATATTGCGGGTGTTTTTGGTGACCCACCCAATTATCTGCCACCTATCACATAGTAAGTTACTAATTTAAACGTTTGTGTCACTGTCTACCCGGGGTGGACAAATAGAGTGTGAACAGCAGAAATAAGCCTAATATCATCCTGCGTGCGTGGTTGATTGTTACGATCGTCTGCCGTAGCAAAAAAAATTAAAGCGCCACAAGTATCTGCGCGATCGAAGCTGTCGAAACTACTGTGCTATATTATACTGTGGACAGTCGGCAGGTAAATGTCGGAGCGTACTTACGGGGCACTTGTAACTTTTGCTTAGCTGGCCCATACAACTTGTTCGGATTGAGTTTCTGAGAATTTTAGATTATTTATTTCGGGTATAGTGTGAATCGTGAAATCTTGCTTTTAACTAAAGAATAACTATATCATAGGTATAATAGCGGTATAGTATAGGCGCTCGAGTCCTATTGTACCTTATTTGTAAGAAGAAAAAATGGCACAAATACGCCCATAGACTTGAAAATTACACATTCTGTATGCTCAGATGTGACGACCCACCCACATACAAGCTAACCATGCTCTACAGCATCTTAAACTAAGACAAACTTTAGACCACGTTATATAATAAGCAGAATAGCGATGTCATCATTCATCATTTCAGCCAATAGACGCCCACTGATAGACTTAGGCCTCCCCCAAAGTTCTGCACACAGATCGGTCTTGTGCCGACCGCGTCCTTCACTAGATCGTCGGTCCACCTGGTGGGAGGCCTGCCCCGGCCGCGGCCTCCTGCACGCGGCCTCCACTCAAGGACATTTCCACCCTAACGGCCGTCTGTTCTTCTCGCAATGTGCCCTGCCCATAGCGAGTGATAGATAGATAAATAGTATAATAAACATACAATTACAACACAAAAAATATTTAAAACTTGTTACACATCTCTCACGAGTATTATCTGGGTTGAGCTTAAAAAGAACGGCCTTATAAATAATTCCTCTTCTTCTTAGTCGTACACTCCTGACGGAGTGGTCGTGGTCATGGATTGTCTTTTTGGGTAGCTGCTTTAGCGAGTTTTCTCCATTTTTCTCTGTTAGTGGCACTTCTTGTACACTCAGTTACTGAACACCCCGTGATAGATTTAATACTGTCCGTCCATCTTGTTGGTGATCGACCTCGTGAACGCCGACCCACCACTCCTCCCTGCACCACTAAGCGTTCCAAAGAGCTCTCGTTTCGGATAATATGTCCAAACATTGTAAGAATTCATTGTAAGAAATAAATAATTTATTTCACCTAAATTGATTTCCAAAAATAATTCAAACAGCTTGTTACTAAATCCCAGACTTAAACAAAAACCCCGTTCAAAATGGCTTACCAGCCTCACTGTCTGTAATAGGGCCTCGCCCCGCTCCGAAGGGCTTACTGTCCGGCGGCCACCCATCACGGGTAATCCTACGCACCTGTGCGTCAACGTCGCTGCCAAGGGTATCCAGGGGAACCGCAGCTGCTCAGTAACGGATTCCATTCTGGTACTCTAAATATTATGGTGTTTTAGGAATGGAACAAAATTATTGAAGACGTCTATACGGAATATGCAGTAGTTCACACACTTGTGCATTTAAAATAAATACAAAAAAAAACATAATAGAGGATGATTTTGCATGTATGATGGAGGCCTTTGCCCAGCAGTAGGACAGGCTGATACTTATGCTAATACTTTACTTTTATACGACTTTATAGGTATATATTATTTTATAAACTTAGGGTGATCTCTAGTTCTCTACTAGCAACGACTAGAGTTATCTATACTATCTATACTAATATAATAAAGCTGAAGAGTTTGTTTGTTTGTTTGTTTGTTTGTTTGTTTGTTTGTTTGTTTGAACGCGCTAATCTCCGAAACTACTGGTGCGATTTGAATAATTCTTTTTTTGTTGGATAGTCCATTTATCGAGGAAGGCTATAGGCTATCAACATAATAATATTAAGGGGGTTGTAAGGGGTTAAAAGGGGGGTAAAAAGTTACTTTTCCACGCGGACGAAGTCGCGGGCGGCCGCTAGTTATAACATACATAAGTCGAGAAGATCAAAACACTTGCGCGATGCAACCGACCCGCAGCGGCATCTATTAGTACAGATCAAAATCAATATAATTTTCCAAAACGAATTTTTAGTGGTAGCAATACAAATTGTGTAGGAAAAAACGTAAGTTGAGTCGGTACTTAACTTGGCCCGGTGGCCATGATCTTGGGCACTCGGTCCGATTCCCGGGTCAATCAAAAGTATGTTTTGAATTATTCGTACATAGATCGGGCTTGTGATCTTGCCTTGCAGTAGGATAGTATATAGGCTGGTACTTTACTTTACTATTGCTATAAATATCAAGTTAAACCGCAACTTTGGCAGTAATTTCAATGCACAAAGTCAAACATTCATACTTCGCTGGCAACAATATTTCTTGGAGATATTTTGACACATCCAATTCCGCGCCATTTTCCCCTTTGCCGCAAACACTGGCATTATTTCAAAACAATCTTGCCGTCATTCTCTCTATGGATTTATTTAGTTTCAACGAACAAATCAAATTTCCTTCGCAAAGCGAATTTAAACCAACACAGTTTCTTTTTGTGGCGTTCTCTTTGGCAGACAGATTGAAGGAATTGGTATTTTGAGCTAAAGAAAATCACCTGTATATTAAGTTACCTATGTGATTTATTTCGTTTTTATGGAATGGTTTGGCATCAAGCTACAGCAGTATTTTCTTAGGGCTTCGGCTTAGGGACCTTCAAAAGAAGAACTTTACTTTCGCTACGTTAAACCAGCGGCTTTTTAAAAGGCTGGCAACGCATCAGCGATTTTTCACCAATTTTTCTGATCTCGCAGATGTTGAGAAACAGCCATGACTACTTACCCATCAAGTAACTCACTAGCTCGTTTGTTGCCTCTAACATAAAACAAGAAACACATAAATTCCACTATTTTTATATGGACACATCATTAACTCACTAACTAACATAGATGTCTTCCTCAAGTTGTCGATTATAGTTAGGCATTTATCTTCATTTGTTTTATCATCATCATCAGCAGCAACCCTAAAATACCTATTACTGAGTGTTGATTTGAGTGTGATTTAAAGTACCCGGTCTTAAACTGCTGGGATCCAAGTAGTATCTCCTATTTTGGCAATATCATCGACCCATCGTGAGGTGACCTGGATTCTACGATGACGAATTAAGAGTGATAAAACTCAAGTGGAATTAGGTAAGACACCTAGCTACGCGAGGTGATGGCAAGTGGAGTAAGCTCCATACCAAATAGTGCCCTAAAATAGTGGTTTTAAACAGCTGGGAAATGAAGAGATATTTAAAAATTATGTACGACCATCCCAACATTCAATTTCATCCACTGTACTTTCAGAGCCTTCGTTTATTACTACATCATAAAACATTCCTGATAAGATTACACACGCAACATTTGCAAAAGTCACTACAATGCCATAATGGCTCCAATGGTTCCAAATCTCCCTCGACTAGTGATCGCGCCCGGCGCCGCGCGATCTAATTATCTTCACGCGTCATTTACGAAGCCGATTAACAATTTGCCCGAACCGGGGTAAATCAACGTGAATTAATATGGTGACATTACCCCAAAACGTGGGGAGAGTTAGGGAAAAATTAACGGCTCGTAGTTAGTTTCGTTCAAGGAGCCTATGTATCCTTAACTGGATTTATGTAAAAGAGATCCCAACATATTTTGTTGCAATGAAGTTACTAAATGGAAAACTAATTCAAATGTGCCCAATTTATTATGTCCATGTATTTTAAACAAGATATAAAAATCA
Organism: Cnaphalocrocis medinalis; assembly: GCA_014851415.1. Taxonomy (NCBI): domain Eukaryota; kingdom Metazoa; phylum Arthropoda; class Insecta; order Lepidoptera; family Crambidae; genus Cnaphalocrocis; species Cnaphalocrocis medinalis. The sequence continues at coordinate 984,150 of CM026289.1, read as the reverse complement.
CATAAAGATATTGCGTGGAAAAGCTAAAAGTGTCACCGCCCTTGAAAGCTCCGTTTGCAAAAGAGTAATATGTGGCATGCGGGAATTCCTGGATGCGGATGGGACAGGGCCAAACTGTATCCAGACAGATTCATAATGTTAATGGGAGGCCTGTGTCTAGCAGTGGACGTCTATTGGCTGAATTGATGATACTGATGAGAGTTAAAAATATTTTTTAACGGCATTTGAACCGCTTTCGGCTTGGAATTGTGTATAGAAATTATTATGATCAAAGTTCAAGTGTAATACATAAACCATCCTGCCTAAGGAAGAGAAACGTTTTTACGTTTTCTGAACAAAATTATTAAACAAGCTGGGAATGCCTTAACGAGTACTTCAGTATACCTAATAAACTTTCCTTCGTTTCGTCTTTCAATTTTAAATAATTAAACTCATAACAAAAATCGCATCAACAAATTTCGACAAGAAACACTCAAAACATTCAACAACATTGTTCACGCGACTTTGTCTCAACAGGCGGAGCAATAAGTAATCGAAAGTTCAGATTTTAATCATCTTGGAAAATTGTCGCTCCGCCGTCGCTCCGTGACAATGGGACACGTCCTCGCGATATTTCTTTGAATACATTAATTTCTTAGGTTTCCTCTTAGCACCGCCATTTTGCTGATGGAATAAAATGCGGGGGAGGGAGTCCGCTAATAAATTAGGCGATGTGAAAGACCTGTGATGTCTTGTTTAAAACACTTTTGGGGATCGCTGAGGATTTGAGCATATCTATTTTTTTTCCACAGCTGGGCAAAGGCCTTTGGGAGAGGCCTCCTCCATTGATCTTTGTCAGTAGCCAGCGCTTGCCAATCCTATTTGTGGTGGTCTAAATGATCACAATCTTTTTCTGGGTCACAGTAGGTCGAAATGTACTCGACCGTCGTCCTGTCTGTCAGTCCTGGGCATCTGTAAGCTTGCATTAGTGACGATTTAGTCAACCTTTCTGTGTGCATCCTACACACATGACCTGTCCAGTTCAATTTCGTTTTAACTCTAAATAATTTACTGTATTCACTTTTTTATGAGTGCTATTGATCAAGCACATAATTACCTCGGCTAATGTTCAGTGATTAAATAGTCACAAATCGTTTTTCTATATTTTGATTATCATGAATGAATAAGAGTAAAATTCGGTCACTTTGCTCTTTTGTTCGCTCTGTGATCTGATGTCCCATTTATTTAATGGCAGTTACAAATCATGTATATTATCATACGTTCGCTGATGTTTTATTTTTATTTTTGCAGTTAAAATGAATGTATATATTCTTTGACTTCATACGGGATCTGTTTCTTTGCTCAGGCTCGCGCTTGGCACATCTCGGTGCACCGGCAATCTTTCGCGAGCAGCTGATTCGATTGAGCGCCGGACGCCGCCGTCGTCACCTGTGATTACTATTGGCGCGTCTGCCTTCGTTCCCATTCAGAATATTGCAGAAAAAAAAAAGAAAATGGATTGCTTTAAGTATTTCCATTTTTAAGCGATATGATTCCTTTATGCCTAGTTAACAAGTTTTGGTATTAATTTGATGGAAATTCAAATTTTAATGAAAATTTATTTTATGACGTTTTATCAATTATTATTAGTTAATAAGCGTCATTGGCAAGAAAAACGTAAGGTTTTATCAATAAACAACGAGAATTTAACCAAGAATAGTAAAGGGCCTAAAATACTCCCTTACGGTACTCCAATTTTAATGTCAGCATAATCGATTGCTGATTCGATCGAGTGCCGTCCGCCAAGCCGCCGTTATTCACCTGTTTACTACTAGCTACTATTTTCTGTTTTTCAAATGTCCTTTGCCCAAAGGTTGTCTGATAGGAATCGCTTTAAGCGATAAGGCGTAATTAAACACAGAATTTCTGTAATGTTTTTATTTTAAGTTGTGATTTTTGTACAATAATGTATATCTATCTATCTTTTTAACGGTAAATCTTCCAACGTTCTTTGATCCATTCGTTTTGAAATTTGCATCCATTCTCAGCGTTGCACATTCTGCACAAGTTGGAACCATACTTTAGTAATAATAATCTTAACTTTATTACCTAATATCCTAAATCCAAGAGTTCAATTTCCCATGCCAACAGTTCAATAAAGTTCCCAGCACACGCCGTAATTATTCTGCGCAAATTTCCATATTCGGTAACGCGCTCAAACCGAACCGAGTTTAGTCCAATAAACTGCATTAATGTAGCGGTTGCAGCAATGTTGCACCCTGTTACATGTTATTGTAGGATAATATGTTAAATGTTTGCGCGTGGCTAAAAATAACTGCATACTTGATTGCAAACAAAACTGTGCAACGAACGTAGCGGTATTTTCGGATGAATAGCTTCCAGAGAAAATTCCATCATAGTAGTGACTTGATTTCTATGATGGAGGCCTTTGCCCTGCAGTAGGACAATATTTAGGGTGATACTATTGCATTAAAACTTAAAGTCCTCCTTCCGCCGCACCTTTGTCCTTTTCTGCTTGACCCAAAGGATGACTGGTAGAGAAAGCCTCTTGGCATTAAGTTCGCCTATTGTACGAAGTTTTAGTGCAATAAAGTTTTTAAATAAATAATACTTTGCTATACTTTTTAGCTTCCAGAGAAGAGCGAATTCTTTCTTCGAATACTCCAATGATGTATTATGGGTATATTCACCATCAGGTGTTATTTGCTATCAGCTCTGCTGCTGCTGTTTTTTTAGGGTTCATAGGTATGCCAAATGGCAAAACACGAATCTCTTAGTTAGATTACCCAACCCATATATGTGGGTCTACACTGAATAATTTGCCCGAGAAACATTCCAAAGTAACGCAATAATCCTACTACTATTATAAAGGCGAAAGTTTGTAAGGATGTATGGATGTTTGTTACTCTTTCACGTAAAAACTACTGAATGGACTTAAATGAAACTTTACCACAATATAGCTTATACATCAGAATAACACAAAGGCTACAATTTATAATAATATATTGTGTGGATTGTCCAAAATATGACGGTAAGTGTCAATAATTAACTCCAGGCGTACGAAGTCGCGGGCGGCCACTAGTTTCACATTCATTTCTATTTGGACTTAAACTAAATAAATAATAATTTTCTATTTCTATCAAACAAGTCTCCAAGCTCCATCTTTTTCCACATGATTATTCCTATCGGATAAACATGACATCCTTCTTCGTTCCCCTTATAATTAGAAACAACCACGTTCGGTAAATGGATGCTTACTTACAAGACCTAAGTACACAATGTCATTTGCAAATTATGCGACCCTTCTTTACGCGCGGACATGTCAACATGCAGAGATGCTTGTAATAGATCTGGAATGTAAACTTCATAACTTTTATCTACACCCACGTCATAATTTTTAAATTAAGAACTTTTTGCCGCACTCAGAGAGGTCAATTATACCTTGATACTCATTATCTTAATTATGAATAGTCTTTAAAAAATAAAGGTGAACATTTTTACTTTAGTGACAATTTAATAGGTTTATTAACGTCTCTGAGTGCAGCAGTCAAAGGTTTAATAGGCTTTGTACAATATCATGAGTTTAAAATAAATAAATAAAGTGTCTATTTGGCCACCTTTCTAATAGTTATATTTTTTTAATTGCAAACCTTTAAAAAGCGAGCGTATTTTTTTCAAAAGGTTGACACTTCGACAGCATACTTGTGACTCCACTGGTTTTATAATAATAAGTCATTTAAGGTTCGATTTTTACATTAAGCAACAGTTATTTAATAAAGTAACATAAAAAAAGAAAAGATTTATAATGAAACTCGAACTAATTTTAAAAATTAGCTATAATTTCTATTCGTGCAAAACCAGGACGCACAAATATAATAAACTTCTAACAAAACAGTTCACTCACAAAGCCACCACAAAACAAATAACCAACATGCGACATCAATAAATCTATTAAAAAAAAAAACAAAACAACATCTCCTACCAGCGCATAATTCAAAAGCCATCCACAACCCAGACAAAACACAAATCAAAAAGCTCCTTCCTTCAGACGAACAATTCCCGCATTGAAATACCGACGCGGAATAGAGGGTTCAATCTCTCGAGAACTCCGATATCGATTACGGTTCCGAATACATTTCGCATTGTGTTCCGAATAATTGCTGCGTCGCTCGACAATCGATTCAGAAGACGGTGATTGATATTTTTTTATGAGGATTCTGTAATCTGAACGCGACACTGGGCGAATAATGATTTTTAAATTGCATTCTGGAGCGGACGGATTCTTTGAAGTTTTGTAAGTGAAGGAATATGGAACTGGGAATTGCAATGCTAACTGCAGCACTTAACAGTGCAGTTTTATAGTGAAAGAACCTTAAAAGTAGCTTCTACAAAGTAATGTAGTAATTTTAGAAGATTGTATCTGTTCTTTTTAATTTTCGTTGTGAAATGAAGTCTTGGTGCAATATTACGGAAACGAACTAGTACCACATCGATTGGCGTTGTAAGGTCATCAGTTCAGCCTTTTTGCACTAACGAGGTACATTTTTGAGATAAATATTAGGTAAATGAATAGACATAGCGTGTTTTACATTTATATTATATTATGTAGGTATAGGAAACGCATACGCTTAAAATATTTGTACTACCGATCCGAAACTTTTTTTTTTTTGTTCACGCAGAGTGAATGCCGCCTTATGCACACCCGGCCGCTGGGAGACGACCAGGTAGTGTGGGGCTCTCCCCTGAATTGGGCCTCTGCTAATCAGAGGCCGTTCAAGGGCATACCCACTAAACACTCTGCGACTTTTCCCGGCAAATCCAGGCTCGGGGTGGGAAAGCGGGAAATAGGCGGGGAATAGAACCTCATCACCGCAGACCCACCTATGGACAGCAAGGCACGCCAGTACGGCCTCTTTCCGACTCCCGGGGCTTAAAGCCCCCAGAGCAGCTCCCACTGCCCTCCGACAAAGCCCCAACCGGACGGCGCCCGCATCGCTGGATTGCGATACGGGCGTCGCGGGCATGGGCTCCTGCAGAACTCTCCACAAACCCACACCCTGCTGGCTGCAGGGCAAGGTGGGGGAGAGTGCCTGCAGGCTTCCAAAAAACTGCCCCACCAGACAGCCCCACGGCCGGCTACGCTGGATTGCGCAGTCGGTCGCTGGGCGGAGAGGTGGGGTTAGCCGGCCTTTGCCGCAGCCCACTGGCTGTGGGACGCAGCGCAGACCAGCAACTAAAGACCCCCACAAAAGATGTGGGGGGTGGCGCCCGAAGGCGCCCCACTCGGTGGGGCCCACGTCAAGGTGCGCCCAAAGTGGAGGATATCCTCACAGGGCGCCGGACAGGGCCCCGGCCCAGACAGAGCTGGGCCTCAAAGTGCAGCTGTCAGCCGTCGGGTAGCAATATGGCGATAAGCCAATTGCTACCCGCCGTTACCCAGGGACACCAGGACCCCTCCGGTAGCAGTTCCAAACAGAAAGAAAATACTACCGGGGAGGCCACACGAGGAGGTCGCCGCACCGTAGTCCCCTACCGATCCGAAACTTGCTTTGACCTCCGAAACAAGAGAACGCCATTTCAGGTACTATTTATTATTGTCTATTCTGTGTTTCAGGCTAGACTGCCAACAAGTAGTGCAGCATCGACCATTTGTATATTTAAAAAATAGATTTTTTTTATAGCCAGTTAATTGATATGCTCTTCAACAGCATCCTCAATATCGTCGCGCAATAAGAAACAAACAAAATTAACATAAGCAAATTGAAGTCGCAAGCGCCGAATCGAGTTTGCACACTTTACACAGCACGGCGCCGGTGTTGCGACTTTATCAATTAGCGATTGCTTCCAGTCCGAGCACAGAATGGTCTAAGCCAGCGACATGAACCACAAAAAAAAGTGCAGTAGTGGAGTGAGACATGCTGATAAGTTAGGAAGTATGCCTTCTATTTGGTTTGTTAAAACTCAAGTAAATATTGCACTTCAAAAATTCTCGGGGGGTTCAGGTGGGACTCGAACCCACAACATTCCACACTTACTTAAGAATAAATTGCAAAGAATTGCTATACCAAAAATAAAAATTATTTGTTAAAACTCTCTTTAAAGTAAAGTATCAGCATATATTCTGTCCCACTGCAGGGCAAAGGCCTCCATCATAGAAATCGAGATGGTTTGACGATGCTTGATTAGCGATGACGCTTGATTAGCTTTATTGGGATTAGGCTTAATCACCAAGTTTGCCTAACGCGGATTAGTGACAAACCCGAGCTATGTTCGAAAAATATCAGACATACTCTCGGCACACACAAACGCAATGTAGGTGCTGATAGTAGCAGTTATGGGACATATGAGCTGTGTTTCGCCGAGTGAGTGAGGGTACCGGAGGCCCACTCGGGGGGAAGGGGACAAAAGGTTGGCAACGCACTTGTGATTCCACTGGTGTTGCAAGTGTCCATGGGGGGCGGCAATTGCTTACCATCAGGTGATCCGCCTGCTCGCCTGCTACCTATCAAATAAAAAAAAATTATTCTTATACAGAAACTGGGGTGTATTGGGACAGTAACGCCAGTTTTTTGTGTGGTTATAATATCCATCTTGGTAGAGCCGGTCCATTTACACCGAAAAGCTTGACTCTCTCATTTTTAATATTGTAATCCTTAACCTGTATTTTGTTTGTGCAATAAAGTAACCATATGTTTATGCATAGACCACGGTCTGTAGTCCACGTCTATTTCTGGTTACAGGATCACTTACACGGTGTTTGATTTAAATTCCTTGTTTTGCTGGCTATCTGCCTACTGTGACCCAGGCAAGAATGTTCCTTAATTACCAAGAAAATTGTTGCCAACAAAAATAATTGCTTTGAAGATGTTTGGTGAATGTTTTGGGGGCTAACTTGTGAAAGTTCTTATTTTGATGAATTATGACGTAATAAAATGAAATTCACTTCGAGTAATAAATAAATATTAATATACGATTCATCCTTGGATTCATTGTCAAATAACATATTATTATATACCATTCATGAGTGATTGTGTAGCTCTAGGAAAATAAAGCGCCATCCATAGATTTTTCATCCTTGTGCATATTTCTACTATTAGCTCAGCGATGAGGGATAAATAACAGAAAACTGCACTTTTGGATAGTTTCTCAAACGTGTAGCCATGATTTAGTTAGTCTGGTTTCCCTGTTAAGGAGTTGCGAAGATCAGTCGCTTCATTGTAATTTTCTGACTACCCAAATTCAGAATTATGTAGCGACAGCTTTGGAGGCCATTGGAAAATACACGCTCTATATCTCTCTCATTTTATTGAGGGAGATAGAAAATGCTATTAAAATTAATAAAATATGTAAAAATTGATAATTTTCATGCTATTTAGCGGTAGCTTACATGATATTTAACATTTATAAATGTTCTTTAAGGACTTAAACTGAATAAATAATATTTCTATTTCACATTATTATTTGATACCAATACTTCAATATTACGGCGACATCTTCAAACGCTCAAGCAAAATATCTTCAACAAATAAGTTATTCGTTACAGCATCACCCCTTTAAGGGGTGTTGACGGATCGACACGGTGATTTGAGCTATAAATAATATATTCGGGCCCAAATTAAAACAACGGGCCTTCTAGGGTTAACAGCAGATGCTTATCAACATTAATTTTGCGAGATTGCTGTTCAGACAAATTGTGGTTCTTAGAGAAAGGGTGCAGTCGGGAAAGATGACGAGAGAGGGGTTATTTTGAAATTTCTGACAACCTTAATTAATGAGCGTAGACTGTAGTAACACTGTAGCAATACGCACCGTCTTTATGATATGTATTTATAGAAAATTTAATAAAGAACATTGGATACGCCCCGGTTTAAATGCCGAGCCGTGAACTCTGGATAAGATTCGAATATAGCTCGGGTTTATGATCACATTACCAATCCACATTAGGCAAGAGTGTTAATTATCAGTGGGACAATATACGAGTATAGCCTGATACTTACTTACTTATATTGGGTACAGACAGAGTTACATTTAACCGACTAGGTACTGAAATAAACTGAAATCTAATGAAATGAAATTAAATGCTTGCACTTGAGCCACGCAATTCTTTGGGCTATGTCTGCGATCTTAGATCTCCTGCGGATCTCCTCATTTCTGACACGATCAAGCAAGGAGATTCCAAGTATAATCCTCTCTATTGCTCTCTGAGTGACTTTGAGACTTCTTGACTGAACGTGGCCGCTTACCATTGTAAGCAGCCACGTTTCAGTTCCGTATGTCATCTGGCATTGTACTGGAAACACACACGCATTAAATAATTATTACGTACGACCATTGAAAGTGTCGTGGTAAATAAGATACCTTCTAAGCAGTGGGTGGACGTGGGCTGATTTGACGATGATGATGAGAGGTATATTTGTCGGTCTAAAAATACGCCATTTAAGCTCTCTTAATGCATTTCAGACCAGTCAATAACTCTTTTTCCAACTCCAAAACTTCGACTCAAAATCGCAAAAGATCGTTACAAATTGCATTCAACAAACGAAGCGTTTCATTCTAAACGCACACAAATTAAAACGCATCAGACTGTACATCCCGTTACATCCTATCTCAAAGCCTAACCGCACCATCGATTATTTTAATGCCGTCAAAGGATACGGTACGGTACGGTACGGTTTTAATAAATCCCGCGACTCCGGTTATTAAATCAAAGAATCCCGGAGCGCGGGATTCGCTCCTCACTGCACACCGTTCGTTGGGATTTTAATCCCGTGAAATACGCTGCGGTGGGTATGGGAGGACGTGTTTTGTTTGGGGTTCAGTCGGGTAATAAACGTGCTAGACAGTTTACAGCGAACATCGCACCTCAAATTAGGGACAATGCAGATGGCAGATATTAAATGCGCTAGCAATATTTTCAGTCATGTAGGTACAGTACCTGCCTGATGTGTGACTAAACCTGCCTGATCGCGACTACACATGACGTTACCACTATCTGTCAAATTTCTTAAAATGATATTCATCCTAATGAGTATGACGGTAAGATAAGAGTCGATTGAAGAAATTTGTCAGTTTAGTATACTTTGATGTGTGTCTGTACGTACTATTTTATATTTAATGAGTAACGTATTCCCTCATGAGATAAAATCAGAACTGGAAACTGTAGCTAACAAATACGCACGGCGAAGAACGTTAGGTAGATCATCATTCAGCCAATAGACGTCCACAGCCGGACATAGGCTTCCCCCAATGTTCTCCACACAGATCGGTCCTGTGCCACACGCATCCAAGGTACTTCTGCGACCTTCACTACATCGTCAGTCCATCTTGTGAGGGGCCTCCCACGGTGTCGACTTCCTGTACAGGTTCCTGTAGCATAATAGACTGAAAATGAGAAAAGGAGACCCTGAATAATTTAAATTAAGTTTTTTTAAATTACCTAATAGTTTTAATTAATTAATTGAGCCTTACTGGCGGCGCCACTTTTAGTCCGTTTACGCTGTATCTAAGATTTATATGATCGAATCCCTCTGCATATCAAATTCTTTGTATTTTTTCTGTTTTCGTTATTATGTTCTTTTCAAGTAACAATACTTGTTCACTTTCACATTTGCATGATAATAGAAATCTTTGTCAGTTCTTTTTGAAACTCATAATAAATTCGATTTAGATATGAATGTAGCTTACTAAATTTATTTATAAAACTTAGATTTAAAAGTTAGTACATCTATTCTCAAACGAAGGTAACCTAGTCCCTACAGAGAGCTTGGCTCAAAAGAATTAATTATGAATACAAATTTCTATAGTGTTGAGGTCGTGTTATTTTTGCTATTCCAAATTTACATCTGAAAGGATTAAGTTATAACAGAAAAAGAGGTCTGGACATTTTTGTGATATTAATTCTTAGAGGATAATATAATAAAGGTTATTTATTATGAAGTGGAGTCTAAGTGAAAGTCATGACTTTCTAAAGACTTACAAAGTGACTTTAATAATTGGAAAGGATTTCGTTTTTATGCTTATAAAATATCCAGAGGAGAGAGCAAAAGTTGGTAGCAGACTTGCGACCCTTACCGCATTCTGTACCTTGTCAACCTTTGGATTATGCGACTATTCATTAGTCAAAATGAAGTGTCTATATTATTATTTGTGAACAGGTTAATTCTGTAGACATCGATTTTTTTTTACATACAAACAAAAAGGCGAAACATTAGCGCGATGCCATCGATGCCCAGCGCCATCTATCGTGCCATAGATGAAACTATTGTCCCGAAACGAAGTGAACGCGGGCCAATAGTTATAAAACATAACAACAATTCTATCAATACGAGTATACCGCTAATTGGAACTAGTAAACTGTCCTTATACAAATGAAAACAAGTAGCTAAGTGCCAATTCCCAAACGTCAATATACCTAATTGTTGTATTGTATTTACATTGTTTAATCTCTTAATTCATTCAAACAAAACAAAACAAATCGACAAACAAATCAAATCAAACGCGCTTAAACATTCACGCACATAATTACATTTGAGCGTTTAATTAATATATCTGTCGGAAGAATCCGACTTTCAAATTTCCGCTGTGAACCAACCAACATAAATAGTCATATATTCTCATATATATTAGACTGGAGGGGAGAAGGGGGGGGGAAGGAACTCATTTCCTGCGGGATACCACGCGCGTCAGTCATTCTGCAGATGTTTTTGTGCTTAGTGATGTTAAAGTTTGTAGTTATTTACTTACATACTTTTAGAGGCTCATTTACTTAATTACTATATTTTTATAATGTGGACTGTACGTCTTACAGTCTGTAAAATATAGTCACTAAGGAAACTTCTCTCTATCTCTCATTTTTTAGCGTGTATTCCCAGTTTTTTATTTGTAATAGGCGGCAGACGAGCGGACGGATAACCTGATGGTAAGCGATTGCCGCCGCCCATAAACACCTGCAACGCCAGTAGTCATAAAAGTGCTGCCAATCTCTACCCCCTTTTTTGGAACTCTGGTACCCTCGCTCACGCACTCGACGAAACACAGTGCAAAGCTAAGTGTCGCTATGGTGCCTGGGTTACGCTTTTGCCAATATTCAGAATTTGGATAGTCTGGTAGTTACAACTACAAATGTGTGTTTTGTGTGATGAAAAAACAATATTAGTATTAATATATCCATTGTGCGAATCTAACTCACAACCTTCACATACATGACACGCTAATAAAAGCATATTTGGGCGCCAAAGAGTGGTTAAAAATTGCAAAAAAAGTCTTGGACAAAGTTCCTCTGAACTTCCTCCGATGGTTCAACGACCCAAAATGAGTCTTGGCCTCCGATACGAGATGTCGCCATTTGTCTCGATCTTATGTAATAAAGTATAAACTTGTATAAATCTGTACAGCTACCAAGTGGGGCACAACAAAACGCAATTACAAAAACTATTAATTATTTACAACAAACATGAAAGTAGGGTGTCCCATCATTAATTTAAATGAGGATTTTCCTGAGATCAATTTTCCATTCCCCTATCCAACTCAATAAGATCAGTCAACCACGAAAAAAGAGAAACATTCCAATACTCTCGACCTTATTCCACTGAATTAAGGGTTAAAGTTGTATGTTTGTAGTGGTGTGGCAGTTGGAAGCCATCAATAAGATAAATAGCTGCGCACGCGACCATTCGACCGTGAGATGCCGGATATTGTTAAGGGCTTCAAGAGATTGGCTTTTGCACATTTTTTCTTCAGAGTCAAAGCTATAAGGTCTTATGAATGGGGCTGGCATGTTTTTTTCTTATGAAAAGCCCCTAAATAAATATTTTTTTTAAAAAAGGTCTTATGTAGTTAACATCTTAGTTATTTATATTATTTAGAAGAGCTACAGTATTTAGCTACAGTCCCATAATAGAAGGAAGTTCCTATTGCACAGTTCCAATGATTAGATATTTATAATGGGTTTAGTTATTTAAGTAATACTTATTATTTGGTAGAGTGAGTGAGCTTACTGTCAGGCCCAATTGGGGGCTCTACGGGTGTTGCAGGTTTCTATTGGCAGTCAGCAATCGCTTACCATCAGGTGATCCATCTGATCGTCTGTCACCAATCAGTCAATACAATGAAAAACAGATAGAACAAGTAAATTGGCTTAATGAAAATGATTAAGGTAATTAATATTGAATTATGCTCTGATCAATATGATTGATATGTTAATCCAAGGCCTTATTTGGCTGATTAGGGAGTTGTATCAACGGTATGAATTATTAAACACCATAAACATATATATTTTGCAGGGAAATGATAAAGCCAGGTATTTGATCAAATCACGGGGGATGTTAAAATTTATAATTTCCCTAAACAAATCTAGTGATTTGATCAAATCCCTAGATTGGCTGAGTGAAATGACAAAAATAATTTTGCTGTGTATTTTAAAAGTTTATTTGGATATTCCCTTACATAATAATGATAATCATATGAGTGTAATTTAAAGAAATATTAATATAAACAATCACTATTTTATCATTAGAAATTGGTTTAAAGTTGGGTAGTAAATTTGTGATTCTACTGGTGTTGCAAGTGTCTATGGGCGGCGGTAATCGCTTACCATCAGGTGATCCGTCTGCTCGTCTGCCACCTTTCACAGAAAAAAAAGTGCAAAATTAATTCTTAAAAAAGAATATAATATCTACTAAGTGCTTATCAAAACTTGACGATATTAAGTAATGGGCGGTTCCTCCTCAAAAAGGAATGTACAGAAGTATTTGTAGTAGAAGCGAGGCTGACGCAATGTTTAATAACGCTAGACTGAAATTTAGATAAGGTCAGGCATGTCCTAAGTGAACAAGGAGGTATTTGTCGTCGGGGAAAGTATCCGTGATAAAGTACTTACTAAATGGTTGCCCCAAATATCTGTGACCTGAAAAAGTCTGAAACTGGGCTGCCTAAGTAGATATATTATCATTTATATTAGGAACATTTTTAACGAGATTGTTGAGCATCGACGGCTGGACTAGCCTTCTTATATTTTGTACTAGCTTTTGCCCTCGGCTTCGCTCGATCCTCCCACTTCCCAAAATGTGGGGATTAGAAAGAGATAAAAAGTAGCCTATGTTACTCTCCATCCCTTAAACTATCACGTCAAATCGTCGCTCCGTTTTGCCGTGATAGAAACACAAACATAAAGACAGCCACCCTTAACTCCTGTATCTCTCCAAAGAGCAAAAAACGAACCGGATGTTATGACCCTATCAAAGTTTCTATCCCTTTTATAAGCGCTGTGTATCACCGTTGTTTGAAAACGACAGGTATATTTCATTATTTACGGGATGGCTTTGTTATAAAGCTACCATTGCACCAGTACCCTCACTCACTTGGTGAAACACAGGATGGTCTGTTTCGCTCCAGTATTTTATGTGAGGCCATAGTATCACTTGTTTCAAGTCTTTTCACGCCAAAACGATAAAGCTATCAAATAAATGGGAACTTTAAAATAGTACTTACCAGTTTTTGACTTCAAAGCGATGTAAAATGAAACGGAAAATGTTACTATCTCTGAAGTTGAACAATTCTGAATATAGGGTTAGTCTTCAGTAGTTATAAAGAGTTAATTGACTTTCTTGAGTAAAAGCTTAATAGGGGAAGAGAAAGTTCTAGTAACCCTTGGAGCTTCAATCGTACTTTAAAGTTTAAACATAGCTAAAAACTTGGCTTATAGATTCTAGAGTAAATGTAGGTATATACCTACTTACCAAGGAACTAAAAATGAAAAATGCTTTAACACTTTCTGAAAGAACAGACAGACAGTTGCGAGGAGAACAGACGGCCGTTGGGGTGGAAAGGTCCTTAAGTGGAGGCCACGTGCAGGAGGCCGCAGCCGTGGCAGGTCTCCCACCAGGTGGACCAACGATCTGGTGAAGGTAGCGAAAGTCCCTTGGATTGGTACAGGACCGATCTGTGTGGAGAACTTTGGGAGAAAATGTTTGTCTTGTCCCTCGGAAAGCACGTTAAGATGTTGTTCATGTTTGCTGTCTGTGGCATCGTGGCTCCTAAAGGAACGAACCGATTTGGATGTTGTTTTTTTTTTGGTTAATTTGGGTTTTATAATATTTTTTTTATATATTTTATTTTCTCTAATGTCCTATAAAGCCACTAAATGGTATCATAATAATTGTTTTTTTTTTCATTAGTATTAAGTACATCAGCAGTCACACACTCGAAGCAGCGACGCATGCACACGCGCGGCGCTCCCAGTAATTGATCGCTAATTGGCGCCCAACGTGGGGCGCGAGGAGTCGAGTGTTTGCGGCTCTGATTGGTTCGAACAACGGCTGGAAAGTCGCGCCATTGTTATGAATTAAGCTTTTTTGTGTTTTTAATTGCTAGCGTGATTTATTTTTTGTGCCAGGAATGTTGCAAGTAAAAGTACATCGACGTTGTTAAGGGATATTCTACCAATTTTCATACAGTCTCAATAAATGAAATTACAGTTTTCAATTTATTATTGTTATTTATTAAAAAACCATTGTGTGCCACTGCTGGGCAAAGGCCTAGAGATGCCTAAATGGTAGGGACCCTTTCGAACATAAAAAATTAAAATGGTGTGCCAAATAGGCTTCCACTCAACATTTTCTGTGATGATGGGTATCACAACGACGCTAATTTCAGCGGTCATCCAAGTAAGGTGACGAGGTCCTGAAAGGTGTACTCAGGGGAAAACTATGCTTCGGCATTAACGAGCCGGTATAGTCTGGAGTGACACCAGGGCTTAACTTACTGCCTTTTTTATACAATTACTCAATATAGGTATCAAATATTAGGACTAGTAGAATACATAAAATATGTCAAATTTTTCAAATCTAATTTGGCCGCCGTCATAAATGCCATATACCTACATGTCGGAGGGTTTCACAATTTTTAATTTTGGTTTTATGAATATTCTAAGAAACCAGCATCAGGACTAACTGTGTTCCTACTTTCCTACTTTTGCGCATTTCTGTCTCCAAATGCACCACACAGATAAGGAATGAGAAAATGCGATCACCAGACCTCTATGATTGGTTTCAGTGTAACATAATATCTTCATCCTCTACCCGACTCAAATTTCAAACTGGACTCTAAACCTTGACCGCAAGGAACATTTTCGAACGCTGCAGGTGGCATCCCAGGTAGCAAAGTTATAGGTCTATCTCTTAGAATGTACGGTCTGCATATCAGCCGAGTCTGGGCTGGCGTGTTATTGAAATTCTCGAATCGAATTTATTTATTCGGCACATATTGAGGAACGTTTTAAAGTTTCTTCCTCGACCGCGAATTTCGAGAGCGTACACTCCTGTCATCTCTCTCGCTCCATCCGTTCCTGGATGGGAGTGAGCAAGATAAATTGATTTTGGATTTACGTGTTGGAAGTTGGAGAGCATTTTGAAACTTGGATAATCTATTTGTGGGGTGTCGATTTGAATTGTTGCAGCAAAATTATTCTTTGAGCAAAAAGTGCGGAATGCTTTCGAGTTGTGAATGGTGATATTGATTTATTAATAGTACGAGGAGAAAAATGAGTGTAGTTCTCTCGGGGTTTCCGAAGCTACTGTCCTATTGTAAGTGGAGCAGATTTTATTTATTATCGTGGAACTCGGAAGCAATTTGTAACTCCGTCCGACCTTCTTGGAATTGTTCCAAATGTGGGATTTTAAATAATGTACAGTTTCTTAAATTGATGTGGCGATGAAAATATGTATAAGTATGTTCGGGACGAGCACTAAGAAATGAAATTGAATAAGAAAATTTATGGAAAAAAGTACATGCGTAGCTTTTGCGAGGTTGAGACTTGGAGGCTACGGAAAAACGAAATAGAAATGTTAATGGCTGCACAGAATATAATTGGCGAGATATAGCCAGCTAGACTGCGCTGGCTCGGCCACGTTGTCACAATAGAGCTGGATCGAGCTGCAAAGAGAGCACACCTGGGCCGACCAACCAGCAAGTACCCTGTGGGATGCCCAAGGTATCACTGGACAGACTAGGTCGAAAAAGATCTTTCTCACTTTCAACGGCTCACCTTAGCCTAATGGTAAGCAAAAGGAGAGCTCACGTTGCTGTAACAAAGGAGGTGATGAAATGGCATTTCTACCGTGTCCGCACTAGATATTTTATCAAAATAAAATATCTTTATTCAGTTTAAGTCTTTTACAGAACATTTAATTTTATGAATGTAAAATTTGTAATCCACCGCTGATCCGGAAGGTCAATCAGTAAAAACCTCAGTAGAACCTAATCTAATCCAAGTTTCGCTTAGTTAGATTATTTTTTTCACTGTTTTAGTTACTTCTCTATAAAAAATTGACAAAAGCAACGAAAAATTCTACAAGCAATCTATAGTTTTATAGCGAAATAGAACTAGCGCTCACGAATGGACAGCAAAACAACGCCACAAAAAAGCAATTTTATTCTCATTTCAAAACTAAACTGTTTGCGACCGCACGCCCGCCAGATGTCGCTAAAGGGCGGTGTTATTGCAACTGCGACACGCGATAACACCCTTTCAATATGCAAGAGTTTAAACGTGCGACCGCGACTGCGACCGCGACCGCAGACGAGCCGATACCCGATATTTAAATGACGCGACTGCGGACGGACACCGGCCATTGTAGTTTTTTTTATGTGATAGGTGGTAGACGAGCAGACGGATGCACCCGATGGTAAGCAATGGCCGTCGCCTGACACCTGCAACACCAGTATAGTCACAAGTGCGCTGCCAACCTTTAACCCCCTTTCTCCCCAATTGGGCCTCTGCCCTCACTCACTCGACAAAAAGCGCAGGCGTTGCTTCACGCCGGTCTTCTGAGTTTTTACTGATTTACCAGAGTGATAACTCTGGTCATGCCGGCCCATTCATGCCGAAGCATGGCTCTCACACGGTCAAATGGTTGTGCAAGAGTTTAAACATGCGACCGCGACCGCAGACGAGGGCTGATACCCGATATTTAAATGACGCGACTGCGGGACGTACAGCGCCGGCCATTGTGGGTTCGGCGTTGGAATAAAGTTACTCGTACATCTCTCAGTTACATTTGACACGAAACCTATTTGTGGAAGAGCCACGCTTCGACCGGAGTGATACCACGGCCATAGCGTGTATTCACATAATTTATATCTATAACAACAGATTGCGTACATCTCTTAGTGGCATTTCACACGCGGGCTTATCTGATAGTAGTCTTGTCTTTTAAGCCTAAAGTCCTTTTGGTTCGTCACGCCTTAGTTACAATGCCTGTTTATACATAACAGGAACGATTGCGTTACTCCACTAATTGTTATGCATTACACAATTGCGAATGAAGCATACTTTGCCAAGTACACTTTTAAAGCATTCACATTTTTGATTCGTGGGAGGGCTTCGGCATTAATTTACTAGCTCGACTGGAATGATACCAGCGTAAAACAGCAGCGCCTGCGCTGTGTTTTTGTTGAGTGAGTGAGATTAAGGCCCAATGGGGAGAGAGGGGGTTAAAGGTTGTCAGCACACTTGTGTCTCTATTGGTGCTGCGGGTCTCTATGGACGTCGTTTATCGCTTATAATAGTAATAGAATGTCTATATTATTAATCACCCTCAGCCACATCATCCCTTACCATCAGATGAGACTGCGGTCAAATGCCTAACTATATAAAAAATTCAACACAATCCAAATAGAATGCGTACCCAATCACCCATCCCAAAAGTATCCCATTCAATAGTAAGTCATCGAAACAAGTGAGTCAGTCAGTCAGCGCGGGGCCAATTTGTCGTCGTCGAGAGCCGACCAACCCCGGGTCGACGGCAATTTGTCGGTCACGAGTGCTCCGAGGCCGACTGTTTTCAATCCGACCGCTCTGATTTGATTTAAAAATTGAAATCTGACGTATCTACCAATTTTTAGGGTTACATGAGTAAAAGGTAAAGTGAACCATGTGAAAACATGTGATCTATGATGGATAAACTTTTTTTTTATGTTATAGGTAGCAGACGAGCAGGCGGATCACCTGATGGTAAGCAATGGCCGCCGCTCATGGACACTTACAACACCAGTGCAGTTACAAGTGCGCTGCCAACCTTTTATCCCCTTCCCCCCCCGATGGGCCTCCGGTACCCTCATTTACTCGGCGAAACACAGCACAGGAGCTGCTTCACGCCGGTTTTCTGTGACGCAGTGGTATCACTCCGGTCGAGCCGGCCCATTTATGCCGAATCGTGGCTCTTTCACATCTTTTCTTAAGATGACTATTTCACGACTAGTTTTGGCACAAACTTGAAACCTAAAATCTTAGGCGTTTCGGAGATATTTGAAGTTTTCAAATGTTCAAGCCATAATTCTCATGGGGATTTACTCACCTTTATATCTCTGGAATCCCTTAAGTACTATTTCTGAGGTTTTGCAAATCGTTGCGACTATTTATTTGGAACTCAAACCAATTCGATAAACCTTACCGTTTGCTTGCACCAGATATGAGGATTACAGCAGACGTTCAAGCCATTATCATCAGTAACCTATAACTATAACGCTATAACTATAATGCGACAATTTTTTTTACTTGTCTGACTATTTACGAATATTTTTTGGCATTGTCAAAATTTGTTTTCATTGAGATATCAAATATGAGGAATACAGCTTGAAGCACACGCCTACGCTGTGTTTCTTTGAGTGAGAGAGGGTACCGGAAGCCAAATTGGGGGGAAGGGGGGTAAAAGGTAGGCAGCGCATTTGTGACTCTACTGGTGCTGCAGGTGACTATGAGCGGCGGTGATCCATCTACTCATCTGCCACTTAACACATAAATAAAATCCAAACAATCCGAATAAGGTAGGTACATGGTAGCACCATCATCATCATCATCGTCATCAGCCTATTGCAGTCCACTGCTGGAGATAGGCTTCTCCAAATGCTCGCCACTTTGATCGATCTTCGGCTACTCGCATCCAGCTCCTTCCTGCCAGCCCTCTTGCGCAGATTGTCACTCCATCTGGCCTGAGGTCGTCCTACACTACGTTTACCAAGACGCGGTCTCCACTCCAGAACTCGTATGGTAGCAGTTTCAATGGTAACTATTCAAATGTTGGTGACTAAGAAGTTTGAAACAATACGTGTGTACGAAACCCTCTGCACAGAAGCCTAACTAACATGGCCTCAGTTTTTAGTCACTACCAATGTTTTATTAGATTCGCAACATGGCCGCCAAATGAATGGACTGATACGGTTCCGCATGTTTCGAGAGGCTGTTTCATGTCTGTTTTCAGTTTGTGAATTGGAAATCAAATTTGAAAGTGTTGAAGTGAGGATTTTAGGTGTTATTTTGAATATTTTAAACAAAAAAGCTCTTGTTAAATGTGGTTTTATTAAGATAAACATTAAACTTGTTTAAAAAAAATAATTAAGCTTTAATCTTGTAAAAAGAATTAGTAGGTAATCACAAACACGAGTGATGTTTAAAAATTCGAAACATACTATTTTTTACCCGGTAGTCGAACCCGGGACCCCTAAATCACGCCTCGTGCTTAAACCACTAGACCAATAGGGCGTCAGATGGAAAAAAGGGACGAGAAAAATAGATATACGTTATTAGAAAGTTACATAGCAAAATTATATCAAAAACGTTTCACAGTTAATTCCTATCTGGGAATTTATTCAATGCAACTTTATCCTTAGAAATAGAAACCTAATCCTCTCGATACCTAGACTCGAGCAATCGAAAAAGCTGCTTTACAAAATCGACGAGAGCCCACATAATTGATTCGCAAAAAGACCAACATGTTTCTTTACCCGAATTTCCTTGAACGCTTTGCCGAATCCAATAGTGTTGCGAAATAAATTTTACCAATCTCAATATTCGATTTAGGTAATGACGTGTTTTTTTTCATGAGATAGGTAGCAGACGAACAGACAAATCACCTGATGGTAAGTGACTGTCACCGCCCAATAGACACCTGCAACACCAGTGGCGTCACAAGGGTCAACCTTTAACCCCTTTCCCCCCAATTGGGCCTCCGATGCCCTCATTAGTCGACGAAATACAGCGCAGGCGCTGTTTTACGCCGGTCGTATGTGACTGTGAGGACGTGGTCTCACTCCGGTCAAGCCGGACCATTCATGTCGAAGCGAGGCTCTTCCACGATTAAATAACGGTGGATACAGGCAGATAAAATTTGAATAAAATAAATTCACACAACACCCCATTATATTGACTTGACTCTGAACTAAGTAGCTTAAGCAGTTGTGTTACAGATATCAGACAACTGAACAGAGGAAAGACAAAACATTTAGCTTAGCTTTGGTTTTGATTATAACAGTTTTATCTTAATATGTATGCTATTTACCCTTTAAAATGTCAGTGCAGACATCCAATATGAGCCTACAATCCCATCACTAACGTCTATTAGTGTCGGCAGACTTATAACGAGAGGGCCGCAAATCTGTTTGGTTGAGTCGAGTTCGGTCGAGAGCCCTCGAACGGAAGACCACTCGGCGCGAGGCGGCCAAGCGGCGCGCGACTATTGCTGATGCCGATATTACTTCGAGAAATGCTTAAATTACACGTCTTTGATAGAAATACGTACATTGCTTGTAGCATCTCCTCTGCAGAACAAAGGCGAACCAGCAGTAGGTATAATAATATACTTATATTTTTTTTGTGATAGGTGGCTACGAGCAGACGGATCACCTGATGGTAAGCGATCACCAACGCCCATAGACACCTATAACACCAGTAGTCGCAAGTGCGCTGCCAACCTTTAACCCCCTGTCTCGGGTGAGACCGTAGTATCACTCCGGTCGAGCCGGCCCATTCATGCCGAAGCGTGGCTCTCCCACGGTTAAAAATATATTATTTTTGATGACGTCGTGTAGCAAAATTTCCTATTGTAACGAAATATTATAATGCAATATCATTTAGGTACTGTTCTAAAAAAATCAAAATATTCCTTACATCCTATCTAAATCTGTTAAGAGGTCTGTAGCAAGCAGTTCTGTGTCGTACTACGAACAGCAGTAGTGCTACGAACTACTTGTATTAGTGCTACGAACTATGTCGCATCGTGAGAACTTGTGTTACGCTACGAGCTTTGTTATACTACAAAGTTGAAGCAGTATGATGCGCTACGATTTGTTTGAAGTGCTACAAATGCTACGACAGCCCGAGTTCTCTTAGACCATGATTCAGGATTTGAAGTCTATTAATGACAATGAAGCGACAGCCATTTCAACTTCGCAACCCTTTATGGTGGAACCCCGTGGGTGGCCACGCTTCGGCATGAATGGACCGGCTGGACCCTAGCTATACCACGGTCTTACAGAATTCCGGCGTGAAGCAGCGCCTACGCTATATTTCGTCTAGTCAGTGATGTTATTGGGGGGAAGGGGGTTTAAGGTTGACAGCGCACTTTCTGACTCCACTGGTGTTACAGGGTGTCTATGGACGGCGGCAATCGCTTACTATTTTATGATCCGTTTGCTCGTCTGCCACCTATCACATAAAATTAGCAGACCAACTGAATCATAGACGTTTCAAGTGTTATCTCATATCGTTATTAAATCGTCCCCCATACAATGGAGTGAAGGCGAAGCGCGAAGTGATTACAGCAGAGTGCGAAAGTGCTAAGCACACAGAGCGGTGCCACCATACACCTTAATTTGAGGGGGTTACCACGGGGAGGGGGTAGGAACCAAGTCCGACGACCCTTTGGTATTGTTACTATTTGAGTTTTCTATTTAGAAATCAAGGATATGAATGAAAATGCACCGATACAAATGTTTGTTGATGAAATATATTATGTGTCTTGGGTCTTGGTGTTTGTCGTTGCTTTATAATTTCTGATTTCTACAACACAAGGAAAAACCTTTATATAAGACTTAGACTAAGACTTAAAGGATAGTTTTGGCAGTTCATTTGCCAAAACAATAAAATATAAGATTTATTTGAGATTGTATTAATTTTGATCTTTACCTTATTTATCTTCATTTCTATAACCTTTAATGCTATGAGGGTTTTATATCTTTGGGATCTTGATTTTTAATGAATTCATCATGTTAGCAATCTAGTTTTCTAATCTACATATTGTTATTTCAAAAAAGTATTCAAAAGGCTTCAACCAATATGGTTTAAACGAAAAAAATACTATGACCAAGAAGAAAAAAGTCTAAAAGAAAACGAATAATTACAGAGTTCTATTGAAACAAACAAGCCAGCAAATCAAAATGTACACCAATACCCATAAACATAATAAATGGTACAGACAACAAGATGTTTGCGAACGCATTACCTACATTAGAGGAATATGACAGTTTGTCCCCTCAATAACTTGGATTCCCAAAACCAGAAAATTATGATTCTTCTTACAAACATCACCTCTCATATCATAGACACGTTTCGTTGCTACATCAGAAAACCAGCACAAAAAAACATCACATTTCCCACGTACATAAATGACATCAAGAAAAACAAAAAAAAAAAACCAACGCATCCTCTCGAGTCATTAAAATCCCATCACCGTCCGACCGTTAATACCCGTAACATGCCTGATACGCCATACAAGGCTTGTTTCTGCGGGATTTCTCCTACGAAAGAAATTGCCGGGAAAATTACCCCAGTTCACACGGTACTATTGGGGAAACTCGGAGGGAACTCGATGACTTAATGTTAGAGACAATTACACTTTGGTACTTTCTTTAGTATCAGCGTGAAAAGAAAACAAGTAAATTTTTAATCACAAGTTGAAAATAATAGTAGTTTGTGTTGCTGTCATATAATAAGGTCTATTAAGGTCGTAAGGCCCATAAGCCATTTAAAATCCAAAGACAATTGATTTTCTATTGTGTCTGCTGTCTCGGGCCTTAGGAGGTTAAAACACGGGTAAAGTATCAGCCTACATACTGTCCCACGACAAGGCAAAGGCATACATCATAGAAATCAAGTCATCGCTACTATGATGGGATTAGGCTCAATCACAACGCTTGCCTAATGCGGATTGGTGATCACAAACCCGAGCATTGTTGGAAATATTCGTAACACAATTATAGCTCAACCCGGAAATCAAGATCAGTATCACAGCTCGGTATTTAAGCCACTAGACCAATGGGGCCTTTTTTTTGTGATCCAAAAAGAGCTCTAAATAATTAGAATAATTAGTTGGATGCGAGTAGCCGAAGATCGATCAAAGTGGCGAGCATTTGGAGAGGCCCATGTCCAGTCGTGGACTGCAACAGAGAGGCTGATGATGATGAATATTTTTTTTTGTTTTTATGAGTTAGGGGGCAGACGAACAGACGGATCACCTGATGGTAAGTGATTACCGCCGCCCATGGACACCCGCAACACCAGAGGAGTCGCAAATGCGCTGTCGACCTTTTAAAAAGGAGTACGCTCGCTTTTTGAAGGTTTGTAGGTCGCATTGGTTCGGAAATGCCGCTGGTGACAGTTCATAATTAGAGACATTGGTAATATCAAGTTATTATAAAACTGCAATTTAATAAGAGGTCTTGTTTTGTGGGTTTTCCTGTTAAAGCTTGTCCAGATGACACGTTTAATTCGCGCGTTTTACACGCAACTTGAAGTTTATTGCTGTATGCGCTCTGTGTCTGTTTACAGAGGTTCTTATTAAAGAGCAATGAACAACAATCAGCATGTAAAACGCACGTAAGCGCACGAATAAAACGCGTCATCTGAACCAGCTCTTAGCATTCTCGATCGAAGCTCGAGCGAAGTCTGGGAGAGCCACGCTTCGGCATGAATGGGCCGGCTCGACCGGAGTGATACCACTGCCTCACAGAAAACCGGCGTGAAGCAGCCCCTGTGCTGTGTTTCGCCGAGTGAGTGAGGGTACCGGAGGCCCACCTGGGGGGAAGGGGATAAAAGGTTAGCAGCGCACTTGTAACTCCACTGGTGTTGCAAGTGTCCATGGGCGGCGGCAATTGCTTACCATCAGGTGATCCGCCTGCTCGCCTGCTACCTATAACATAAAAAAAAAAGAAAAAAATAGCTCCAGTGAGAACAGCTCCTCACATAATCTTCCCTAATTTATTTCATGTAGTACGGAACAGACGATATACGGTTGCAGTAAAACCATTCTACAAAACTGAGGAACCAATTTGCGCTCTTTAGAATAAAAATACAGCTAAAAAAACTATTGTAGTCGCGAGTTTCCTTAGTAAAACGTGGTAAAACCCAGCTAGCAGTAATCGCTCGCCGACAAATAGGAGCTTTATTCAAATCGACGCGATTTGTATGAGTGTAACGACCGCCTAGTTAATTTATCTTTGTTTTGAGCATCCCTGGACGAGAGCCCTGATTCCCACTAGAATAACAAAGGGCTTAAAACGAAACGGAATTCTTTGCCCCCGCCCCTTTACACGCACTCTGTCTCTTTCGGTTGGTGACAAGTATATTTTTATTCATCACGAGGTTTCGTTGTAATCTTTTTTCCTTACCACCTTTTTTATGTGTGGTAGATGACAGGTGTGCAAACAGATCACTTGATTGTGAGTAATAGTTGCCACTAAATCAAACCTGCAAAACCAATGGAGTCACAAACGCGCTGCTTCTTTTCCATTCGATTGAGGTCACTAGGTCTGCAAAACAGACTAAGAGATAATTAACTTTAATGTTACTTATGAAAGAAATATTGACCCTAATCTGAAATACGCGTAAGAGTATTTTTATTTAGGATAATGAACACAAAGGTAAAATAACGTCTCTGAGTGCAGCGGTGAGCCACATAACGCTACCAAATATATCCGTGTTTATCAATATATTGTTTAGAAGCTTCTCCCTCAGGAAAATCAACAAAAAGCCTACCTCTCCAGTTTCGACTTCCATTCGAGTTCATTGTAAACTCCCGTACGCGTTTTTCGCAGTATGCCCATCCCGGGCAGTTTGCCTAGCTCGCGCAGTTTGCCCAATCCGTGCAGTTGCCCAGTCCGTGCATGCTGCAAAGAGGCCGAGTCTAGTGGAATTTCAAAAATTCAACGCTCCGATGGCTACAGCGAGGATTAGGTGGGAGGGTTGGCAGGCTCGGAGTATGCAAATACGTCATCGAATATTTTAATGAAATTTTGTTATTTAATGTTGCAGATGTAATCGGCAATAGCAATCCCTTTCCATCAGGTAATTTGTCTACTGCTCTGCTACTTATAATATAAAAAATTGTATTCAAAGTTGAAAAAATAAGATTGTTTTTTATCTTATTTATTTCCACTTTAATTCCAGAAGAAGAAGAAGCAAAATTTTATAAACTTTTAATGCGTCTTTTAATTTTAATCATTTAAAAAATAAAGGAATGTTTCTTTTACATTCGTAAAAAGTGCTAATTAGAAGATTGAAGATGGTTTCCTTTTAGAACCTTATATATTTTTCCAACCTGTAATAATAAATAATATTTATTGCGATTGTTCTTACTGTGGTTTACTTTATAAAAATAAGAATCGTTTTTTAACAAACTTGTCTAATTTTATCTAGGCATAATTTATGTCATTGATTAAGGCGCCCCAAAAAAATAACAGAAACGTATGCAGGGAATAAAATATTCCAGATAGTAATAGTCCTTCTGGCTAGTTATCCTTTCGTAGACATACAAAAGGCATACTGAGGCTAAATAGACTTTGGCTTACTAAAACAGGCAACTCATAAAAGCTGAATTAGAAAGCCTACAGCCACACCCCTGACGCCGAATACATAGGTGTGCACACACGACCGACGCTTGCAAGCTGCCTGCCTTTACCTCCAATATTCACGGCCTAGCTTACAATACTCCAGCTGCCAACCCTGATTTTCATCCCGTCTACCAACGCACATCCAAATTTCAACCTTACTCGTCCAAAATACGGTCCAATACTGAGTGTGGAAATGAAAATTTAAATTGTTGGATACTACAACACAAACATACATAATGCAGTTGCGTTTTAGTACTCGCAACTTTATTTGTTTTACGCCAGGGTGCAAATTTCGGCGTCCCCTTGCATCTGATTTTGGGACAACGTTGTTGCCTGATAGTGCTTATTTTACGATGTATGATCTAGTGATAGTTTGGATACAATTAGGTTCTATTATGGGCTTTTATGGCCTATAGGCTTTTGTATTAAGTGCTTCAACAAGCCTCTTCATTGTGGAGGGCAAGCTTTTCCCGATATTGATAGGGAAATGAGAAGTTAATAATTTTGAATTTATGTTGTTACATCTTGAGGGATTTAGAGTAAATTATTCGACTAATTTATCGATCGTCTGTCGAAGTCGTCGACTGTAACGATCGATATGAATGAATAAGTGAAACTTTTATGCCTCATACGAATATTCAAGCATTACCTCATGCAAGTTTATTCAATTGTACACTTGGTGGAAAAAACATTGGGCCCTGGATGGAAACTTCTTTAAATCTTGAGGTGAGCATCATTGAATGGTAGGAATACAATGACCATCCAATTGGCACTACTTACTATAGACAAAATTTCTTCAAGAAACCTTAAGTCTTAAACTCTTATGTCGTGGAAAGATATCCATTATCTATACAGAATATTTCGTATAAGTACAACAACCTGGTTCCCGTGCAAGAAGCTAAATTCAAAAAACTTTCTGTACAAAAATGTTTTTAATAAAACTTAAGGATTTAAGGTTTTCCCCAGAACCCAATGTTTTTTTTTCACCCGGTATATTGATTGTTCGCGCAACTGCCCATACTGTATTTACCATGTCCTTTATCCATCATTCCAATCCTACCAATCCGTATTACGAATTAGCATCCTAATAAAGTGTTATCATTTTAATTATCGTTTGACAGGGAATGCATTAATTAAGGCAAGTAGCGGTCATAATGGCTGCGTTTTCAAACAGTGCAATTAGCATTATGCAATGAGTTAGATGACCATTGCAATAATAGCCAGTGTTTACAAGCCATTATCTAAATTAATGGTATGTTTAGTATAGAGCTGATGTCAGGAAATCTTTTTTATATTGCTACCTCTGTGGCCTGTTATGAGGATAATGACATTACCTAACTTTTTTACATAGATGACAATCAAGATGACCTCACTCCGCCTGATGGTAAGCGGCCGTGAGATCTAAATATGAGGTTGACAGGCACAAAATAACAAATTAAGTACCTATTATTATTAGTATTTTGTCTGCATATTTTATTTACCTGCTTATTTATTTTAGAAAGCCCAGGATTCTATATTTCATATTGATAACAGAAGTAATAACAAAAGAAAAAAACCGTTTAAAAACAGTCATAGGTCCACCCACATAGAAATTGAATAGGAAAACAACAAATAGATAACTATAGATTTATAAAAATACTGATTCTTATTAATACTTGATAAAAACGCCTAATTCGTCTCAGTAAATTAAACTTTTGTAAACCTCGCCATAAGCTTTTGTCATCATATAAATAAGTTTACATTAATGGGGCTACAAGTTCATTATTAAAATTTTCAGAAAATAAAAATATTTCTGTCTTTAAGAGCGTTGAAATATATTTTTTTTATTTTCTCATATTTTTTTTTATCCTGCTAACTTTAGAGTTTCTCATTAACTTACAAAATAACTAAAATTGCAAAGACCAGTATCGTATACTCAATGTCGAGTCACACACGCGGGTTCGTCTAATTGACCTAATTCAGCCTCCGCTGACCCACCTCAAATAATGCCAATCTCAATTTGATCTAGGGGTCAGGTGGACCTGGCAAATGTGATTACGTACCTACTCGTCTTGTTGCGAGCATTGGGTGAGACGATGTGTTCATTTTGAATTAGTTTGTGGTGTGTTTTTGAACAACCTTGTGAGGACAATGCTTCGATTATAGAAACCTAGAAAAATACAGACCTTCCTTTTTCGCCAAAGGAGGTACCTGGTATCCCTGAGGTGATCGGATCCAAGTAGGATTATATATCGATGGGACAATAAATATATCATTCCAATGTTGACCGTGAGAGATTCGCGCTACACTTTGGCGTGAATGGCCTCCACACTCAGAGTGATACCACGGTCTCAAAGAAAATGGCGGCGTGCAGTAGCGCCGGTGCTGTGTTTCGCCAAGTGAGTGAGGATACCGGAGGCCCAATGCTTCGCCATCATTTAACAGGCGAACCAGATTAAGTGAATCATGATTACACGTTTCTGAACATGCAGAAACTTGGTTTCTCAACGATGTTTTCCCTCACTATCGAGTTAATAGAAGAAATATCAAGCAAATCCATAGGTTCATGCTCAGAGTTTAGTAGCGTTTTTATCCATTAAGCTACCATTGCTCGTAAAAACTCCTACCGCATTTTATTGTACCTACGTAATAAATGTCAATACACTCGTAACCTCAACACACTTCGAAAGCCACATCGTTATCGAACCAACACATCTTGACGCGTCCCATAAAACCCCCATAAGTAAACGAACGCAACTCGGCATTCCTCAGCCGTGCTGGGAATATTTCCATAATCCCCCGAGAACTCCCCGCCACTCTTAAGCAGCCTAAGCCTTTATTTACCCGGTAAGAAAGCATTAAATTTGGGACAGAAGTAATTAAATTTCGGGACGGTTCGATTATTTATTGTTGGGGGGAGGAGATTGACGGATATTGTTGATAATATTTTAGTATTTCTGCTGTATACTGCTGGAAACAAAATAGCAATTCACGCAACATCTCATACATTAACCTAACCCCGTACTAAGTAGCTTAAGCAATTATTATACATACAGATATCAGACAACAGAAGATTTACAAATAAAATACTTAAATATACCAGACACTAGACAATTACAAGCATTCATCACACGATTTTTTGTCCAGGGTGGCATGGACACCACGATCTTTGGCGTGTAACGCAGGGTCACTACCAAATGCACCATGTTGGGCCATATTGCGGATAATATGACAGTAATTTTGCTGTATATACTAAAAACAAATAGTAAATACAGTTTTATCATCTTCGTTTAATTTGCATAGCCCAGCTGTTGGTTCAAACCAAGCAAAAATTATTGGCCTCTGATTTCGACCATGAAACGACAGTCAAAAAGTTACTAAGTGGTCGTTCAGATTTTTTTTTACCACAATTGGTTTATTTATATAATGCAATCATTACAAAAGTTTAAGAAAATAATAGAATTGGCGCCCAACGTGTTGATTTTTTAAATTGTTCAAAACTTGTTAAGTTGCGATTTAAATTATAAGCTTCATTTTACTCTTTATATCTATCAAATTTTTACTGAACCACTCTTCATTACATATCTGAAATGAAATAATCCACACACTGAAATCCTACTGATCCCACCAACAAAATACAGTAACGACATCTATAGTCGCGCCCCACAAATAATATTCAGAATCACGGCTAACACTGTGGCGCCATCTGGCACGAAATTCATTCAGTTGCAAGCCGACTACAGCAAAGGGTCGAATGTACTTCTATCAGAACCAAGCGGTTTGTGCCTAACCTGCTAGATGGCGCGCTGTTTACGGAATAGGGAGCAAGTGTTGAAAGTTTAGCTTCACTCCATGATGAAGAGATGGCGCTGTTTGCGAAACTATCAAAAAAGTTAATATAAACTACCCATAATTTTGAAACAGTGCCAACAAACGTATATTTTAAGGTACCCAGAAGGTTGTAGGTATAGTTTTACTTTGCTTTCTTTAACATTTTAAATGAATAAGCAAATGAAACAAGGAAAATAATAGGTATAGTGACTTTGATAAACCAAATGGAAAATTATACTACATACCTAAGTCTTTGCGATTCGACCGCCTTCAATGTCAATCGGAGCGTTACCATAGATTTGTCCTCTTATGGAGATTGGTCGGGCCATAGTGATTTTATTATCTTGTGAAGTTCAGAATTATAAAGAGGCTACAAGTTAGCTGAATATTATTTTTCATGATGAAAAATGGATCAATAAACCTCACAAATTGTTTAACCCAACTTTGTGCGTTAAAGCTGCTATCATTCTACATTTTCCTTCATTTTATAAAAATCCACTAAACGCATTATCCAGACTTGATTAACTCACTTAAGAAAGTCCTCCAAAATCCGTCATTAAAGGCAGATACTTGGACTTGCAAGTCGAGTAAAAAGTAATTACGTACATTGAAGTTGAAAAGTGGCCGGGAGGAGAAACTTTCCACAATTGGTATCTAAGAAATAACTAAGTCGGTTCTGGCTATGAGGCAGATCATTTTAATTAAATTCGCTGGAAAAGTTTGAATTTAACTCTAGTAAATTGAGTATCGTCATGTATCTTTCAAGGCAATTTGTGTAATGGATGGTTTGAACGTTTTTGGGATAAAGTTTGCAGATAGTTTTACTTGATTTTCTGTTTAATGAAATTGTTTTAAAGTGATGGAAGGAAAATCATTAAATATAGATTTGTTAGACTCTTAAAAAGGTTTATAAAGTGATAGTGCTTACTTTAATCAAAGATCACCACGCAGCAATCTAAATTCTTACACTATTTGAAAGACCCAGGTAAAAACTGAGTACAAAGAACTCATGTCGGGCTAAAAGGGTGAAAAATAACTCTAAGCGCCACCTACCAGTAAAACGGTGAACTTCCAACAGTTTCCGCATTTTCTCGGACAGTAACGTCGTACATGGAAACAACCATAGAGGGCGCTGTTTACGAAGTGTCGGAAAATGCCACTAGATGGTAGTATTGCAAATGGTTTTTTTTTTTGTTTTGATTTGAATGAACTGTGAATAAAGTTTTGAAGCGCTTGCCTGGTCAATAAATCACTAATTTATTAATAAAAAAAATACGCAGCGAAAAAATCAGGTATGGCAAATTAACAAAAATTGGTAGCCACGTAGGTACTGCCTGCTATTAATATTAGTTTTAGTAATTTTAGTATCCTAAAGTTAATAACACAATTAAAAGTAATCGATGTTCAGAAAAGCAGCGTTTTGTGATGGCTGGCAGACGAGCTGACGTATCACCAGATGGTAAGCTACTGCCGCCGGCCGTTGGTAACTGCAATACTTGTGGCTTCACTGTGCCTTCTCAACCTTTTCCATTTTCTCCCAAATTGGCCTAAATTTAAATGGCGCCCAACGTGTTACATATTGGTGACCTGGTATTTCCTACTTTGAGCTTATTCACTTATTCTAAGTGAAATGAACTGTAACAAATGCATTTAATAACTTCGACAGATCAAACTTATGACACCCCATCGTTTTTATACTACCTACTTTACTTTTTTTTTTTTTTTTTTATAGGATAGGGGGCAGACGAGCATACGGATCACCTGATGTTAAGCGATTACCGTCGCCCATGAACACCTGCAACTCCAGGGGCTTTACTTTACTTTACTTTTTTGCCGAAATGAAATAAACAATTTGGTACAACATGAAAAAACCTAAGGCACTTTGTTTACAAAGACCAAACCCAACAAATTTTCAAACGATGTTTCTACATTCGGGCCTATTCACTTGTCTGATGCATTCAAGAGCTCGTGTAGACATAATGAGTTTTCTCTGAGAGCTCACTGAAGCAACCTTATATTAGAATACCTTCTAAATATTGTTTGCGAAATAGGAAACAAATTGGCAAAACGTGGGAGAGCCATGCTTCGGTATAAATTGGCCGGCTCGGAGTGATACCACGGCCTCACAGAAGACCGCGTGAAGTATCGCTTGCGCTGTGTTTCGTCAAGTGATTGAGGATACCAGCCCAATTGGGGGGAAAGAGGGTTAAAGGGTCGCAACGTACGTTTGTTATTCTACTGGTGTTGCAGGTGTCTATGGGCGGCAGCAATTGCTTAACATCAGGTGATCCATCTGCTTGTTTGCAACCTATTATATATACTATTTATAAAGAGATAACTTCTATAGACAACGACAAGGCTTAAAGGTAAACCGAAAACACGAAACGCTTGCGCGATGTAATTGGACACAGCGCCATCTATTGGTTCATTTCTGAATTACGGTCCCGAAGCGAAGTGAGGGCGGGCCACTAGTATTATATAAAAGTTGACTTATATTAGAATACCTTCGTAATATTGTTTGCGGAATTGGGAACAAATTGGGAAGATTATAATAAGTTACCTGTCTGTTTGCGTACTGGATATTGGAAGAATTGTGTACATACCTGAAAATAAGAAAACAAACTTTATTAGATTATTATTAGATTATAATTTTGTTTGTGTAAACTTAAGTATTGGATTTTTGTTGCGAGCTTTTTCTTAAAGTTATAAGTATTGGTTAGGGAATAAAATTTGTGACCTTTGGGTTATAATTTTACGATGTAGATTTTACGTACACATTTTTAAATGTGAAAACGTTTACTAAAATAGCTTGAAATATACAGACAAAACAAAACAAACAAAAGAACAATGGTTCCAGAATCACAAGTGCGCTGCGAACTTTTAACCCCCTTTTCCCCTATTGGTCCTCAGGTACTCTCTCGGCGAAAATCAACTCAGGTGCCGCTTTGAATGCTACTGGGAATTGCAGTAGAAATGAAATATTTCTAATCTACAATTGTTTCTAAAATATAGCAAACTGAGTAAATAAATAAATGCGCCATACAATCACACCAATCAACCTGGTCTCAAACTACGGCAACCTCTGTACTATGAGTATCAGAAAACTATAAGTAACTGGGGCTTCAACCCAGAACACCTCGACCCAAGAAAACTAAACAAATGTAATTTCCTAAAGTGACTAGACCGGGAATTGAACTCGGGGCCCTTCGCGCTTCGGGCGAACACCTTCGCCACTGCGCCATCGAGGCCGTGAAAGTACCTTCACCATCACTATAGCACGTATATTGAGTCTGAAGCCGTCACGCATCGAGTTTCAATCGGCTGTCCCTAGGGGTGCCGATCTCCCCCCAATAGAGCCTGCGAGTAACTACCGATACGATAATCTTTGGAAAATATAGCATTGTCATGGTCATACCTACCTATATGTATTCACAATATAAAGTTTGCTAGGTCAAATTGTCAAAAGCACCTAATTGTCTAAATATTTGTCTTTTATTTCTAAAAATAAATTGAGAATAAAAAGAAAACGTAAAATTTCCACTCTGTATTACGCTTTTACAAAGTTACACCGTTCGACACGTTGTCATAGTGACGTAATCGGTAGTACTCACCGCGTACTTTTGTGTTTCGAAATGTATCGAATGATAATAATATTAGTAAAAATTATGAACGTGACGTCTGACCTGTGTCAAATTGGGCATCTTAGAAAGGCCCAACTAAAGTCAAACAATCAGGCCATCCATCTGCTAATTTGTTCTATCACATAAAAACAACAACGTACTCAAACTATTTAGATCAAACCACAGCAAGTGATCCTCCCCAAAGATTGTCTCAGTAGTTAGCAGTAGGCTGGGCCCGGGAAGCGATCGGCGTCCCTCGGGACAGTCGATTGAAACTCGATGTTTGACGGCTCCGAGACGGCTATTAGATACAAAGGCATGTACTTACATATTGTGAGTATTGACAATGTGAACGGGTTTACATTACAAATAATTTATTTATTGTTAAAAAATATTACATTGCTTGCTAGTCCTCATACTAGGCTAGGCCTGTCCTGAGAGGACAGGTGTTCCAATAATGATAATCAAATGAACAGTAACCAATATTGAGCAACATTATTAGCTAACTTGTAGAACGAATAAGCTACCTATAATAATAATAATTCTAAGATTAAGATACATTTAACAAACATTTCGTTGGCCCATATAATAAATACCTTACAGTCTAACATACATATTATTTTTTTATATCATATATTCTATTTTATTTTATTATCGGCTGGTAGCCGTCCTCGAAATTTCCGGAAGACGACTCCCTGCGGCCAGAAGTCCTCCTTCATAAAAGTCGCCAGAGAATGCGTCGGGACTCGCACCACAAACGAGTTGAAGCTCACTTTTTGGCGAGACTCCAAACGCTTGACCCTCAGCGTCCAGTTGGACTTTTTTTTCGTACGTAGTCTACGACCCCCTCGACCTTCGTAGACCAGTGTAACTGGGACACATAAAGCTGCGTAGTGTGAGTCTCTGGTTGCAGCAAGCGTTCAGGTCCAATCGGTGCAGTACCACGGTGGTTATGGCTGGTGGGCTTCCTCTTCTTCTTCTCGACTTTAATGACCTATGTAAATGTTTTTGGTGGTCGGATGCGGGCGGCACTAAACCAATCTGGTTGGAGTTCAGAATGGATATAAAGATGTAAAAGTTCATAGATACACTTAGTATTTTGACTACGGTGCCATGGTTCTACAAGTTCAAATACCTAAAATCATAATTTATCTGTTTGTCATCCTCATTTGCCTTCAACGCGAGTGCTTTGGATTCGCTAGTACGCTATTTTTGACAATATTTTTTACAACCGTCGTAACAGATCAGTGTCAAATTTCATCACAATCCCCCTAAACATCTATTTTCACAGAACAAACCAACCATTTCACTCAGCAAACCTCACAATCTGCTTAAAAATCACTAAGCCCTCTCCACCACAGGAATTTCCATTCCAAAACCAAAAAAAGGTGTAAAACTGCTCACAATAGGGTTCTAATGAAACGTCTGGACGAGCCGTGGGGAGGAGCCGAATTGAAATCAATCGGGAGTGGGCCCACCCTCATAAATAAAAGTTTCCAATCGATCCCGAAGAAGTTTCACGGGTAAGGTGGGATTTTCCACATCTGGGTTGAATACGTTGATCGGAGTCGCCTGTCTTTGACGACATACGGGAACGTACATACTTTAATATTTATAAATAAAAAAAACCGAAACGACGAAACACTTGCGCGATATTAGCGACATACAGGGCCATCTGTTTGTAAAATTTGGAACTAATGGCAAAATTGAGCCCCATAATGAAGTAAGAGTGGGTTCCTATAAGTAAGTATTTAAATGAACTTTGTTTAATCAAAATCAAACCCTTGACTTCGACGACTTTTTATAATTTACTAGCGGCCGCCCGCAACTTCGTCCGCGTGGAAAAGTAACTTTTTACCCCACTTTTGATCCCCTACAACCCCTTTTTCGCAATAAACAGTAGCCTATGTCCTTTCTCAGGGTCTAGACCATCTGTAATTTCATTTAAATCCGTTCAGTAGTTTTGGCGTGAAAGAGTAACAGACAGACAGACAGACAGAGTTACTTTCGCATTTATAATATTAGTACCTATGGATAAGTTAATACGTAAAAAATCTGGTATATAGATACGCCTACTTTGAGATGTACGACTTCATTCTATATTGTGTATTGTCTATCAAATAATTTTTTTAATTATTTTATCAAACAGTTGCCTATTCAACAATTGGACATAGTTTTGCAAACAAGAACCAACCCTCATTTGAGATGACATCGAGTAACATAATTTTCATAAACGACACTATGTTTTCTACATGTAAAGTTTAAATCTCGAAAGTAAGTTTATGTCTTGGTTGGTTATTTTGTCTAATCAACGTTTTTCTGTTCGACGTTATCCATACTATCCATCTATACTTCCATACTAATATTATAAATGCGAAAGTAAATCTGTCTGTCTGTCTGTTACACTTTCTGAAAAGGGGGTTGTAAGGGGTTGAAAGGGGGGTAAAAAGTTACTTTTCCACGCGGACGAAGTCGCGGGCGGCCGCTAGTTACTTATAACGAAGGATTGCATAGTTTCAATCCCTTACTCGTCGTTTAATCACTCAACATTAGCAGAAATAAACTGTCCGCGACACAATAAAAGCCATTAAAAAACCCCCACATATTCCCTTACACTTACCCATCACACGACCCCATAACTATTAATTCCAAGACACTCATCGTGCCCTGACACTATCAGGTTGTATCGCATAACTCGTCCCACCCTTGTACCTGCATTATTTATGCGAAGCCCGAGTGATGCGTACCTCAAAACATGGGTATTACTGGAATATTACGTGTTAATATTGATGTGGACGCGTGTGGGGATTCGGTAATATGTAACACTTTGGATAAATACAAAATTGCAATTTTTTTACAAGGAAAGGTTAAATACAAATTGCATTTTTTTTTACAAGGAAATGAGCGGACAGATAGGTTGAGCACTCTTTGGGAAGTCACCATTTGTCTTTAAAGGTTGATGATTTTTAGGTTTCGGAAACCAAATGGTGAAAACCTTATAACTTAGACTCTAAGTACTGTTTGTGAGTCTGTCTGTCAGCGGACTGTATGAGTTTTATCTTCGTAAGAGTAGACAAATGAAAATCGTCGAATAATATTAAAAAACTAGTTTCCTCGAACCTATAATCTTTTAAAAAGACAAATACGAATGGCTCCCGGAATATTTTTTGTGTGAGAACTTGCACTTGGCAGGTTTATTTATTAATTACATACATAATATTTTTTTCTTTTAAAATAATTTTCGCGAACGTTTTGGTTCTTTGCTTTTTAGTGTTGTTTATTTTTTAGGTGTTACTATTTTAAAATTAATTTGCTTTGCGATAAAAATAAAATTTGATTAAAATTCAATCTTAAGTTTGTTACATAGTAGGTTGAGTTTAGTTAAATATTACATTTTTAGCATTTTTGAGAGGTATAAACTAAAAAATCAACAGTCGATTTAAAATCATAGGCTGCAAACATTTGAAGAGGGGTCGGTGACCTGCCCCCGGGGGCAATCTCGTCATCCTCAATCGACCGCGAAACAGTTTGCTGTCCCCTTCTTGTTTAAGGGTTGGTAGGGACAACGAAAACTAGTACATTGACTTTGAAATATGGTAAATGAATTTAATGTCACATGGATAAAGTAAACGTTTTAAAAAATTGCCAATAGATGGTGTCGGGTATCGATTGCATCTCGCTATTTTTTTTGTTGCTTGTGCAGGTTGTATAAATAGTATAGAAAATCAGTCACCACGAGATTTCGTAAGTAAGAAGAGTTTAATTTTACAAGTTTCTAAGTGAAATCTGACAAAAGAAACATACTTGAAGTACGATAAAGAGCTGCATTCAACGTGCAAACTATATTTAACATAAGCACATAAGACTGAAAACACATTAAACAGACACACAGACATAACGAATCTATAAGGGTTCCGTTTTTTTATTTAGTTATGGAACCCTAAAAAACTGCAAAAATTGCAATTTTTATGTGACATGATACAGAGCTCAACAAAATTAAAGCTTTTTTAAACAAATTGCGTCTTTTTTTTGCGATTGCATTACTAACTTAACTATCACAATTTGGCGCAAGTCCCTATCAACGGTGGTTTCAGTATACAAATCAAAATCCCTGTAGGCCGTCATCGATAGCAGGTTCGAGTCCGGGCCGGTGTCGGTTCCCCGGCAGGGGGCGCACACCTGGCCGCTTTGATGTCTGCATTACACGGCTAATTCTGTTAAGTCCAAGGTTTGATTACTGGTTTAGGTGTACAGTTTCAATTTTGATTGTTTTAGGGTCCTTAAATCCTTAGAGATTTTTTTTGTAGAAAATTTAAAGAGGTACAGGTACCTATTAGGTACCTACCTAATACCCATACCTATGGGTAGGCTATTCTGAAGATTATTGTACTTTTATTAATTGCTTTACCTCAAAGTTGGCTAAAAGAAATGTGTCATAGTGATAAGGCCCGGCGAAGTTGAACTTTTGGCTTAAATTGTGACTTGACGAAGTATCTGATTTCCAAGGAATTTCAAAATAACTTTGATTTTAAAATTCAAACATAGATAGATAGCCCCATTGGTCTAGTGGTCCTAAACCACTAGACCAATGGGGCTTGGGATCCCAGGTTCAATTCTTGGGTCGAGCAAGAGTACCTATGTTTCGAAGATTTCGAACATAGCTCGGGTTTTTGATCACCAATTCGCATTAGACAAGCGAGGTAATCAAGCCTAATCCCATCATAGTAACGATGACTTGATTTTGATGACGCCTTTACCCTGCAGGGGGACATTAGGTACTATATATAGGCTGATACCTTACTTTAACTTTTTAATGGTAACAGAGAAGACTACAAAACAATTTTATAAGTAACGACTGTAATAACCAATTCTTTCCCTGCTCGCGTGGCCCGGGTAGAACATCGTTTTTCTTGGCTGCCATATTTTATTTTTCTGCTCATAAAATAACCATTAACAGGGCCTCTGGCGATATTAATTAAAAGCTTATACACGGACTTTGGAAGGTACTAGATATGGTTAAAAGCCTATAAAATTAATAAATTACAAAAAAAAAAAACTTTGTTATTTTGTGCCTGTCATCCTCATATTTGGATCTCACGGCCGCTTACCATCAAGCGGAGTGAGGTCATCTTGACTGTCTTCAAAATATGAAAAAAAATATATATACATAGTTTGGTAAAAAATAATGAAATGGTATGCAGAAACCTATATCAAAATTAAGACAAATAATTCCTCTAAATTTAGATATTTTTCAGTTTCTGAAATTTTTTATAATTTTTTTTTATGCTCTAACAAGTAACATAAGTTATATCACTTCTTAAAAGTATTATTAGGTAGTTATCATATAACAAACCAAATAGAAGGCATACTTCTGAGTATATTATCAGCATGTTTCCCTGCACTGCTGGACAATGACTCTCTCAATTTCCGTCGTCGTTACGTAATCCGAAAAGGTGAAACAATTGCGCGATGTAATCGACTCCCAGCGCCAACTAATGGTAAAATGTAGGACTAATGTCCCGAAACAAACTAGCTAGTATAAAAATTATTAACCCTAAAATGCTGAACGCTTCCAGCAGACCTACCCCCGCTTTCCGATTCGCTCGAGCAACAATTTGCAGGAATGTTTACGACACGACTTGGACTTTTATTGATAACGCGACTTTACAAGACCGGGGCCACAAAATAAATATTGACACAGAAGGTTGACTGCCCACTAAGAGCTAAAAATATGTCATGTACTCACGCATGCGCACTAACGGCCTTTTCGACCACATTAATCCTAACTTATGACATAAGATTGTCGAACTGTCGAGGTCTGTGGTAGAGGCCAGGTACATGTAGGTACTGGTATTTAACTGTGGGAGAGCCACGCTTCGGCATGAATGGGCCGGCTCGACCGGAGTGATACCACTGCCTCACAGAAAACCGGCGTGAAGCAGCACCTGTACTGTGTTTCGCCGAGTGAGTGAGGGTACCGGAGGCCCACTTGGGGGGGAAGGGGATAAAAGGTTGGCAGCGCACTTGTAACTCCACTGGTGTTGCAAGTGTCCATGGGCGGCGGCAATTGCTTACCATCAGGTGATCCGCCTGCTCGCCTGCTACCTATCACATAAAAAAAAAAAAAAAAAAAAAAAGGTACTCATGCCGGGCAACAACCCTAGCATATGTCAACGAACTCTTCTGAATTCAAAATCAAGGCTAAGTCGGCCTTCTGTGTCAGTCTTTATTTTGTGCCGGGGCGCTCGTCCTGCACAGTTATTTGTTTGCGAATTGTTTTAATAAGACCGAAGATATTAACGACTATCTTATCTCAAGACGGGGACGGCGAGTTTACGAAAGATTAAGACTTATTTAACAGATAAGAACTGATGTTTTTTGGAAGTATTCGAATAAAATGAGCCGAGTGAGTGCGGGTACCGTAGTCTCAATAAAAGGAGGTTAAAAGTTTGGCAGGGGTCTTGTGATTCCACAGCTGTTACGGGTGATCATCAGGAGGCATCAGGAGATCCATCCCGTCAGCTTGTGTGCCATTTGTCTCATAAAAATAATAAAAAAGTCCTGCTAAAAAGACATGAAATGCATCTACTAACCGCTAAGTAATAGTGATGTGGATTGGTGGCGGCGAAATTACTATGATGTGACTCGCTTGCTACTTTGTTTTTTTCATTAGGTATATTCAAATTATTGCACTGCACCTTAATTGAGTTTCTTGTAACTACAGGTTGCCTGCAAGAGATTACTCATAGTGATATGGCTACCTTCGTTATGCTTGCATTTTACCTATAATATCTAGTTGAAAGTTTGCATACCTTTGTTTATGTGCAATCAAAAAGTATTCATTCAATTATGAAAATTAAGTATTACAGTATTACATTAAAGGTCAAATAACAGTGTCGATATAATTTCATGATTTTAAAAACCCCAATGCTTTTATATTTTTTTTCAATCTTTGCAAAATTCATGGGTGAGCAAACCTTTTGTCCAACTAAATCACTGAGGACCCTTCAAATCCAAAACAGAGCGATAAGCGACGACTTCGTTTCGGACGGTTAAAAGTATTAAAAATAATTAGCCGCAAGATAAGACCCGGGGGTCCGTGGGACCCCGTCGGCCACCGAAGGGTTAACAGATAACTTAAGTAGTG
The DNA here is from genome assembly GCA_014851415.1 of Cnaphalocrocis medinalis. NCBI lineage: Eukaryota > Metazoa > Arthropoda > Insecta > Lepidoptera > Crambidae > Cnaphalocrocis > Cnaphalocrocis medinalis. The sequence continues at coordinate 943,914 of CM026289.1, read as the reverse complement.
ATGCGACTCGGTGATTATTTATTGATGTCACTCGCATCAGCAAAAAATTGTGAAGAGTTGAAAAAAGAGAAAAAGAAAGAGAGAGGGAGAGACAAAAAAAGTGAAAGAAAATACACAAAACGACGGGTCCAGGTCTAGAATAAAATCGTATCTGCTATGTTGTTACTTATAGCAGATAGGATTTTATTCTTGGACCTTTCGAAATGCGTGTAATCTAGTCACTCGTAATTTAAATAGATCAATTAATATAGTATATTGTTCAAATGGCACATGTTGAGAGTGTTCTTTCATTCATATGCGTATCCGTGGGAGAGTCCCGCTTCGAATAGGCCGGCTCGACCGGAGTGATACGACGGCCTCACAGAAGACCGGCGTGAAGTAGCGCCGGCAGGCCCGATCAGGTGGAAAGGGGATTAAAAGGTTGGCAGCGCACTTGCGACTTCACTGGTGGAAGGGTCGCTTACCATCAGGTAGGAAATCCGTCTACTCATCTGCCACTTATCGGATGAAAAAAATCTAGTGTATTACACTAACAAGAGTTGTTTTAATCTCAAATTTGTACATTAAAGTGTCTCTTAATTCACTTGCCATTGGCAGATTAAAATAAATATTGCTTAAGAATATACTTTTTTTTGTTGTTGTTAGAATCGCATGATTCGCATAACTGCCGGAAATAGCCAGATGACCAAAATGACAGTAGTAAAAAAAATAATGCACATCACTAAATCCAAGGGAATTAACCGGTGCAGAATTAATTTGTTATTTTTTCGTCCATGGTCGAAATAGGTCAGATATGCTGAAGGGTGCTTCTTAAATTATGGTCGGCAATAAATAAGCCATAGTACAGTCCCTGCAATGAAATGTGAACACCTCGACTCTTATGCCAGGGTCGTAAGGTTCATATTTGAATGAGGTTCTATTCTTATTACTGGACGTGACTGTACATTTATTTTGGTGATGTGTTAAGATAGTACCTGGTAATAGTATGTGTTTTTTTTATTTGAACTTATTACATAATTTTTATATACTAACTATACTTAACGCATTTGAAAAAGAGATGCTAACAGCGCTGTCATTAGTACTTTCAGCTATATTGTTTGGATGTTTTCAAAGTGGCAGACGGGCAGACGGATCACCTGATGGTAAGCGATTGCCACCGCCCATAGACATCTGCAACACTAATAGAGTCACAAGTGCGCTGCCAACCTTTTTGCTCAATTCAGCCTCCGGAACCCTCACTAACTTAGCGAATCACAACACAGGCGTTGTTTCACTCTGGTCCTCTGTGAAGCCGTAGTTTCACTCCGGTTGAACCGGGTCATTAATGCCGAAGCGTGGCTCTCCCACAGTTAAACATTTGATTGTAACGTATACGTGGAACAACCCATCGTTCTCAACTCTTTCAGATGAAAAGATAAAAAACCGCTCACCTCCAACCACGCTTACAAAAGTAGGTATAAATCACCCGCGATCTACCCGACCGGCGCCGGGTGACATCACAAAGCGATCGAGTAATCAATTCGCATTTCCTCACCCGCTCCACTTCTGGAGAAAACTTTTTTTATTTACCGCCGACAGTGACTTTGACGAAGGGACTGAGTTCACAATAAAATTGGGGCAAGTGCGCTTCTGGTTGAGGGGAGTGGGTTCTGTGACATCGAGAAAAAATTACGCATGAACGTATTTTCGGTACTAATTATTATCTACTAGCGGCTGCTATCATATAATATTATATTTCAGTCCTAGCGGCCGCCCGCGACTTCGTCCGCGTGGAAAAGTAACTTTTTACCCCCCTTTCAACCCCTTAAAACCCTCTTTTCGCAATAAAAAGTAGCCTATGTTCTTTCTCAGGGTCTAGATTATCTGTATACCAAATTTCATTCAAATCCGTTGAGTAGTTTTGGCGTGAAAGAGTAACAGACAGACAGACAGAGTTACTTTCGCATTTATAATATTAGTATGGATACAGGGTAACAATAGTCAGGAGTGCAAGGGGCGGTAACTATTCCAGAAGGAGCGGTCAAAGGTTAAAATGTTTATCAGCTGATAGCTCACTAATGATGTGCAATATGAAATGAAATTCACGAAGAATTGGATTTAAATTAACTACCAATAATCGTAATATTAACTTGGAAGGTAAAAAACTCTAATATTATGACATTTTTACAGTTTATCATTTGTGTTGGTCTAGTGGTTTAAGTACCGGGCCGTGATCTCGGGGTCCCGGGTTCGATTCCCGGGTCGAGCAAAAGTATGTTACGAATTTTTCGAACATAGCTCAGGTTTGTGATCACCAATCCGCATTAAGCAAGCGTGGTGATTAAGCTTAATCCCATCATGGTAGTGATAACATGATTTCTATGATGGAAGCCTTTGCCCTACAGTGGGACAGTATACAGGCTGATACTTTACTTTACAGTTTGTCAGAATCGGTTCACTGCCAACCTTTTCCCCCAATTGGGCCTCCACTTGGAGGAAAAGGTTGGAGTGGAAGTGGAACATTGGAGTGAGGGTACCACTCATTTGTAGAAACACAGCACGGGCGCTGCTTCACGCCGGTCTTCTGTGAGGCCGTGATATTACTTCGATCTTATGACTTATCGCTTGTAGCTTACACACTTCTGACGACGACCCAATTGGCGCAATGGTTCGAGCGCCGGTTGAGACGCAAGGGTCGCGGGTTCGATTCCCGCACCAACACAAATGTTGTGATGAAACCGATATTTGTGTTGAGTCTGGTTGTGTGTGGTTCCTTCGTTGTTTCGTTTCCATAGTAAAGGGGAAATACCTGAGTTTGGGGACCAGGGCATAGGTATGCTGATGTTGTCTCAATTTATTTATTATTATTTCTAGCTACTTTTTAGGGTTAAATATTTTACTAGATGTTTATCCCTAAAAAGTTATCGTAAAATGGTTTCACACTGACAAGCGCTGGCCCAGATTCGGGTCCCACGATGCTGATGCCGCCAACACGTATACGGTTCGGCAAAAACTTTCTGACGAACAGAAAGAGTTGGACGTTATCATTTCGTGATTTAGAGGCTTTTTTTCATGCAAATTTGAGGGTTTTATTTATTCATCTTCGTGTTTTTAGAGGTAACATTCTTTTAAATGCTAAAATGGTGTTTATTTAGGGATATGATTTTAAACTTGCGCGTTGCATTATACAAATGATTGATTAAACGGGACTAAAGGCCGCGATGTTTGAATGTATATTAAGTAAGAAGTACATTAAAGTACTTACTGCTTGACATTTCAACCGCGTGCAACGTCGGTGGTTACAACCGGACGTAATGTAAGTACATAATGTACTTTATTTTGAACATCGTCGCGTTTAGTCCCGTTAATATTAATTTATTTTGGGACGTTTTTAGCCGTGTAATAGCTAGATTATTAGACTGAGGTTCAAGTCATTGGTTGTATAACCAATCACCGTGTGGGAGGACCTCAGTTCTACAGAATGCCATCTAGTGGATTTTTTCCATGCGATAGCTGCAATTGGAGGGACCAAATATATCAGACTATGTTGGTTGGGGCATCTTGAGAGAATGCAAGAAGATAGATGGGTGAAGAGAGCATTAATTGGATAGCCAAGCAGGCGGCGCCCAGTTGAACTTCTTAAGTATCGCTGGAGTGATGAAGTGAGAAAGGACTTGCTTGGGATGATATCGAAGATTGCTCTGCCGTGGCCCAAAGTAGACAGAAAGGGCGATTTGTTGTGCCAGAGGCTAAGATCCTCTACGGGCAGCTGAGACATCTACACAAATCGTATGGCCTCGATCATAGAAATCATCATCACAAACCATCCCTACTACGATGGGACTAGCTTGTTCGCCACGATAAACATTTATTTATTTCCTAAAGCCACGGCCTTACGAGTGTCCCAGTGGCCTAGAGCGACAATTTTTCCATTAAAATTGTTTCCCCAGATAAAAGAGGTAGTATTTATAAAGGTCAACCTTTCGGTCTTTCTAATTTTACGCTTGTCCGAGCTTCAGAAATGATTTATGGATGAACAGTTTGTACAGCGGACGGTTTGGTGGCCCAGACGTCTTTCTCATCGAAGAGCCGTTTACTCTTCGACAAGTAGCAGACGAGCAGACGGATCACCTTATGGTGTACCAATAAGAATAAGAGCCCCTAATTGTTTTTATGTGATAGGTGGCAGACCTGTTGTTAAGCGATTACCGCCGCCCATAAACAACTGCAACACCAGTAGAGTTATAAGTACGCTGCTAATCTAATGTCCCACTGTAGGACAAAGGCCTCTCTTTTGGCCCAAAGCTTATCCAGCATGTGATAGACATAACCAACCAGTCCCATTTGAGCTGAGCAGACTTTTTGGATACAACAGTTATCAATTAAAATGACAAATCTAAAATCCGCAAACCACACCTTTCAACTAAACCGCTTACAAATTCAAATACAACCACTTAAGCACTTTTCCATAAATTAATTGATGCAAACCTGCCACAACCGGGTTAAAACAATTAAACGCAATGAGAGACCAATCGGCGACAAGAATTAATTAAATAAATGCAAAATCGTCAATCCGCATCGCATTCGACGTACATAACGAGGATCCGTGCAAATTGGTTTCATTAAGTCGGACTGCTGACATGTTCGGCGTAGCGAGGCCGTACGCGACGGACGCCATTTTGGAATTTGTTATTTAGTCGGTCATTATTTTTTGACAGCTTTGATTGTTTTTATTATGCTTTGTCACAGTGTAGGAAGGATTAGCAAAGAAATAAATACTAGTTAATATTTATTGTAATTTGCCAATAATGTACCAGGGTTTTGCGCTGCTACGAGTATAGCTCTTCAACTTTTTGAATGCGTGATTTATCCCTAAGCATTGAATCTTATGCATTAAAAATAATAAAACTTTATTAACTATTTAATGCTATAAATCCTACCAAATTTTTGAAGACTAAGTAGGGCTGTCACACAGGTTTCAGAATCTTCAAAGGAATTGCAAAAACAATATACCTACTTAATTGAAAATATTTATAACACCCAGAATGAACAAAAACAAGCAACTGTATTTCTATATTAGGGGACCAGCAGCAAGTAACCAATAATCAACCCATCTATTGGTACATACTATATCGCATTTACAAATTAACAAACCGCAAAACGATATCGAAAATTAGAACGCCAAAATGAGACACTTATCACCTCATCTTTTTGATGTCAAACCCAGCCGAAACTTGCAAGCAACCATTTGCTGGAATGTCATTCCCCCACCCCTAGCATTCTTTGTGCGTAAATAAATTAAACTTGCTTGTTGGGGTATCTGATGAGGCCTTGTTATCTCCAGACCCTGACGAGGGTACTGGCATTGATTCAGAGGAATGCGTTTGTGTTCCAGCCTTTGTGGAGCAATGGTTACTATTTTGCATATAGTCGCTGCAAACTATTTAATTAGGGTGTGCTCGTATGTACACACATCAACATTGTCTAAGTATGTCGAGTGATTCTTGTATATGTGCATTTTAAGGACAGTATCATTTTAAAAGTTATTACTAGTGTTTATAATATTCACGTTTCGGAACGTACCCCTCATTGCTTAGAATATATTCTAAACACCTAGAGTGAAGGCGTATTTATAGAAACTTTATGGAAACGTTAGTAGGCGCGTAGGGAGCATTTTGGTTATCCTTTTCTTTTGATACTTTTAAGTCCTAAAACTTTTTTTTTTAATTTTAACATATATTAAGTAAACATTTTAAATTAAAAAAAAGACATCACACAAACACTAATATAATATACGACTGAACCACAAAATTGGACCCAGAATGCAAGCTGGCCAGATCGTGAGTTAACAGGCTACGCGGTTATACTATAGCCTCAGCATATTTCGGTATAAATGATAGTAAAATATGTCCGTGAGAGTAACAATATGATATACTAACGCATAGATCACCGAACTCCAGACTGTATTTCTAATGTTAAGTCACTGAAAACATAAAAACTGTGGCAACAATAAAACAAGAATGCAAATAAAAGTTACAATGTTGAACAACTTACCACCTCGTTTTGCAAAGAATGTGTCCCCATATTTAACCGTCAAGGAAACAAAGAAACCATTTAATTTTAATATTAACAAGTTGAGCCGTCACAAAAAGTGTTATGAAATACTCCAGTGTTTTATTAAGTAATCGTTTTATAGCTAAATGAGGTTGTAACATGCAATAGCACAGCTGGTGGTAGATTCCATTACAATACATTTAATAATGATTAATAAGGAATGCAAGAACTTTCATGTTTAAATTACAATTCCTCAAAATATAAACTTTATTTTACTGTAACTGGCGCAATGGCTGATGGGGCATACTGTAAAAAAATGTAAAATACAATTCTGATCTGTTCTATTCTGCACTGCTCTACTCTGTTATGTTTTATTCAATTCTACTCTATTCGATATCAGCACAATATTTAGAACGCTGGCTACCTGAACCGCGAGCTGAGGAGTTTTAAGATCTCGGTGTTATTTATTGTTAAATAGAGACAGATTACCACTGAACGTATGTGAGAGGTAAAAATAATATTTATGAGATACATTTTAAAATAATCCAAACGCAACACGTCTCTACTTAAAATTATTCTTTTATTTTGAAGTGGAGTCAGTTAAAAATCTTCATCCTAATCATCATCGTCATATTTCTTATTTTATTTAAACGTCTTAGCAACAAAAACTCCCGAAGGCGATTTCGTTCATCACTAAAACAATTCGCGTTCAGTCAGTCAAAGGTAAAATATACACACACATACTTGTTCCCAACTTTCTATTCTAAACAGTTGAAGTTAGAACAATCTTGGAACTCCCTGCTTCTCATTAGTTCTAACCATAACATTCAGCACTAACACGACTCGTGATTGACGTAGCGAGACCGCACGCGTGAAGTTGACGCGCCGCGAGGTGGTTTAAAACATTTTTGCGAAATTCTTTTTTGATTGCGTTCGCAATTTTGTAAATAGAGTATAAGTATTAAGTTTAAATCTTTTAAATCGCTCTGTTGTTATATTGTTTTAAGTACCGGACCAAGTTCTTAGGGCCCTAGGTTGGATCCCAGCAAAATACCTTTTTTTTATAGTGGTAGGTAGCAGACGAGCAGACGCATCACTTGATGGCAAGCGATTGCCACCGCCCATAGACAACTGCAACACCGGTTAGTCAACAGTGTGCTGCCAACGTTTAGCCCCCTTTCTCTTTAAATGGGCATCCCTTCACTCACACGATGTAACCATTACGGTACCTTACTACTACCATACCATTGTACAGACAGCTACAGTTACTACAATCTGTCAATTTCTTGAATCGAACCTCACCTTTATGTCAAACGCGTTTGGTTCATTATCAACTGAGGAAATTTGACAGATTGTAGTAACTTGATGTGTGGCTGTCTGTACCTTATGGAACACAATAAATTATTGAGAATTGAGTAACACAGCGCACATGCTGCTTTACGCCAGTCTTCTGTAACGCCATGGTATCACTCCGGTCGAACCGGCCCATTCATGCCGAAGCGCGGCTCTCCTACGGATTTCCCACAAAATACACTAATCCTTTTTCTCCTAACCTCATGTCCACAAAGTAACTTATTGAGCCAAAACTCCAGCGTGGAAATGTCCAAAATCAGTTGTAACACTGGCGGGTGTTTGCGTCGCGTGCGGTCTCGCTACGTCAATCACACGCCGAGTTAGCCCGGCCTGCTCGGAATAAGTAAAAGCTGAGGATTTTACCAGATGTTCCTCATTTTATTGGTGGATTATGTCAATGTGTTGTTGGTTGATGAACGTTTCGGGTTTGGAATGAGTTGCCATTAGAGATTTGTGAATATAAGAAAAAAAAATTGCATAACACAAGACACCACATTATAGACAATTAATGAATTTATTTAATTTATTAACATGGTTATATTGTTATCAATTAAAAACAATACAAAAGCAATACGAAGCAACATTTATAAAAACAATTTAGAAGAGAAAAAAGGCAGTCACAACCATACATAGCTACTTAGGCCGCGCAATCAATAAGCATCTCGAATTATTTCTAATTTGTTATGCCATCGTAAGATTTCTCAATCACAAAAACATTAGGTAAAATATTTACTTTGATATCTTAAAAACTTCCCGAGATAACACGATTTGAAAATCACAGTTTTGAATTTGATCAAAAACGCTTCATATAAAAACGCTATGAGCTGTGACGTCACCGTTTAATGGTGGAATAAATTTCAAAATAATGTGGTTTACCTTGTATTAACACTCCATAGTTACTAATGAAAACTAACCGACAAGTTGTAAGATTGTTGTCTAACACTTAAACTGGGGAACTTCGAGTGTGGGCGTTGTGGAATGCTCTGGACGGGTGTGGAATCCATTATTCAATGCTCTTAGTAGTTTCGTGTTTGTCTGTTAAGTAAATTTTGGTAATTAGTTTTGTTAATTTAGTGGGAATCGCGGAAATGTAGTGTTTGCCTTGAAGACGAAGACTTTTTTATGTGATAGGTGCCAGACGATCAGACGGATCACCTGATGGTAAGCGATTGTCGCCGCTCATAGACAGCTGCAATACCAGTAGAGTCACAGGTGCGCTGCCAGCGTTAAATCCCATTTCCCCCAATTGAGTATCTGGTCCCCTCACTCACTCAGCGAAACACATTTTGGTTCAGAAATCAATAACAAAATCAAATCTATTCAAGTCCTGCGCCCATTCTTCAGTCGTGTCACACTGGTGTCGCTTTGAACTAAGAGGGTAATTGATGTGAATCTGTGTTTGCGCACACACTTGAGCACTATAGAATATCCTGTGTACATGGTTGATCGTTAAGATGGGTTGCCGTAGCCGAACCAGTTGGAGTATAATTGAGACACAGCGAGGTCGGAAGGATTTCATAGGTAGATACAAAAAGTTGATCAACGTATAAAAAGTTGATTTCATGAAAAAAAACTGGCAACCTCAACTTTAGTTTGCTACAGCTGAATACAAATACCTTCTTACCAACGCTTACGTGTTCTCCAAAATTCACAAAGTTATCGAAAGCTAAACCTTTCAAGAGATCTTATTTTTGTTATATAATACGTGACCCGTCTCGTCTCATAACGGCTCCCAGAGGCCACGGATGTCGAATAAATTGTCAGAAATACTCAATTTTCATACTTATTGGATACGATTACATGACCTTGATGGATTTTTTATTTATTTATTAGCATCCCGGCACGGCTTTGCTTATTTTTTAATGATGTTAAAATAAAAGTAAACTGTCCCACTGCAGCGCAAAGTCCTCCATCACTAGAAATAAATAAATGCGCCAGACAATCACATCAATCAACCTGGTCTCAAACTAGGGCAACCCCTGTACTATGAGTACTAGGTAACGATAATTAACTGGCGGCCGTCAACCCAGAACACCCAGACACACGAAAATTTAAAAAAATGGACACAAGATATCAACTCTAAACTCATTTAAATGTAAGTATTCAAAGGAAATTGCATTTTGAATGACAAAATGAGATTATACTCCAGTCTCCGAATTTCCCGTCCCAAAACTAGTTTGAGACAATCATATCGGCTATTGCATATAAAATAGTAATTTTTGAAATACGATTCGATTCGCTCGAGGTAATTTGTTCTGATGCAGTGATACTGTGGCTTTGCCAAACGGCTTCTGTACTGCTGATTAGATCGTATTAAAACATAGTGAAGAAATAGGAAATTTCAGATTGATTTTTCAAAATTTTCACAACGATACCAATCTTTAATGAATTGTTAGTATATTGATTGAAAAAACATAATCGGGATGTAAATACTAGGATATGGATCGGAAGGAATATGTAGAAGGGGTTAAATGGTTGCGCACTTGTGACTCCACATCAGGTTATCCGTCTGCTCGTTTGCGTCTTATCACATAAAAAAAGCCTTCTAATTCTGTTTTTCATTATTTAGGAGCTATCATAATCACTTGCAAAATAAACTTAACTAAAGATTTACGATCTAGTGAAGGTCGCGGGAGTCCCTTGGATGCGGATGGCACATTACCGATCTGTGTAGAGAACGTTGGAAGAGGCCTATGTTCAGCTGTTTTCGTCTATTGCCTGAAATAATTATGACGATGATGAAAGATATTATTATTGATATAATCACCGGAAAATCTAAAAAAAACAGCCAATGAAATCAGAAAACCCACCCATTTCATTATATTTATACAAAATATAAGTTACCCATTATGAAAACTGCGTTCTTAAAGAGATACTCCCCTTGCCATTGATTCGCTCTGAAAGATATCAAAGCCTGTAAAAGGCGCTGAAAACTTTCCGATATTTTTGAACTTGGCTTTCAGCGGGGGATGACGATTTAATTTCGCTAAGTGAACGGCCGAGTCCTATAAATTATGCAGATACCTCACTTCTGGCGAATATCATCCTAAGAGGGGATTAAGATTTTTTTACTCTTTACATTTTACGCTGCCTGCAAAAATACACTTTGCTTACCTAGCAATTAGAAAAAAATATATATTGATACAAATTAGCAGTTGACGATTTTATATAGCTGTTTTATAGTGAGTAGGGGCTCATTGTTTTAATGATAGATACTTTTGCAATCAATTTAAAAATAGACTTACAGAATTGTGATGTTGTAATTGTGTTAACTATCAATAATGTAATAAAAAATAAAACAGTTCAGTTTTGGGTTTTATTTCCCATATTTTAACTAGCGGCCGCCCGCGACTTCGTCCGCGTGGAAAAGTTTTACCCCCTTTTAACCCTTACAACCCCTTTTCGCATATAAAAGTATCCTATGTTCTTTCTCAGGTTAGATCATCTGTAGCCAAATTTCAATAATCGTTCAGTAGTTTTGGCGTGAAAGGTAACACAGACACATGATGGAGAGTGACAATGAGGTCTAAGATGTAGCGTGCTTTCCCAGAAGAAGCCTATTCACTCTCGACTTAAAGACACCCAAATTGTAGCTCGGCAAGAAGAAGCCGGCAAGTTGTTCTATTCCCTAGCGTTGAATATCAAAAATCAAATCAAAATCTTATAACAACTTAGGTTTTGACACCTAGGCACAGAATAAGCACCAGTGTCAGAGAAAGCCACACTTCCTTAACAATAAAATCGTGACTGTACTGTACGTTTGTGTGTGTGTGTGTGTGTGTGTGTGTGCGCGCGCGCCCGTGTGTATATGTGTGTGTGCGTTTGTATGTGTGTGTGTGTGTGTGCCCGAGTATCGATTACTCGCCATCTCAGCCAAGTTTACAAATTTAAAATATTTTAAAATACTCGTAAATCATTCTTAAAGCGTGAAGATAAAATAGTACCTACATTTCTAAAAGCGACTTCCCTTAAATATCATGTCGTGAATCATCTTCGAACTATGAACGTAATAAATCGCACGCGCAACCGACCATCACAAACGCTATGTAAAATGCATGCGACGATGTTCTACAATTTGCACATACTTAACTCAACTACCCACACCCACACCAAAACATACCTTACACCCATGAAATAAAGTCTAAAGTACTTATTTCCAATCTTGAGGAATTTACAAGAATATGATAAAGTCGGTATGGTCTAGACTCTGTGGCGCCATCTGTAACGCAAGCGACATCTGTGACAAATTGGAGGTCATTCTAAAACAGTTTTATACGCCATAAGTTGTATTTGAGATGAATATCTCTGGGGGAAATCTTTTCTAGTGGTAATAGTCATGTACTTTAGAATCTTCTCTATTTTTCATAGTACATTGAGACCTGTTTTAAAATTGTATAAATTTTACGTGCAAGCACCTACGTATCTGTTACATTGGATTTCACGTCTACCGTGGGAGAGCCACGCTTCAGCATGAATGGGCCGGCTCGACAGAAAACAAGAAAACGGCGTGAAACAGCGCCCGCGCTGTGGCACCAGAGGCCCAATTGGGGGAAAGGGGGTTTAAGGTTTGCAGCGAACTTGTGACTCTACTGGTGCTGCAGGTGTCTATGGGCGGCGGCGGTCGCTTACCATCAGGTGATCCGTCTGCTTATCTGCCACCTATTACATTCGGGCCAAAGCGTGGCTTTATGAAATTTTTGAAATGTGATTGCTAAATTTCGGAATCCGGCAAAATTTAAAATGTCGTGACAGCCAATTAATTTAGTCCATTGTTTGAACAATGCAGCCGCCATTGCCAAATGCCAAAGGCCTGGCATTTGGACCGGATAATTTATGAAATGCCTGGCGGCGTGGCATGGCATTTTTTGAAAGTTAATTTGACTGGTAATTAGTGCATCATTGACATTGTTAAAAAAACATGTTTTTTGACTTGACCTTTAGAATAACTTTTTTATGAGAAAAAAAAATCTTTTTTAACTATTATTTACGCACTTGATGATTTGTCCTAAATAATTTATGAACACCAAGACGAGGGTATATTTATTTCATAGAAGAAGGAAAACGATAATACAAATCCAAAGCTACATTTTATTATTTTTCGCATTTGCGGCAAGCGAAACGAGCGTAGGCGGATGGAGGGTCTCCAGCCTGACGTGTAGCTCGTTTTGAAGCAAGTAGGTCAAACCATGTTTGATTGTGCTGGCCTATGCCTTTAGACACTACCTTCTTCCACTTTAGGCGCTCAGCAGCAAGCTCCTCCCATTTGGTCAACGGTATGCCGAACGCAGCATCACCGCTATACATAAGCAGAGTCACCTGCACCTAATATCAGCGGCGAGAACAAGGCACATCGTAAATAAGGCACTGGATATTGTATAGTATACCTACAATATGATGAGACTATCGTCAGCTCATGGCGAGTTAAGCACTTACGAAATTCGTCGGCCTTAGTAAGGGGTTCGGATGGTGTAAAGTGGATAGCATGTCTGCCCGGTATGCTACATCGTGTTCGCTGGCTTGGCCATCACGAGAGACTGGAAGAGGATTGTCTCGTGAAAATAGCATACCAGAGTCGACCAATGGGCCGACGCTCTGGTGGCGGAAAATGATCTGCGAAAACTTCAGGCTAAGGGTGCGTTTTCATAGAAACAGAGCTGCGTGGAGTTGAGCAGAGACTTGTAAAAATTACCAATCACGTTGCTCAAAATACACATCTCATCTCTAATGTATGGTTGGCAACATCTAGTGCAGGATCGACCACAGTGTATATTATAGGTACTAATAGAAAATCTTTCCGGACAAACAAACAGAGCCACTGACAGTATCCCGCTGTCATCCTATTCATTTAGTGTTACAAACTTCACTAAGCACTTGTAACCATATTAATGAAAATCTTAACACCTTCCAATACAAACCCGACTTTATTCCCCAAAAGGGAAGCTCTGTTTTCGTGTGTTGGTTCTCACCCCCAGTCACCTGTCAGAGGTCTAGTGAAGCTTGAAGATAGGCGTATCGGGATAAAGCATCTTATTCAAGGACGAGGGTGGTGCTATGCTTACCACCGTTTAGAAGACTTCGTAAGTTTTATGGGAAATTGTGTCATAGAATGAACAAGGGGTTATTGGGATGGAAAATCGTTTCTGAGTACGGACTCTTAACCATCATTGTGCTGATATTAAAGACTACTTAATAATTATGTACGTATGCTACAAATTTTAATTATAATTGAGACTTGTGCGCTACTTTAGAGTAACAAAGCATTTGGTCTCTAATTAATTTAGTCATTATTAACTGTCTATTTTTCTAAACTCGTTTATGGAAATTCATTAGACAAGGATCAGGCTTAACCGAAAAATGAAACACTAGCCTCGTAGCAATAGACACCCAACGCCACCTATTGGCACAGATAGCAACGAATATTAATTAAGATTGTAACCAATAATACAATAAGAGTTAATTGTATAATTATGTAACAAATAGGAATTATCCCGCATAATTAAATAAAATGAATAGCAAAATTACGTCCCGAAAAAAGTGAGGGCGGGCCAAAAGTAACTTATAAAATGTCATTGTCGTTCAAAAAGGACTTCAAAAACCTCATTCAACGCCAAACATGTTCAATTCGAGCCCACTTAACACATACCATCGGATAAAAAGGGCGGGGTGTCTCGTCTGCGGCGTCAAACCTCATTAATTTCATTAGACCCGTTGTTCGGAACTACATTAATTTTGTGTCTGCTCTGCTCGCTCCGCTCCGCTTCGTTTTTGAACTTTGCTGCCGGGTACTGAGTGAATTATGTCTGGTAAGCAAGTTTAATGATGGGGACGAGGACGCGTTTGTAGCGGCAGTGTGTGAAGTTTTTGTTTATTAATTAATTATTCTGAGAAGGAATGAAAAAGTATTTTGCTGTACTACAAAAATACAAATCTTCAAAAAACGAGCCTATACCTTCCTAAAACGCTGGCAACGCATCCGCACTCCTTCTGGTGTAGCTGATGTCCATGGGCGGCGGTGTTCACTTACCATCAGGTAACCCGCTTGCTCGTTTGCCTCTCTATATCATAAAAAAAAAATGTCTGGATATGCAAATACTAAGTTCACTTGGAAATATCATGTTTATCATGGTCTCGTGGCTTGATAATTTTGTATGGGGTTATGGGTTTATGTGGGGCAGTCATGGTTAACAACTGGTAACTTTGTCTTAAAAAAAAACATAATTCCTAGAGTCCTAGTACCAACTTTCCCTATTTTGTCAGTCGACTTTTTAAAAAAATGTGTGGTTTAGAAGGTGTCCATGGCCGGCGGTAATCGCTTACCATCAGGTCATCCGCCTGCTCGTCTGCTACCTAGTTTTTATGTGATAGGTCACATAAAAACTTGCTTTAGTTTTCAGTAATACACCCTATACCTATGTTTATACCATAAACCGAAGCATAATCACGCCGCAATAGTGGATTCCCCGCAGTACACTCAGCGCGAGATATATCCCCGCTACGTGCGCGGCGTGTTCAGCACTGTACCTTATTTATGGCGCCAATATCTGCGAGTGATCTTTCTAATGGGATGAAAATGTCTGCTATTGACTGGGTCATTTGAAAGCGGAGTTGAAGAATTTAACTTTTTTGAGAAACATTCTTCGTATCTGTGTCACACCATTCAGGTCTCCGAGATTCAAGGAACACCTACTTACTTATCTCAGAAACCTGGCGTCATCGCGTAAAAAATGAGGTTGAAGACTCTGAAAACTAATGACAGGTACAGCAAAAGGGCTAGGACCCCAAACGCTGCGCAGTTTTTGACGCGTCAACGTACAGCGGTAAAGCGCTCGGTCGACGCACTCCCAGTCCGCGACGCGTCGCAGTACAGCATTTCCAGCACAAGGCAATTAACCGAACAAATGTAAGTAGCAGGTGTACTAATAACCAATGCCCAAAAAAAATTGGTGTAGTGGTTTAAGGAGCGAGCTGTGTTTCTGGATTCTGGGTTCGGTTCCTAGGTCAAGCAAACAGTGTGATCACCAATCCGCATTGGGCAAGCGTGGTGATTATACCTAACCCCATCCATCATAGTAGCGATGACTTGATTTCTACGATGGAGGCTTTTGCCAAGCAGTGGGACAGTATATAATTATAGGCTGATACTTTACTAAAGACAGGTGCGAAAAAGGCTAGACACACTTAAATTCCGCGCAGTTTTCGACGCGTCAACGTACAGCGGTAAACCAACGCACTCCCAGTACGCGACGCGTCGCAGTACGGTAGGTATGTTCAATGCAACGCAATTGTCATTAAGCTTAATGGACACTTTGTCTGTTCTTTCGTGCCTGTCAATCTCATATAAAGGGTTAGACTCTGCGCAGTTTTCGACGCGTCAACGTACAGCGGTAAACCAACGCACTCCCAGTACGCGACGCGTCGCAGTCACGGTATGTCCAACGCGAGGCAATTAACCGAACAATACACGCCCGGGGGAGCGCACTTTTGTTCACGGATTTATCGCCCGTTGTCCAACTGGTTTGGGCGAGTTTGTTTAATTTATATTTGTAATGAAGTGGGAAGGAGAATGTACTAGCAATAATTACGTGTGTTTACCTACTGAATGTGAGAGGTTATTTACTTCAAAGCATAAATTTAGCACCATAGATATAAAGTATTTTCACACAACATATCGTACAAATTGACCTATATTCAATTACATACATTGAACGGTCGAAGTGTATACGTTTTTTTGGAAAACTTGTCCGCTCCTTTATGTCTGTTGCTGACTGTACTTACATTTTCTGTGTCAAAAAAGAAAACCAGACTCAAAAAAATACCTTCTCTTTCTAAACAGTATCAAGCTTATCCCAAACCCATTCGAAAGTCGAGCAATCGCGCTATCTAATGCAATTGCGGTGTTCGGGACGTCCCGCAAACAGAATTAGAATAGGGACAAACATTTGGCGATCGGGACGGAAGACTCTTGAGGCTCGAGCACTTGGTTAATTGATCTGCTGTAAATACGAGTTGAGGTTAGAGGATTTGAGTATAATTGAGGTTAAATAGACTTTTTGATTACCAGTGTTTTTTAATCAAATCAAAAAATGTTTTAGTAAAATTAGATTATCACACAGGTTTAAAGTTAAAATTAAGTCATGTATTCAGTCTATTTCAGAGAACTTCAAGCTAACGACTGGTATCAAGTAGTGCAGGATCGTAAATGGCGTTCTCTTGTTTCGGAGGTCAAGACTCGTTCTGGGTCGCTGAGCCAGTAGAGTAAATAAGTAAAGTCTATTTACGATTATCTCAGTTAACACAAGTTATCTAAATTTCCAAATCGGAATTTACACTACTCTAACAACCCACATAATACCTATAATAAAGATGCAACTATATCACATTTTGCAAATTTACCCTCTTTTTTGGGCTAAATTCTCCCTACCTGGGTTATTGTGGAAATAGTAACGTTTGTATCGAGTATAATAAAATGTTCGCCTTATTCATTCGTGCATGATTTTGATGGCGAATCTAACAAATAATTTTAGCTAAACTAACAAAAAACATTAAAACGATACGCCCAATCAAATTCGCCGAAGGCAACTCACGCGTGCCATTCTAACTATTGAAAACCAATCAACTTCAAAGCGTCATTTTTTAGGATTCCGTATGCTGTGGAAAACGTTTGAACAGATGTGAGTTACGTAGTGATCGTTAGAAAGTAATCAAGTATAATGGCCGCTGTTAAAAAAACTAAGATCTTAAAACGCTGGTATAATCTAATGTGATCCGTGTGTAAATCTAATTTCGAAACGACGGTGATCCGGCAGAGAACCAAAGTTATCGACATAGCTCACCGGATTAGTAAGCTGAAATGGTAGTGGGCTGGCCATATCTGCCGCAGAACTGACAACCGTTAGGGTAAACGATTCTGGAGTGAGACCGCATCTTGGTAAACGTAGAGTGACGGCCTCAGGCCAGATGGAGTGACGATCTGCACTAGAGGGCAGGCTGGAGCTGGATGCGAGTAGCCGAAGATCAATCAAAGCATTTGGAGAGGCCTACTTCCAGCAGTGGACTGCAACAGGCTGATGATGATGTAAATCTAATTTAACCATGGGAGAGCCACGCTTCGGCATGAATGGGCTGGCTCGACTGGAGTGATGAACTGCCATCATTATGTCGTATAGCTATTAGAAAGACACTCTTTTATTCTGTCTGCTATGTCACGATCTCATAATATATAAAACCAAATCGCTTAAGGCCGAGTCACCCTTACCCGATTTTTGGCTGAATTTTTTGTAGCTCTCAGCGCCACATGCGACACTAGTAGCTGTCCTCTGTCGCGCGTCGCCGCGGAACAATTCGTCGCTCTGTCGCCAATCAGCGGCGCGGGCACGGTTGCGAATAACAATCAGCAAGCACTTTTAAATGTACGAGTAGGCTTGATGGTTTAAGTTTTGTGGAAATGATTGATTCGTATCTAGATGGTTATTAAACAATTCTTAGTCTTGTACGCTTAATGTTCTTCTTCTTTCTTTATGCTTCCGAGACATAAACTCTTCGTAAAACTGAAACTGAAAATCGACGCAATGCAGATGTAGTGCTGGAGACAAATGCTTAGAGTAGGTATCGAGGATCGAATTTCGTTCAAATGTTTACATATTAGAAGTTAGAATAGAATAACTAAACAAATAAAGAAAGTACCTCTCAACCACAGTGCAGCCACGCATTCTGAACTTCATAGAGAGCCTCGTAATGCAGGAAAAAGTTGAAAGCACAAGCCACGTGGTAGATCACCCATGACATAGACAGACCAGATCAGGCCACAACTAAATGAGACGAGTGGCATCGATTCACCAAGATGGCAAGAGTAACGACGAAGAAGAAGTCTTGCACGTGTCAAAAATCCATTAGATGGTATGCTGTTGGGCCTGTTACCTACATTGTTAGTAGTTGAGTAGGCTACGCACACACAGAAACTGCACACAATCAAAATCCACTTCAATCACCGACGGACGCCAACAATGCTTCACTTACCCCATCGTGACGTAAACGTCAGTCAAGCGCCCATACCGAGCGTCCACGCTAATCGGAGTACACCGCGATAGACTTTGCCGATGAGTTTATTAGTCGAGGCTACAACTGAGTGACGAAACAAACATTGTCCTTTATGTTTGCGGAAAAAATGGTCTTGAGGAAGACGTGCCTGCTTTCTCCTTCTATCGACCCCCTCCCTCATCTCGTCTCCTCAACAATGCGACGTATAGAAAGCCTGGCGGGACGACTGTTCAGCAAGAGCCTAAACGCTGTTGCGTAGGGAACGCAGCCATTACGCAGTCGCTCTGTTCGCTTCCTGGAGGATTAGTTACTTAAACATTATTATGTGGGCTCCGTACCATTCCGAGAGACCTTTACGCAGCAGAGATCACGAATGTGGGTATTACTTCACAACGGTTTGGGAGTCGGCTTGTCAATTTCACCTCAGTGCATTGGAAGCTGTTGCTCTATGACCATGATTCAGATTTTGGGAAGTCTTTTAATTACATACAGGGTGTATCTGTGAACAGTTACATCCCTTTAACCACGTGTTTTACCACCCATTCTGAACAACATTGTTCTATGACCTTTGGAAATTCGTATTAATTAAAATCCAATTTTCATAAAAACTCGATCACGAGACTAGATCGTTTTGTATTGGGAGTCGAAAGTATTTTATGAATTCCGAAAAGTGGTTAAAATAAATGTATGTTGTTCGGAGTGATTATGTATGAATTATTATTTATATCCAAACAAAGCACGTGGTTAAAGGGACATACATGTTTACAGATGCACCCTATCTGTTTGAATTATTTTATATGCCCCACTTGAAGCAAGTAAATATTGTATTCATTGTGCATTAATCCATATGATTCACAAATAGCTGCAAGACGAATAGCTTCATTTAGACACGACAAATCTGTAAGAGTTCCTTTTTTGCGATTAAAAGAACCCTGAAAAGGCGTCCTCATACGATGCCTTGCCGTAGCCACAAGTTTCTTATACATTTTGCTTCATCTGCAGTGCGGGCCAACTATTTCCCAAACAATCCTCAAAGCAAAATTTCGTACACAAGCAAAGCTGCCATCAAATCAAGGTTATGTATAACACTTCAACTTGATATGTCTACTAAAACAGATTAACCCAATCTGTTGGAACTACAGTACACATCGCATCGCAGCGGTCGTTGTAACTAGGCCCTTCGCATTCAGCTCGTTTGCTCGCGCCAAACTTATATAATGGGTTTGTTTTAGGGTTCCAGCAAAGTAAAGGAAAAACGAAAAAGATTTACATAATACACGGAAAAGAGCAGAAAAACTTACCGAAAAAAATACTGTCTTTTTATACAGTAAAGCGGACAAACGGATAGACGGCTCAACTGACGGCACACGGCCGCCCTTAGACAACTGCAACATCTGAAGCATTACAAATGCATTGCCGGCTCTTAAGAAATGAACAACCCCTTTTCTCGAAAATCAACTGATTGTATCTGGTTAGAAATACCATCGTCGGCTGGTTCCACAGTTTTCACTCCGCCTGGTGGTAAGCGGCCGTGAGATCCAAATATGAAATTGACAGACACAAAAGAACAGACAAAGTGTCCATTGAGTCTGTCACTCTCACCCTGAAGGCCTGCTGAGATGCCATTTGACGCCCTACCTAAAAAGCCCAGGATTGTAAGAAGGAAGTTTTTCTCTGCGTGGTAAAAGGTGATGTGTTAAACGCACTGTGATGAAATATTGTCCATCTACTTGATGTCGATGGAATTGAGAGTTCTGGCGTAATATACTTAGGATGATAAACAAAATCTGCTGAAATAAGGTCGAGCAGCTCTTGATTGAGCTAAGTTTTGAATAGGGTTTAGTACATATTTTAAACGCTCAAGTTTATAACACTAGGAAAATTTATCTCTAAGATATTCTTACATTGTTAAACATTTTTACCGACGCTTCGGCTTTACGAAACATTTGCGCGATGTAATCAACGCCCAGCAACATCTATTATTTCAGTTTGAAATTAACATCCTAAAGCAAAGAGGCGAGTTACAAATCTATACATATAATAAAAATGTAAAAAAGCTGTGTCTGTACATTGAAGATATTTATCTCAAAATAACTTAGGACGACTAAAAAACAGTAACAGAACATGAATCAATGATTTTTAAAATTTTTGTCTGTCTGTTTGTCTGTTTGTCTGTTTGTCTGTTTGTCTGTTTGTCTGTTTGTCTGTTTGTCTGTTTGTCTGTTTGTCTGTTTGTCTGTTTGTCTGTTTGTCTGTTTGTCTGTTTGTCTGTTTGTTCGCGCTAATCTCGGAAACTCACACATAATTAACATTTAATCGCTAAATCTAGTACCTTGACGCGGCACCACAGCAAGAGTCCATCACTGAAGCCACTTATTCCTTGAGCTGGCGCGAGGGCACAACTTCATGATCGCACAATCACTTATTCTCTCTGTTTTAGCTGCTTAGTGATAAGCTCACACATTGTTAATCTTCCCGCTCAAGCCTGTACCTTGACACGTCACCACAGCAAGAGTCCATCACTGCAGCCGCTCATTACTCCGGCTGGCGTGTGGACACAGGGTCAAGCTCACGCAATCACGTCCATACTCGCTCAGTTGCGACTGCTGTTTGCTGAGGTATTTATCTGGCAAGCTGTTCCGATTGATGGTGATACACAGTCAATTGGTGCGGTCTTAGACACTAGAATTTCATTGGTCATTTCATACATGGTGTATTAGTGAACATTTACATCCCCTGAACCACGTGTTCTGCTAACCATTCTGAATAATATTCGTTTTATGACCTTTGGAAATTCGTATTAATAAAAATCCAATTTTCAAACAAATTCGAACATGAATTGTTTATTTTGTATTGGGAGTCGAAAAGTATTTTATGAATTCCGAAAAGTGGTTAAAATAAATGTATGTTGTTCAGAGTGATTGTGTATGTATGATTATTTATTTCCAAACAAAGCACGTGGTTAAAGGGATATACATGTTTACAGATGCACCCTATCTGTTTGAATTATTTTATATGCCCCACTTGAAGCAAGTAAAATATTGCATTCATTGTTCATTAATCCATATGATTCACAAATAGCTGCAAGACGAATAGCTTCATTAGACACAACAAATCTGTAAGTTCCTTTTTTGCGATTAAAAGAACCCTGAAAAGGCGTCCTCATACGATGCCTTGCCGTAGCCACAAGTTTCTTATACATTTTGCTTCATCTGCAGTGCGGGCCAACTATTTCCCAAACAATCCTCAAAGCAAAATTTCGTACACAAGCAAAGCTGCCATCAAATCAAGGTTATGTATAACACTTCAACTTGATATGTCTACTAAAACAGATTAACCCAATCTGTTGGAACTACAGTACACATCGCATCGCATCGCAGCGGTCGTTGTAACTAGGCCCTTCGCATTCAGCTCGTTTGCTCGCGCCAAACTTATATAATGGGTTTGTTTTAGGGTTCCAGCAAAGTGAGGGAAAAACGAAAAAGATTTACATAATACACGGAAAAGAGCAGAAAAACTTACCAAAAAAAGTACTGTCTTTTTATACAGTAAAGCGGACAAACGGATAGACGGCTCAACTGACGGTACACGGCCGCCCTTAGACAACTGCAACATCTGAAGCATTACAAATGCGTTGCCGGCTCTTAAGAAATAAATAAGCCCTTTTCTGGAAAATCAACTGATCTGGTTAGAAACACCATCGTCGGCTGGTTCCACAGTTTTTTTTATGTTGAGGACAATCAAGATGACCTTGGCCGTGAGATCCAAATATGAGTTTGACAGGCACCAAAGAACAGACAAAGTGTCCATTGAGTCTGTCACTCTCACCCTGAAGGCCTGCTGAGATGCCGTTTCACGCCCCACCTAAAAAGCCCAGGATTGTAAGAAGGAAGTTTTTCTCTGCGTGGTAAAAGGTGATGTGTTAAACGCACTGTGATGAAATATTGTCCATCTACTTGATGTCGATGGAATTGAGAGTTCTGGCGTAATTATACTTAGGATGATAAACAAAATCTGCTGAAATAAGGTCGAGCAGCTCTTGATTGAGCTAAGTTTTGAAGTGTATTATTTTGAATTGACAACCAGATAAGTTATTTTAGTATCGCGCTGTGATCTCATAGTCCTTATAGAAATTCCGGCGTTGGTGACTATATCCGACATCCTACTGAACCCATCTCGTGAATATCCGTCCCTACACTTACTAAGTTCTGAATATACAGACGCGAGTCGAATATTTGGCCCACTGAGACCCACGCGTCGGCAGCTGTTAGCCACTTATAGGCCAAGGGCCTTAGGCCTCGCGGACATTAGGCACGGAACTTGGCCCTAATCTTTTGTTCGAACTGGATTACAAGAGCTTGGCGATAGGCGAGATAACTTTTGTTAGGTATTCATGTGGAAATGTGTTGAGTTTAAATAGGATTTAATATTTACGCTCAAGTTTATAACACTAGGAAAATTATCTCTAAGATATTCTTACATTGTTAAACATTTTTACCGACGCTTCGGCTTTAGCGAAACATTTGCGCGATGTAATCAGCACCCTGCAACATCTATTAGTTCAGTTTGAAATTAACATCATAAAGAGGCGAGTTACAAGTCAAATATAAAACCATCAATCGTCACTTTAGTCGCAAAATTTACTAACAATATCTAAACAATACTACCTAAGCAGCAAATGGCTCATCACTCAATGAATGCACGAGGAAGACAGCCATCAGAGAAGAGTGGCGGCGTGTTGTAAAGCTTGCCACCAATGTCTGAAGTGATGACCACGACCACTCTGTCAAGAGTCATCATCATCATCATTTCAGCCAATAGACGTCCACTGCTGGACATAGGCCTCCCCGAAAGTTCTCCACACAGATCGGTCCTGTGCCACCCGCATCCAATGGATTCCCGCGACCTTCACCAGATCGTCGGTCCACCTGGTGGGAGGCCTGCCACGGCTGCGGCCTCCTGCGCGAGGCCTCCACTCAAGGACCTTTCCACCCCAACGGCCGTCTGTTCTCCTCGCAATGTGCCCTGCCCATTGCCACTTCAGCCACGCAATTCTTTTCTTCGCAATCGCAATTCTTTTCTGTCAAGAGCGATACCAAGATAAAGAATCTAAATAATATATTCCACCAGAATAATGTAAATATGTCTCGTTAAGTACAATCCTTCATAAAGTCTTGATTAAAACTTGTCAGACGGAGAATTTCCTTAGTAACATCGGGTTTTCCTTTCTATTTTTGCGAAGCAATAATAATATTGTTTCCCAGGATCCGACTCTAAGCCCCCTGGTTGATTGACGGGGTAACCTAAAATAGTATACGATATTGTTTTACCTGGGGACTTAGCAATGTTAGCTCGCTTAGTGATTTGTTTACCTGGAACAAATATAAATATATTATTTCGTTTTTGTTATAGCAATTTATTCTTAAAGTAGTGGCTCGTCCTCAATCTTTTCGGGACCTTACATAGACCAATCATTTTAGCAGTGTGGCACAAGAGTGTCGATACCCTTTTAAACTTGTATGTATGTATGGTAACAGAAGAACGTAGCTATGGAAACGTCATGGCAATTAGGTATTTTTTGGTTCACGTGAACTTGCCATAATACGTATACGCGAGTCAGGTTTTTTGAAGCGCGTTTTTAATGCGGCTATAAGCTCGTATGAAACAACCTTTTATGCGTTAACAATACGCTAATCTGAAATCAGAAACACTCTACAGCATGAATGGACCAGCTCGACCAGGGTGATATCACGCTTCACAAAAGACCGGCGTGAAGCAGCGCCTGCACTGTGTTTCGCCGAGTGAGGCTAGAGGCCCAGAGGGATTGAAGATTGGC
Organism: Cnaphalocrocis medinalis; assembly: GCA_014851415.1. Taxonomy (NCBI): domain Eukaryota; kingdom Metazoa; phylum Arthropoda; class Insecta; order Lepidoptera; family Crambidae; genus Cnaphalocrocis; species Cnaphalocrocis medinalis. The sequence continues at coordinate 919,655 of CM026289.1, read as the reverse complement.
AGCGCACTTGTGACTCTGCTAGTGTTGCAGGTGTCTATGGGCGGCCGGTATTTGCTTACCATCAAGTGATCCGTCTACTCGTTTGCCTATCACATACAATAACAGACTATCCTCAATCTAGATCATGGTCTGAGCTTACCTCTAGAAATAAAATTACCTTCAGGCTAAAAGCGCTAAAAGTAAGTTATAAGCAAAGTAGAGTAATATACTTCTCCTTGTGTGACCTACTGTAGTGCTCAATATGATACATGTTTTTAGGAAAATAAATGTCTGTATTTGTATATCAGTGGTAATAAAATACCCTTATTCAACTTCGAGTTCTATAAGTCACTCTTTAGTATCCTTTGAAGCTCGACCAAGGATCAGTAATATCTCTTCAAAGCCAATCCAGACGCGAATCTTTTGAATTTAAAAGTCCACGTTTGAAAAAAAAACATAGAAATAAAATAAAATATGGAAACTGCGCGCCGCTTGGTCGAACAAGGGTGATATTGAAGACTGCAGTACAGCGCAGGGTCCCTGTCTATTGAGGAGTTTGTAGCCTTTTATAGCTTCAGTTTACTGCCTCGGTGGCCGGTCTTTATATAATTTTTATGTGGGTATGTGACCGCCAATCTGCATTAGGCCAGCGTGGTCATTAAGCCTAATCCAATTATAATAGCGATGACTTGATTTTTATGATGAGGGCCTTTGCCCTGCAATAGGACAGTATATAAGTTGATAATTTACTTTTATACGCGTGTTTAATCTTAAAATTAAAAACTCAATCGTAAGAACGTATTGACAGGCTATACGCAGAGTACTTTTGAAGAAAATAAAAATAAGGTATATCAAATAACCATTAATTGTTCTACTTTTCATAATATGCAACAGATTTGTATAATATTGTCGTAATTCAACTTACGGCCATAAAAGTGTTTCTTTTCGATTTCTTAGTTTAACGTCGTAGGACCCAAAAGCCTCCTACGAGGCAAAAACAATTGATTTTCTATTATATTTGTGTCTGCTGTCTGGGCCTTACGACGTTAAAGATGAAATAAAACATGTATAAAGAGTGTATGTAGTTTTAAGCTCATTATTATGGTATTCAAAACTTGCAAGTACTTTTTTTAAAGTCACTGAGACTGTTTTTTTTTATTTTGCAGACGTTTTCAAAACGTTTATTATGTGACAGTAACATTAACTACAATTAAGTTTTATCTAATAGGAAATTCTACGTTATAGAAGCAGTATCTCACCAGACAGTGGCCCCACGGGTCTTCTAGATATGAGCGAGGGCGATTGCTTTATGACTGGCACGTGTCCCGCCCTGACGGTTCCAATGGATTGTTTCAGCTGGAAAGTATTGCCCTAGACTTTCTATTTGTAGATTTATTAAAATGTATATTCTTTGTGCACAGGGTTTTGAATGGGAAAGGATTTAGTTTCAATATCTTGGTTTTTCAAAGCATTTCACGTTATCAATTTACACTTAAGGGGCATTAACATTACAGACTTAGATCCAAGTAAATTGGATTTTTCAAGGTGCAATACAATATTTCTAACATGCGACAAGTAACAATAATGTTAATTATTGCTAAAAACGGCCACTTTTAGCAATAGTTGACATTATTGTTACTTGTCGCGTGTTTTTTATATTTTATTACATCTTGAAAAAATCAATTTACTTTTATCTAAGTCTGTAATGTTTTTCTTTCTTAAAAAATATCGTATTTTCGCCACAATCAGTGTAAATAGGTTGGCGGCGCTAGTTTCATTCGTATAGCCCCTTAAGTAATTTTCTAAACACCGCGCCGCTCGCTTTTTGCATTAGGTCGAAGCCTGCATACGTCGAAGATGTTTTTAGTTTTTTTTTTTTCTGAGTAATACCGAAAATTTTAATATGTAAACAATAAAAATAATCCTCTTTATTTGTTCTTTGAAATCGTAAAAATTTCACCAATAGGTATTATTATCTTTTTTTGCTTATCTCCAAATGTTGAGTTTCAATTTATTAAACCAAACGAATGATATAAAAGGGTTGAAGGTTAAGATGGCTCCCCTCGATCCAGTTAATGTTAATAAGTTGAAATATTAAAACGGCTGAGTCGCCGCACTGTTTTTGGACGAGCTGCACTAGATGTAGACACACATAACTATTGGAAGTGAGCAAAATAAAAATAATTTGATTTTATTATTTATTTATAACTTTATTGCACAAAACTTCGTACAACAGGCAAACTTTTGAAGAAACTTGGTAAATTACTTCATCAAAAATCCATGAATGGGCCGACTCGACCGTAGTGATACCACTGGTTTTGTCCTGTTCGTGCAACAATACTATAAGTACTTAAGCAAATATTAATAATAAGTTAACATGGTCGACTTACTGTCTTGTATATCATATGCGTTGTTAAAACTGAATTAGGCTAGCTTCATTTCAATAACTGGCAAGAACTCGCCAGTTATTAGCACTTTGGACTGATCGACCAAAGTGGAGATATTTTATTTCGGAGGCCCAGACTCTGTTCGGGTCGTTGAGCCGGTGGGATAAATAAGTTACAATGTGGCTGGAAATATGTAATTTGTATAAAAAGAAAAAAAATCCTAAACAGATAAAAATCTAGATTGATGTTTTATATCCTCCCTGAAGACTAAGTATACTATTTATGAAAAAGTAAGAGGTATTTTTATGACAACGAGGTATTTAAGTTTATAAGTAAACAAAAAAAAAATCTTGCGTAGTGTAAATTATGCCCGCTATTAATCCAGATTGGGACGAATTTTATTATATTACTACAATTTATTTTAACTATACACTTCTTTTATTATATGACTCTACAGGACCCACATTTAACAGACCCCGAAAATATCTACCGCTTCACAGCTCTATGGTAAATCATCGTCAGTTTAGCAGCTAAGCACCCTCAAACCCTTGTACAGTATTTGCACCTATTTGAATATCATCCCCTTTATAAATATTTATAGCGCGCCGCCTTTATTTCCTTCATTTTCTTCTGATACCCCATTCATTGGTTTATTTATGACAGCCGGGTTTGGCTACCCTTCGATGTCGACTGGAAAAATAAAAAGTCGCGTCTTGGAAGCTGTATGATGTTATTTATTGGATATGTTTATTTCGTATTTTCTTGACTGCCTCAAGCGCAGGTGGAGGGTCTTCAGAAAATCGGCTCAAAAAGCGCCACCTTTGCATTTCTCTAAGTGAGTGAGCATACACTGCTGGTAGATACTGATGACTGCTGACTGCTGATGACTGACAGACTGCTGATGGTAGATACTGGAGGCTCAATGTGAGAGAAAGGCGACTAGGTTGGTGGCACACTTGTAACTTGCGAGCAACACCAGTGGAACACCAATGGAATAGAAATATTATTTAGACAGTGTTTCTAAAAATGCCGAAATTGAAGAGCTGATGGCGGACCCTAAAATAATGCGAGAGACAATCCAATGGCTCGGCCACGTTGTAAGAATGGTATCAGATCGTGGCGCCTGGAGGACATATCTTGGGCAACCTACAAGTCTTCGGGCAGTAGAGCGCCCGCGCTATCGCTGGATGTAGTAGACGCGGACCTACAGAGAATTCATCAAAAAGTTGTTGAGCCACCAGAGTAAGTACTTTTAAGAGAAACAACGGCTCAACAACATTTATAAATACGTATTTTGGTCAAATTCTGCCTACAAACGTACCACAACACAAACATTACCATCCCAACTATACCCATTAAGTGAAATCTATTGTTTTCCCGAATCGTCCAACCATGGCGAGATTTCCGCACCCGCGCGGAAGGGCACTCGATGTTCCATTGAAACTTTTAGAACCAATCGACAATTTACTTTTGGCAGCAAAATGCAAACTAAACTAATAGGACTCTGCAAAATTGACGGGATCAGTTTTAAACGGGCTTTTGTTACTAAAATGACAGAGCATATTATTATGAAAATATAATAACATAATAATGGCCTCCTAACCGATAATACGGCTATGGCAGCCAATCTCAACGATTAGCCATCGACGCAAAACATTTATAGTGCACAAGCGTGTGCGCAGACTTAAGTGCACACTCCATTCCCTTACCCTCATATTTCGCAACATGATTATGTCTACTAATCATCACCAACCCACACTCGTCCACTGCTGCACATAGGTCTCCCCTAATGCACGCCACCGCTCCCGATTCAGCCACTCTCATCCAGCCCACACCAGCCAGCCTTCGAATATCATCATCCCATCTTGTCTTAAGTCGAAAGTCTTCGACCGGTGCGTCCTCCCGGTCATGACTTACGGTGCCGAGACGTGGACACTCACGGCTGGACTAATCCACCGGTTCAAAGTCGCTCAAAGAGCTATGGAAAGGGCCTTATGCTTGGAGTATCTCTGATTATACTAATGCTGTAAGAAAAATACTATTCGTGCACTCATCAAATACCATTTACACACCAAAGCATTTGCTTTAATGATTTCATTATGGAATACACTTTAATTTTGCAGTCACTAATTTCGAAGGTTTAGGGCAGTTTGGTTTGGTGAACAGTTAAATACAAGCCATACATAAACTAGTTAGCTAGTTAGGGGTACAAGTGCATAATCACTGTTGCATCAGTGGCAGACACGTAAACAATAGAGCGGTGCAATTATGCATGGCCCATGCAAATGCTAATGCGCAAATAAATGCGGCGTGTCTGCACACAAGGCTCTAACGGACAACTACTAAACACATGATTTACACATCAGACACATAAGTTACTTCGACCTGATCCCAAAGTAGATACTACACTGACTTAACGAGCCAAGGTCTTGTTCAGTCCTGTGCCGATCCCGACTAATCATTCACGTATAGTTCTGGCAGAGATGGCAGATGGATTTAATTGGTCTGGGGTCAGCGCAGTCTGTTTCACTTTTCCATTCATCCCTGTTTTTCCACATCGTATCCTATCTCTTTTTCAGTCATGTCACTCTTCACACAATACATGCGTCTCTTTTTCGACAGTCCTCTATTCCTTCACCAATCACATTCATACCCATTCCTCTTTTAGTTTCATTTTTTTCCTCTCTTTTCGTTACATGACCATAACAGGAAAGACGATTCCGATACGACGATAGAAAGAGAAAGATTAATAATTATCACCCTTTGGAAATTTATCTGGCAAGCCGAAGTTAACGACAGCCAAGTATCAAGAAGTATAAGACATGGAATTATTGATGGCACAACTGCCGGTGGCTATGTGATAGAGTATAGTTGTTGTTATAATACTCCGTAATCTATCAAGAATAAATTTCACGTCTTTATTGACAGAGTACTTATATAATCGTAACCTTCACGCTCTTCAGCCAGGACCTCAACACTAAAACTTGGCTCCAAGTAAATTGCGCGCACTCCACGCACAAGTTGATAATGGCCGAAACCCCCACTTTGGCACAGTCGCGCCGTAAATAAAAACGCTCTCAATTGCGCCCTCCGTCTGCGCCGGAAGCAAACGTAGTGGTGGGACGGTGGTTGTGGTTTTATCGATGGTAAAGTAAAGTATCACTCTATATACTGTCCCACTGCAGCACTGCAGGGCAAAGGCCCCCATCATAGAAATCAAGTCATCGTTACTATAATATTTATTTATTTACTAGCGGCCGCCCGCGACTTCGTCCGCGTGGAAAAATAACTTTTTACCCCCCTTTTAACCCCTTACAACCCCCTTATCGCAATAAAAAGTAGCCTATGTTCTTTCTCAGGCTCTAGATCATCTGTATACCAAATTTCATTTAAATCCGTTGAGTAGTTTTGGCGTGAAAGAGTAACAGACAGACAGACAGACAGAGTTACTTTCGCATTTATAATATTAGTAAGGATATAATATTTATTTATTTATTTTGCATGTCACATGGATAAGGCTTAATTACCACGCTTGCCTGATGCGGATTAGTGCGCTGATTACAAACCCGAGCTATGTTCGAAAACTTCGAAACATACTTTTGCTCGACCCAGGATTCAGACCCCAGCAGGGGCTGGGGTCCACTCTAGGTTTGCCTTTACCGGTCATCCAGAGTGGAAGTGAAAGATGCATAAGTCACGAGTTTGCACAGTAAGTATCTGTTTTCACAGCCACTGACATACAACACTTTTAGAATAATGGCGGTGGTAATCGCTTTACATCAGAGATAAATCTCAACTGCCAGCTATTACATAAAAACCCCTTCTGCCGCGTATGCAACCAGAGCTTCGTAACCAGATGCGATCGAAAACTATTTCTGCCTTGTACGAAACCGGTTGCGATAAAAACGAATTTCTTTTTACTCGTTACCAGTTACGATAGGAGCCTATCGTAACCCAAAGCAGGGCGTAAGCCTCACTACATCGTCTTTACATTTCACAAATTCAGGTCAACTGTAGTCCAGTTGGGTCTATAAGCGGCGAGTTCATCCCGCCACCGTCTCCTCGATGTTTATTATGTTTCATCGATAACGTGTTCGATGCACCTTCACCTCTCTATTTGCTTTGAATTACCTTGTCTTCCCAGTGCATACATTCAGGAAATGCGCGAATTCAGAGTGCGTTCAGTGCATTCGCTTTCGGGAGTGCAGCGGCTGGATGCAGCCCGATGAATGGAGCTCAGTTAGCTCAACTATTTGTACAATATGAGAGGTTCAATGTACATTGTATGGTTTTATAAGTACGTTATTACGGTGGAGTTGTCTGGAACTTTTTTCAAGAAAATTGCTTTTGTATTACTATGGCAGAACTTTAAATGTCTGTATCTGATTCTGTTTGTCTGTATGGTAACAAAATAACGGACAGAGAGTGGGTTCTTAATATAAAAGTTCCGTTTCTACCCATTGGATACGAAATATGTCTAAATAATATCCTAAAATTGTGAAATGGGACAGACCATTTTCATAATATTTTTCTATGTAGGTGGCAGACATGGGCAGACGAATTACGTGATTGCCGGCCGTCTATATACACTTACCACACTAGTAGAGTCACAAGTGCGCTGCCAAACTTTCAACCGCCTTTCCCCCAATCGGGCCTCAGGCGCTGCTTTACGCCGGTCTTCTACAAAGCCATGGTATCACTCCGGTGGAGCCGGCAGATTTATGCCGAAGCGTGGCTCTCCCACGGTTAGTCACTTAAGACCAGAGTTCATCATCATCTTCCTCCGCTATTCCCAGGTTAACTGCAATCGGCGCAGTATGTATGTTATTTAAGCTGTGCTGTGATTATTTAATCACAGAATCGACCTAAAACCAGCTATTATTTACTAGTAGATGCAGCAAACATAGTTATTTTTCTGTCTTCTTTTTACCAACCGTTTGCATTTGGAAACATTAAACTCTGCCAAAGAGCTCTGAGTGAACAAAGCGAAGCAGCGGGTTATCAAAGCGCACGTTTCGCGGTCGCTTTGACCAGCCCTCGTTAACTCAGAGGGTTAATGCTGAGAGTTAATAATGAAATCTAACGAAACATTAAGAATGTTTGTTAGTGTTCATTTTTGATGCTAAGATCTTTAATGATTCTATTATGAGCTTGTCTAAAGAAAAAATGTGATAGGTAGGTAGCAGAAGAGCAGAAGTATCACTTGATGGTTTTTTTTTTATGTGATAGGTAGCAGACGAGCAGGCGGATCTCCTGATGGTAAGCAATTGCCGCCGCCCATGTACACATGCAACACCAGTGGAGTCACAAGTGCGCTGCTAACCTTTTATCCCCTTCCCCCCCGATGGGCCTCCGGTACCCTCACTCACTCGGCGAAACACAGCACAGGAGCTGCTTCACGCCGGTTTTCTGTGAGGCAGTGGTATCACTCCGGTCGAGCCGGCCCATTCATGCCGAAGCATGGCTCTCCCACAGTTTGTTGATGGTAAGCGATTGCCGCCGAACATAGACACCTGCAACACCAGTAGAGCCACAAGTACGCTGCCAACCTCTTAACCCTCGTTCCCTCCTATTGACCTCCTATTGAACTACATTCCCCTGGTATTTTAAACCCTTGTAAACACAAATCCGTTGTTAAACGAAAATACTTCACCTCCAAAAATCTTTTGTAAATTTTCGCTGCACGTCAGCAATTTTGAGTGAAAGATAATATTTATTTAATTGTGGCATTTCGATTCGCGGCTTTACTGATTGGCTCATAAGTGATTGGGGAATATTACAAGTGAATTTTTGGTGAAGATAATGATGCAGATTTTTATTTTAAAGTAAGAGAATCGAAAACATTTTCATGACCAAAGGCAAGCAAGTAAGTGTTATATTTTGACTTTGGTTTGCAATATACTGGCTTTGACGGCTAATCTCAGCTATCAGCTAGCGCTACCATGAGTTGACATCTAGAACTGACAGAACGTAAACTATTGCTCTGTCTCTTTCAAATGCATCACAATGAAAGAGACAAAGCGATAGTTTTCGATAGCGAGGATAGTATTTCAAACTCATGGTAAGGCTACTGCTAAGTAAAAGTAGATACAATATCAGTGTACAAGTATGCGCGCTGACAGAAGTTCATGCAAGATCCGTCTGCTCGTCTGCCAACTATCACATAAAAAAAATGCAACTGATTGTATTTATAACTAGTGGCCCGCCCTCACTTCGTTTCGGGACCGAAATTCAGAAACGAACCAATAGATGGCGCTGTGTCCAATTACATCGCGCAAACGTTTCGTGTTTTCGGTTTACCTATAAGCCTTGTCGTTGTCTATAGAAGTTATCTCTTTATAAATAGTATAGAAGATAGAAGATATGTAACTTAGCTATCATTACTTATATTTTTTGTTTAATGGATCGTAAAGTGGGATAGGTTATCAACACTCTAAATATTGTAACCTTTCTGTGTAATTTATACTAGTAGGTACTTGTGCTTAGACTGTTAATTTAGGAAATCGTTTACTATTCCTCACAGAACAGGCCTAGCCTAGTGTGAGGACTAGCGAAAATGACTACAGTAATATTTTTGATAGCAAATAAATTTGTATTTGTACCTATGCCACAGATGTTACAAACACATCCCACTGGAGACACTCCACGCGTCCCCACTGTTTGTGAAAACGACACACACAAAACATCTAAAGTGGAGTTATTTCTCACAGTGGCACCAGGCCGATACATCATAGGCCCAGGTGACGGCCGATGGTCCAAAAAAGCAATCTTTACGCCCCTCAAGGCGATCTTTCAACAAGCCTCTTTATCGCTGAGATTGTTCTGCGTTTGTTTTAGGGTTCTGTAAGGATTTTCAGTGGTATTTTTAAATCATTGGTAAACATTAACAAACATTTTTTGTATCTTATTACTAACTTTGATACGTTTAAGTCTGTATTTAGTTTTATGGTGCCTCTTTTTTATGTCATAGGTGGCAGACGAGCAGACGGATCACCTGATGGTAACCGATTGCCGCTGCCCATTGACACCTGCAACACCATAGTAGAGTCACAAGTGCGCTTTATCCCCCTTTCCCCCCCATTGGGCCTCCGGTACCCTCGATTACTCGACGAAACACAGCGCATAACATATTGACCTTTATTTTAATAGACATGAAGACTATGCACAATTAAGATAATGAGCATAAACGTTTAATGTCGTCTCTGAGTATGGTTAAAATATTTTGGCATATCGACGGAACCAGCATCCTTCCTCTCGCTCATTCTTGACCATCTTTTTGTTATTACCAGAAGAGTTCCCTACATTATGTTAACAGTTGTGAGTCTCTTGTCTCCAAGAGATTGGATCGCTCCTGGCGGTAGCTTTGAGACGAATTTCCAGAAAGATATCAACAACTTGGCTATTGGACGTAATTTGAAATTATTTCTTTTTTGGCGGTTTTTCAGTCGCACAAAATTGGGCTGTGGAAATGTTGAGTGCAATTTGTGTTATAATGGAAATCTAAATTTAGTCTTAGAAGTCCTTCTTGTTCTTCTTGAGTACTTCTTTAATTTTGAAAATAATAAATGTTGTTTTATTACACTAGTACTGTCTTTTAATATTATTTTCTTTACTAGTCTTGTAGAGAGCTGCTACAGTCTTTCATTTGTAGTATATCATAGGAGTTGTGTTACAACTACCAATGAGTTATTATTTTATGTATGCAAATAGACACCTGCAAACACTCATGCAGAGTCAGTAGGACTGATACCTATAACCCCCTTTTCCTCCCAATAGGTCCTCCGTGACTGCTCACTTGCTAACACAACCATCAGGCGCTGCTCTGGTCAGCCGGTATTACAAGTGAGGCCGTGCTATCACTCGGACGAGCGGAAAGGGCTGCTCTCCCAGGGTGATAAATGCGTTTGTAACATCAAGCAATAAGTAATGTACATTTTTCATAATTTCACTTTTAGTCCAAATCACAGTATTACTCCAGCGTGGCTCTCCCACGGTTAAAAGCCATATCACCAAGGAGGCTTACCTACGTACTAGCATAGCCCGTTAATTGAAGGGTCATAAGCATATCCCAAGTGACCTTGAACATCCCTAAAACAAACGCCGTAAACAAACAAAAAAAACCCATCACCCAAACAAGGGGACATGTTTGCTCGCTAATCCGTTAAACAATCCCCCCATTTCGGAAAACAAACAGATACCCAGATTAACTTTGAACAGACAAACCTGCGTATTGACAGCATGTTTCGCGCTGCGCCCATCTGAAAGGTAAATATGCTGATGGCATGCGCGATGTTTGCGGTACGATGCATTTTTTAATTTGTTTACAAGTTTTTCTCCGTTGTTTTAATGGGTTAAGAATCACGCCGTAAGGATCACGTGTCGCCATGGAGTAAAGTTTCAGCCTTTAAACTGACCCGCTGCAGGACCTCCAACATAGAAATCGGTTCATTGCTACTATGATAGGATTAGGCTTATTAAACGTTTGCCTAATCCGGATTTGTGATCACAAACCCGAGCTATGTTCGAAAAATTCGAAACATTCGAGTACTTTTGCTCGACCCGAGAATCGAACCCAGGACGCCGAGATTGCGACTGGATGCTTAAACCACTAGACCAACGGGGTGCTAGTCATAGAGTATGTTTCGAATTTTTCGAACATAGCTCGGGTTTGTAATCTGTATTAGGCAAGTGTGATGATTAATTCTAACCCCATCATAGTAATAATAACTTGATTTCTAAGATGGATGCCTTTATACCCTGATACTTTACAAGTTTTAACACTTGAAAGCAACTGCGCTTGGATCTTAGGTTCGAGTCCCAGCCAAATTTTATGCTAGAAGTGACCTGACTTAATCTGAGATTAAGCGAGTCATCGCTTACCATCAAGCAATCTGTCTGCTTGTCTGCCACCTATCACATAAAAATTAGGTGCGATTGCAGTCAAGCGTTAGCCTATAGCCAAAAAGAATGCAAAGTGTCTTCATGGGCAGACAATTTTTATATATTATTTCACAAGTCCTACCAAGTACACTTCTTCTCGGTAGAAATCGACTTTATAATATTTCACATTCATAAATGTTCTATAAGGACTTAAATTGAATAAAGTATATTTCTATTTCTATTACACTTACCTCCACCCAATAATAACCCCATTAAACGTATATGATAAAAAATCATAACACCAACAACAAAAGAGAAACCTCGACTTATCGAAAGACATGTCCAAAAGAGGATCGAACCGGAATGTACGAAGCAACAATGGTACGAATATCTGGAACTTTGCGTTGGAGTGAAACAGATTACCATAAATCAGAGAGGGCCCACATATGGCCCGCCGTCTGTACCTATTTCAGATGGACAAAGGGTGGTAGGTATGAAAGATGATAGTTTTGAAGGTTGTGTGGGTGTTTCATTTGTTAATACATAGGAGGAACTATTAATAAACACATTAATTTACCTTAGTGATAATATAAAATTAAGATATTATTGACCTCAAAATAATAATTATTGTACTTATGATATTGGAAAACAGTAACTTCTTAGTTTCTTGCTGGTTCTTCTCTGAAAATACGACGTTTTTTTCGAGTTTTAACCATTCGAGTTCAGTATGCTAGGTTTTTCCACTGTCAACTTGTAGGTGTTGGTTTTAGGAATAAAACAATGAGTAATTCTTAATTTTTTTTTATGAGATAGGTTGCTGACGAACAGACGGATCACCTGATGGTAAGTGATTACCGCCGCCCATGGACACCCGCAACACCAGAGGAGTCGCAAATGCGCTGCCGACCTCTTAAGAAGGAATACGCTCGCTTTTTGAAGGTTTGTATTATTTACTTTAAGGTTTATGGGACAACTCGTCCGAGAATTTCTAGTGTTTTTGGCCGGTCACTGTTCTAACATATCCTAACCAATATTTTTTCGTTTAGTAGAGTTAAGTCAGTATCATTGGTAGATCTTAGGGTTTACTGGAATATTTTAGGATTTACTGCAGTTCGAGCTTTTACAGTTACATATTATTTAATTTTTATTTTTATTTCCTTGGAAAACATAGGTACAGCTTGATTGACTAAATATAAGAACTTAATAGATATCTACCGCAAATTACATGTTTTCACTTAAAGATACAAAATAAATGCTTGTTTTATATAAATAGTAAAAATATTTAGATTACACTTACAAATTTTACCAGTAGGTTATACTAAAATAACATTACATACAAAGCTTGAATAGGTATAATTTAAGATTTGTAAACATTTTTATACACGATAACTTTGTCTTTCAACCCTTCGATATTTTTTATTAGTAATAGTGAACTTGGCTTTTTTTGATCGGTAGGCTTTTTAATGCTTTGCCGCAGCATCTAATATCAAAATATATCAGAAGGTACTTTTGTCGCTGCCTGTACTAGTACTGGTATACAGGATGAGCAGATAACGCGCATGTGAAGCGTTGTGCTCGGGTTGCTCGCTCAGCCCGCCGATCAAAGGCGCCTCGACCCGGGTTACCAGGTTTTCAATCGCTAATCTTATATTTATTGAAAGCTTCATTTTATTTAAAGGCGCTCATTCAGTTTCCATAAATAAACAGCCCTTATTATAAGGTGTTTGGTTGTATCAGCTTATACTGACCCACTGCGGGGCAAGGACCTTCACCATACAAATGAAGTCATCGTTACTATGATAATTAGGGAATACCACGATTTGTGACAATAACCAACTAGCGGCCGCCCGCGACTTCGTCCGCGTGGAAAAGTTTAAAAGCTTTTCACCCCCCTTTAACCCCTTACAACCCCTTTCGCAATAAAAAGTAGCCTAGTTCTTCTCAGGGTCTAGATCATCTGTATACCAAATTTCATTTAAATCCGTTCAGTAGTTTGGGCGTGAAAGAGTAACAGACAGACAGACAGACAGACAGACAGACAGACAGACAGACAGACAGACAGACAGACAGAGTTACTTTCGCATTTATAATATTAGTTAGGAAGGATGTTCGAAAGTTTTTTTTACTCCAATCCCATTATAATAGTAATGACATGCTTACTGTAGTGGGACAGGACAGTATATTGGTTGATACTTCATTACTTTACTAGCTTTTGCCCGCGGCTTCGCTCGCGCCCCAAAATCACGTCAATTGGTCGCTCCGTTTTGCCGTGAAAGAAAGACAAACATACAGAAAAAACACACAGACAGACACACTTTCTCATTTATAAACGTTACCATGTTTATACGTTAAAATAAGAGGAGTTAATTTATGACGGAAATTTTAGGATTTGCTATGAGCCAGTAACATAAGTTAACGCTAGGATTTAGCATTCCAAGGAGGTGCCTAAATGGATCATTTAATAGCCTGAAGTTCTAACCTAAAGTCTATTATTAAACGGAGCTATTAAGCTGTCAGGCGCAGTTCACTCGATAAGTAGTGCAGTGATAATCCTTGCAATAGACGGCAGAAGTTGCTGGCATTAATAGTTCGTTAGGTTATCTCATAGAATTGAATTATATTGTGAATTTGATAGCGTTAATGCCTATAGCTAAACACTTAAGTAATTTATGCCAGTGTCAAATCAGAAAATTTACTGTTGTATCGACAGAATGGCTTCTGAAATGGATTACATCGCGCATATTGACTGGACTTTGCTATGTAATAAACGTCTTTAAAAATGGTACACATTATTCCTAAAATATATTAGTTAGAAAATAACCATTTATAAATACCTTAAAACAAATAATATAGGAGGTAGATAGGTATAACATTTTTTCAATTATTAATCAAAGCCGATTAAGTGTTAAAAGTGTAAAAAGGGCTAAAAGTGTATTAGTTGGTCAAAATAAGTTTAAATATCGGCCAGTTCCGTGAACTATGGAATTAAGTTTGTGTTTGTTATCTGTGGCACAAAATGCGCGGGAACAATGGCCGCCACATTTACAAATGGCGGCTGCTGTGTGCTGTACCATGCGAGCTTTGTGAAACGGAAAATTATGTTTGACGCTGTTTTGCTAGATTTAAACTAGTAGAATTACATGGTATGTGTAACGTTGAATATTTGTGCTTGTTTTGGCTTTCAAAATTTTTGGTTCGAATAACCTATGGGGAAAATACAATGGACCAACACACATCATCCAGTTTGGGCCATGTTTTGAATAACCAAAATTGTAAATTTTTATCAGTTTTTTATTCTTGGTTGTTCTTAGAATGCAATTAAAACAACTGTTTATGCAGGTATAATGATTTTGAGTTGTTAACTGCAAAGTGAGTGTGGGTACAGGAGGCGGGGGAAGGAAAAGTTGGCAGTACACTTGTGACTCCACTGGTGTTGCAGGTGCCTGTAGACTGCAGCAATTGCTTACCATTAGGTGTTCTGACTGTTATCTGCCACATAAATAAATAAAGGTTACCCACGTTAAATCTTCAACAATCCATGTAGCATGAAAAGGTATGATTTATGTAAATTCATGGTTTTTTTTAGCTTCAAAAACTCTGGATCCTTTTCACAAACACGATATGCTTGTCAAAGGTTGCTCCAAAAACTGCTTTACATCCATGAAGACAAGATGTGAAGGGTTGTCAATGATCCGTATTACGAGCATTTACGTAGTCCGGACAGAAAGTACCCCGTTAACCCTTCGACTGCTTACGGGAAAATTTACTCTAATATTTGACGGGTGGGGTCCATTTTTGGTTGGGGCAGAAAATTTAAAACTCGTACACATTTGGGCCCTTACGGCGTGATGTCCTATTTACATACTTTTGTGTTGTTATCATCTTCATTGATTATTTGAGGGCAAGGTTTCGTGGGTCGTTTTAGGAGACTAAAGAGCGTTTTTGGAATAAATGCGACAGACTGTTACAAGGTGAACAATATAATATAAGTATCCAAAAACAAAAGTAGTTTAATGTTCTTGCAAATAGTGCACGTCTTATTAAGGGACAATGTACTAAGGACGTAGTTACTTTAAGTAAAATTTAATATAGTTACTTGTGAATCCCTGCGCAAAATGAGGGCACATTGATTAGAGTAAGATATTGTGAACTATTGGTAAAAAAGCTTTTAATCGACATTTTACAATTCGTTTAGTTTAACTATAGATCAAAAAACTGGTCCTCAGAAACAACAAATTGTTAATTAAATATGGCATAGTCATTCCATACAATAAATTCACGCAACATCTCATACATCGACCTGACTCCGTACCTTAAGCACTTGTGTTACAATATCAGACAACAGAGGAAACACAAATTATAATACTTAAATACATTATCACCCAGACACTGAACAAACACAAGTCTTTATCACACGAATGTTTGTCCAGGGTGGGGATCGAGCTACGGCCTTTGGCGTATGAGGCAGGGTCACTACCAAATGCGCCATTCGGCCAGTCTAACTCGATAAATAAACATAGTACACAGTTAGTACAGTATTATTATGCTTCTGCAGTAAACTTCATGTCAAAATCGATAAGTCTGGGATGTCACTTAAAGAATTGGTTGTAAATTTTGAAAGTTATAGGGCTGTAACCGTTACAATTGCAAGAGGAAACGTTACGGTCGGCCATTAAGTTACGAAAATAAACCCAATTCCCTTTGACGGAGAATTGCTTTTAGAGTGGAGAGTAAGATTGAGATGGTATTGATCGAGGGTGTCTCCAAATTAATAGACAGAAAGACAAATTATGGATGGCAGGCTTGGTTTTCATAATCATGTTGTAGAAGTGGTAAAAAACTGTTTTTATAGACTTAAAATATTATATAAAATTCGTGCTTTTTTATGTACGGACGTTAGAATTCGGCTTTGTGAGGCTCTGATACTATCAAAGCTTAATTATGCTGACACCGTCATAGGTGAATGTTTGCTCGGATACACAAAGCGGCTTATCCAGAGGGTCCAAAACGCCTGCGCTCGATTTTGCTTCCCTATTCCACGCCGGTCTCATATAACGCCCATTCTGAATAAATATAACCTTATGACAATGGAGACACGTAGAACTCTTCACTTCGCTTGTCTGCTGTTTGGCGTTGTGAAAACTAAAGTGCCAGTCTATTTGCACAAAAAAATTCAGTTTTCACAACGTCCTTTAAGGATAGCTTCCCGTCTCGTTTGCCCTAGAACTTGCACAGCTGCATTTCGTGGTAGCTTTCGCTATGCTGCCACGAAATGCTGGAATAATATTCCACCTCCTATTAGGAACCTAACTAGTATTGGATCTTTTAAGACTAAATTTAAATTGCATCTATTAAGTGTCCAAAAGTCTAAATAGCTGAGTAGCTGTGCAATCTTATACTTATATTTACATTAATCCATACTATACCAATTAACAATATATATATATCGTATTTATTTGTGTAATATTAATTAATCCTAATTGTTTATTTTGTGGACGACGTTGGCGCGCCCAGTAGCAACCGCTCCTTCTACGGGTATCCTCGGAAGACCAGCGTCAAGGTGTCCACCGGGCACCTTGACATTATGCTGAGAGGAAACCTTTTTAGTGTTACTCTTAAATACTGTAATTATTTTAGATTTTACCTGTTTGTAACATTTTTGTAACACTGAATAAATGCTTTATTATTATTATATTATTACAAATAATGTACAATTTATTGTATAGGGTGTATGTGTTAACTTTTTTATCCCTCTAAGTGTTTTGCCATGCATTTTTGTTCTATGACTTTGGCGAATTCGAATGAAAAATACTCAATAAATTAACTTCAACTCTTCATACGAAGTCGCAACTCTCACTCGGCGAAACACAGGCTCTACTTCATGACGATCTTCTGTGAGGCCGTGGTATCACTTCGTGGTATTTACCTTTGATTCCCAAACAATTTGAGTTACTTTGACAAACTCCACTCCAAGTCTGTATTCCTGGTAATACGCTCAGTTATTAATACATGTATCCGCGCTGAGGACGTGAAAGCCATTACTCAAAGACTCGTCGAGTCAGCTGCGACTTAACCCTGTAAAGCCGGGTCTAGTGACTTGGACCTTCGGTGGTCAATTTTGTGGCGTTTATCATCGTTGAATCATAGAGGCTTTGTTTATATTTGAAAAATTATAGTATTTCGATCTTAGGACGTGTTAATAGTGTTGCCCATAAAGAAGGCCAGACTCACAAAAGAGCGCTTTTGGCATTTCCGAAATTTAAGACTAACTACTAAGGATAAGAGTCGAAAATAAAATACTACATTTGGTTTTCGGCCTCTACACCAAAAATGCTTAATAATGTGCCCCTGTAAATTAAACACTATGACAAAATGATAAAAATAACAGTTTTAATTCAAACAAAATAACGCACAGAAAAACCAAAATAAGCGTCTACTTACCTATGTGGTATTTTTACTTTACTACCATATTAAAATTTATTTTTATTACCAATAAGCAAAGGAGGAAGGGATATCTGGGCCCAAAGTTATCAAGATGAAAAGCATCCTCAAAAATTGGTTATATTTTTGTAAAGAAACTCACAAAATACTAGACCATTTTACAATCCAGAATATTAGAAAACTTAAAAACATCGTATTAAACTAACTATCGATATAAAGCGAATTTGATGACAACACAATAATCGTTAAAATGTATGAAAATCGTGAAAGAAATTGATAATCGATATTGTACCTAATCTATGAAGTACTCGGACTAATTAAAACTCTTCGGAGTTGAAGTATGAGGTGATGTATTTTTCTTTTTCATAAAGAAAAATTGATATGACAAGTGTCAATAAAACGTTTGT
Source organism: Cnaphalocrocis medinalis (assembly GCA_014851415.1). Lineage (NCBI taxonomy): Eukaryota > Metazoa > Arthropoda > Insecta > Lepidoptera > Crambidae > Cnaphalocrocis > Cnaphalocrocis medinalis. Next base: position 901,561 of record CM026289.1, on the reverse strand, counting down.
CAAGAAAAGATGAATTTCATGTTTTTCAGCGATATAATGTTATTAATTTCAAAGTTATGGATGGCTTTTTATCACGGAGATAAATTATACAATTGGATATAATTTTGGGCTATGTGTCCCGTATAAGTACCTATACTTACCTATTATAGGTAAGTACCTTCTTAACCTCACTTTTACTATTAATTCAAAAATCTCGATTCCTGGATTGCCTAGTTTTCCTAAAACATTGTGGCGAATTGTTATTATGAATCTTTCATAATAAGGCATCTTTGATTTGTATAACACTTGAGCCCACAAATATATTAAACCGGTTTCGGTTTCCTTTGCTTATTACTCCATTCCAATTTAAGAAATTCATTATCGCGCTTTTATACTTATGCGGAGTTTTTTCGAGGTAAGAAAATTAGGGTCTTCTTTTGGGGGAAATCATTGTTGTCTTAATTATTATGCCCTCGAGAAGTTCCTAACATAGTCAAAAAAGCACGGTGTTAGAACTTATTTTCAACTTTTGAAAGTAGGCTCTAGGATATTTTAAAATTTTATCCTCACCCCTTCACATAACGAGTGCGATTAGCGCCGCCAATGACTGCAATTCAAATCAAATTATTCCCCAGTTCCCACAAAAATTACCCCGCAAAGTTCCCACAAGTCGAATTTCCCGGGAAACTCGAGCGCAAACAAAAGTTGGGGTTCCGTAAAAATTAGCCAAGTTCCAGTTGGCACCTGTTTCGCGCAATATTCGTTATGCGACTTGCCGGGGATGACACTTTTGTGGTTTCGCTTTAGGGTGAGGATATAGGAGTAAGGATGTAGCGGAAGCGGAGGAGTTAGCGTTTTTTAGTTAGATTTAGTACAAATAAATTCCTACAAGATCTCATACCTGACCGCGTTTTCAGAGCTTATGCACTTGTGTTACAGATATCAAACAACAGAAGAAGCACAAATAGCCATCCGGCTAGTATTTTTAGGGTTCCGTAGCCAAAATGGCAAAAACGGAACCCTTATAGTTTTCGTCATGTCCGTCTGTCCGTCTGTCCGTCTGTCCGTCTGTCCGTCTGTCCGTCTGTCACAGCCGATTTACTCGGAAACTATAAGTACTACAGTGATGAAATTTGATGGGAATATGTGTTGTATGAACCGCTACAAAAATATGACACTAAATAGTAAAAAAAAGAATTGGGGGTGGGGCCCCCCATACATGTAACTGAGGGATGAAATTTTTTTTTTCGATGTACATACCCGTGTGGGGTATCAATGGAAAGGTCTTTTAAAATGATATAAAGTTTTCTAAAAAACATTTTTCTTAAAGTGAACGGTTTTTGAGATATCAGCTCTCAAAGTCGTAAAAAGTATGTCCCCCCCCTCTATTTTTATAACTACGGGGTATAAAATTCTAAAAAAAATAGAGGTGATGCATGCTAATTAACTCTTTCAACGATTTTTGGTTTGATCAAAGTATCTCTTATAGTTTTTGAGATAGGTTATTATATTTGCTGCTACGGAACCCTTTGTGCGCGAGCCCGACTCGCACTTGGCCGGTTTTTTTATTGATGGTGTGATATCAAAATTGACGGCAGCTGGTCCAAACAAAAAAATCACCCAGAACCAAGACGACCAGAAAACATGATGAAGATTTACGCTCCAATTACTAAGTGAGAAGAAGAATAAAACATGGCATGCACCTAAGAATCCATTTAATGCCATATTAATGGGCAGCGGTAGTCACTTACCATGTGCAGTCGTGCAGTCTGCTCTTTTGTCCGCTATAAGGTACAAACTCGCTACCTCTTATATTCCATAACCTCTCCATATACTAACAGCAAAAGATTATAACTTGGAGAGTCACATTACGCTCCGAAGTACGGTAACGCGTAAACTTCGGACGTCAAACGTTATTTAATGCGCGACTCCTGGTTTTTATCTCCCCACCTCGCTTGGGGAGTGGTATCTTTGAATAAAATTGTTATTAGTGATTCGTTGTGGGATTTGGGTTTTTTTTTTTACAAATACTCAAAAAGACTATGTATGTTACTTTTCTACGTTATTTCCAGTTGTGTTAAAGGCCACGTATTTCTTTGGAACCTAGGTACAAAATAGATGCCGTTATAAAGAAAACTGTCTGTAGCGTGTGCGGAAGAGAGACGTTTTGATAAACTGCCAAGCGCGAACGAACTCTTGGGTATCAATGAAGCTAGAGTCAGTCTTCTGTGTTTTGTGTCGTTATTGCTTATAATCGTACTTATCATTCATAAATAGTAGAAACACATTGTTTTGTTTATTTTGATGACCTAACATGCTAAAAGGGCTTAATTCGTGTAACCTATTACTAGAGGTTCAGGATTAAAATGTTCTTACATGGTTGGCAACACGTATGCAAGTCCTCTGAAGTTGCATGCGTCCACAGGCTAAGTAGTTGCTTCCCAGGCGAGCCGCTCTTGTTTGCCACCAACGTTGAATAAAAGATAAAAAGGCAGACGGGTGCTGGGTATAATTATTTCGCCTCAGATCAGCCGCATTAACCGAATAAACGTCAAAATGGCCCTTTCAATTATGCACAGCTAAGTGTCGGAACCTTGTCCTGGGGCTCATTTGCATTTCATAAATAAGTGATTAACTTTTGTCGTTCTGTTTTATAGTAATACCTTGTTAGGGGGTAGCCTAATGAAGTTGTGGTCTGGGGCAGTCAATTTATAATAAGCTAGACGGAACGTTATTATCATAAATTAATGTGTAGGAATTAGTTTTATGGTACTCTGGTTTGTGTGGTAATGAACGGACCGACTTGAGAACTTGCTCTACTTGCTTTTTTGAAAATTTGCTTAGTTCGCAAAATTTAATACATTTTCTTACGAGCACTGCAAAAGTAAATGTTTTTTTTTTTCATTTATTTGTTGCATTTCTTTGATTCAATTCTTTTATTTATTTATTTGATTAATTTTTTGATCCATTTCTTTGATTTATTTCTTTGAATCACTACTTTGATTCATTGACTTATTTGATTCTTTTCTTTTATTCATTTCTGTAATGCATATCTTTAAACACAAACAGTACTATTAAACGGGAATTAACACGATGTTTAAATCATTAATTCCTATTTTAATATATCATAGTTATAATGCGATGCAAAAATCTAAAAACTATTTGATTGGCAAACTATAGAGAATTTAGGCCGAAATATTCTAAAATCATAAAATGGATTAACCAGCCTCTCACATCGTAAGACGTGAACCATTATCCTCACTCCGATAAAATATTTAGGCCTAGATCCACACTAAAATCTTCACCATGTGAAATCCCGAGACCTTACTTAGTCACTTACTTACATTTTTACTAAAAAGCTCACGTCCCTCTTCAAATGATATGTCATAACAAGAGCCAAGGCTGGAGGGCTCAAAGGGAATCATTTCTCACTTGATAATGGCTAATCCTTCTATAGAAGATGTGGACCCTGGAATGACGGATGACTTCTGCGAAGGGTTGAGTGGCTTTTACACCCAAAGATTTTGTGTATGAAGTCCAAAACTGCTAACTTTGGAATGGTGTAACTATAATGTCAAATATTGCTAAAAGTGGCCGTTTTTAAGCAATAATTAACATTATTGTTACTTCTCGCGTGTTTATTATTGTATTGCACTTGAAAAAGTTCAATTTACTTTTATCTAAGTCTGTAATGTTTTGCTTTCTTAAAAAATATCGTATTTTCGCCACAATCAGTGTAAATAGGTTGGCGGCGCTAGTTTCATTCGTATAGCCCCTTAATAAGTATTTTATTTTTATTACTTCGATGAATACCCTGTTGGTCTAGTAGCCGATAAGTACCGGAAAGTGATCTTGAAGACCTAAGTTCGATTTCTGGGTCGAGTGTTTTTTTTATACAATACTAGCGGCCGCCCGCGACTTCGTCCCCGTGGAAAAGTAACTTTTTACCCCCCATTTAACCCCTTACAACCCCTTTTTTGCAATAAAAAGTAGCCTATGTTCTTTCTCAGGGTCTAGATCATCTATTTGTGTACCTAATTTTATTTAAATCCGTTCAGTAGTTTTGGCGTGAAAGAGTAACAGACAGACAAACAGAGAGACTGACAGAGTTACTTTCGCATTAATAATTAGAATTAGTTAGGATTTGGATAAGAAGACAAACGAGCAAGCGGGTCACCTAAATGGTAAGTAAACACCGCCGCCCATGGACATCAGCTACACTAGAATTTCGAACATTGATCGTGTCTGTGATCACCAATCCGTATTAGGCGAGCGTGGTGATTAAGCCTAATCCCGTCAGTAGTGATGACTTGATATCTATGACGGAGGCCTTACCCTTGCAGTGGGACATTAAATAGGCTGATACTTTAGAACCCTTAAAACCAGTAGAGGAAGTGATATGAGGAAAACATTGTAATAAAAATTTTGGCGATTAAAACGAGTGACTGGCGAGTTTCTTGCCAGATCTTCTCGTCAGAATCAACTTTCAGATTCCGGTCGTAGAATTGCATTAAATCTATTTATTTTTTAGTATATCTTATGTATTAAGATACTAACATATTTAATAACATTTAAATTATAGGTCAATATCTAAAAATAGATAGTTTTAAATGTTTTTTTTTAATGTATGACGATTTGTAAGTGTACAAGCCTATGCAAATGAAGAATATATTTTTGACTTTGACTTTGACTTCTCGTCATAAGATTGTTATCTTGTCGTATACAGTAAACATGGAAGTCACACTATTGTTATTACTACATCATTGCATCGGCTGAGTGAGTTTCTGTGTCACTCGGTGGATTAAGCTTTTTATGACCACAATAACACAATGAATCGTGGAAGGGTTACTTTTGTTACCAAGTTCCAAGCTTGGTATGGCCTTCATAATGCTTTTTATATCTTTGTATCTATTTTATGACATAGTAATTTAGGGTAATAGGTCGTGATTTATTTTATTTTGACAATTTTAGGGAAAACTAACAGCAAGGTAAAGTTAATTACTAGTTAAACTCTATAAAATATGCAGATAAAATGCCAATCAAAAGAGACTCAAGAAAACTTAGGAAATGTAGTTTCCTAAATTGACTTGACCAGGAATCGAACCTGGGTCCTTTCGTACTTCGGGCGAACACCTTAGCCACTGCACCATCGAGGTCGTCAATATGAGATTTTAAAGTTAAATAATTCCATTTTATGGTGACGCTAGTTTAGGTGGTACCTCACTTTAGATATCACAAAAATATAAACCTTTCGACTAAAAACTTTCACCTTAGGCTAATACCTAACCGTTTCCCATGGTTAGACAGCTGTGCGTCTCAAAATGGGCGTATCATAGTCATTTTCTGCTCGGGCGCAGGTCCCAATGAGCTGAGATTCCAGTCCGTTGCCTCGGCTAGTAGGTTGGCGCGTATTCTGGTGAGGTAGCTTCCTTATCCATTCGAGGTTCGATTCCCACTCTGGATGAAGTTTATTTTATCACCACACAACATTTTATACACCGTTATAATCCCAAATCCCACATATAGTTTTAGTCGTTTTTATACCGAAGCCCCCACAATATGAAACAAGAATTAAGACTCTTTAGCATCTTAGATCATCAAAATAAGCAAAATAAAATTAGCTGTTCCATAGTTTCGTAGATCTTTGCGTTGCATTATAACTATAAAATATTAAAATAAATCCCGTGCTAGGCCATTACTAACGCAAACAGACACCGATATGGTTAGTGTATATCGAAGAAGCTTCATTGACGATTCCATGGTGATTTAATAAGTCAAATGTGAAATTAACAAATTAAACGTCGTCACTGGTAAAAATAGAAAAAAGCATTACATAAACAAAACCTTCGACACCTAGGGTAATCTATTGGTACAAATTAGAACTAATATTCTCAAAGATTTGACACGTTTAAGGGTGCGTTTCCACAGAAGTAGAGCTGCGTAGACTTGAGCGGACACTTGTAACCTTATAAGAATTGACTTGTAAAAAGCAACGTGATTGGTCAATTTTTACAAGTCTCCGCTCAACTCTACGCAAGTCCGCTTCTGTGGAAACGAACCCTAAAAACGCATAAAGGCTTGCGCGTAAACATCTACAAGTTATATCATTTAATTGTGGGAGAGCCATGCTTCGGCATGAATGGGCCGGCTCGACCGCAGTGATACCACTGCCTCATAGAAAACCGGCGTGAAGCAGCTCCTGTGCTGTGTTTCGCCGAGTGAGTGAGGGTACCGGAGGCCCACCGGGGGGGAAGGGGAGAAAAGGTTAGCAGCGCACTTGTGACTCCACTGGTGTTGCAGGTGTCCATGGGCGGCGGCAATTGCTTACCATCAGGTGATCCGCCTGCTCGTCTGCTACCTATCACATAAAAAAAAAGTTTCCTTCAACATACAGAATAAGACTGTTTTGAAAGTCCTCTCCTCGAATAAGGCACCTGACCCCTTCGCTAATAGAGCGTGAACAGCTATGTCCAGTCCGGTCTGTTTGCAGATTGTGCTGCTTTATTAAATCGATGGGAACACGAGCTCCGGACATAATGGGGTAGAGATTCCCATAATAATGGGAACAATAGTTGCGTGATGACGTTATTTGATCTTTGGAGATAGGGAAATAAAAAAATTGGGGAAACAGTGGAAACTATTTTCTGTAAGAGGTGTTTTATAGTGTTTAATCTACTCGTAAATGTATGTAACAGAATAGTCATAGTCATTATTATTTATTTCATCATGTGGTAACAAAAGATCTAATAATAAACAGAATGTTTGTGTATGATATAATTTGAAAAGAGTGACTACTGAGTTTCTTGCTGATTCTTCTCGGTAGAAATCGACTTTCCGAATCAGCGGTAGCTTACATAATATTTGACATTCATAAATGTTCTATAAGGACTTAAAAATTTAATAAAGAATATTTCTATTTCTATATATTTTTCTATTCTATTCTATTTTCATAATGAAGCTGTATGATGTATGAGTTATGATTGGAACTTTTAAACTTCCCCTATCCTTTCCTAAAAAATATCGGTTAATAAATATCCTACTATTTTTTTATATGGTAGGTGGCAGACGAATAGACGGTACACCTGACGGTAAGCGATTGCCACCACCCATAGACACCTGCACCAGTAGCCCTTTTTTCCCCAATTGGGCTCCCGGTACCCTCGCTCACTTCTCATTAGTGTCAAATTGCTGTCCAACTCAAATAGAAAACCTTAATTTTGCTAGATTTTTCCTTGCCGTAATTAGTCGAATTATTTTAGTCCCTAATTACAATACAACGGTAAAGTCAAAGGTATTAAAACTTTTGAAAAAACCAGCACAAAGACATTACGTTGAATAACGTCCAACGTCTAAATCCTTAGCTCAGAAACATTTAATTCAATCCGGAAATAGTGATGCGACTTCAGTCGGATATTGTCACTCGAGGCATATAACTCGTATTGCAATTTTACTCATGGTAAGAAAAGAATTATGGCAGGACGCCTCAGGACGGTCAGATGGCAGTCGTTTCTTTGTTATTACCAGACTCAGCATTTGAATCATGTTCTTAGCGTACCACGTGCCCCAAAACGATATCTGGACGCAATCAAGAATTATACGCCTAGAGTGTAATTCCTGTAGCGCGTAGACGCAACGCCTGAAAACGCTAGTGTGGGGAAGTCTCCGGCAAGACGCCAACGCTCCAAGGACGCTAGTGTGGGGAAGTCTCCGGCAAGACGCCAACGCTCCAAGGACGCTAGTGTGGGGAAGTCTCCGGCAAGACGCCAACGCTCCAAGGACGCTAGTGTGGGGTCACTCTAAGATGAGAAAGAGAGGAAATAAAAGCGCATATAAGCGGCCAAGAATATTTGTTTTTTCAGTGAATTGAGGAAAATCCAATAAGAAATTTAGTCAAGTTTTGAGTTAAGGCACTAGCACGTCAAGTGACTTCACCATTTGAGTGACCATATTCGAACGTTGTCCGGAGTCCCATCCCTACCTGCAATAATTACGGTCCCGCTGCTTAGCAACCTCCGGTAATTTAGTTTTTGCCGTCCCGCAATTAAAGAAAGGTAAAAATTCCTTGATCCGTCGGTTTTAATTTGGGACGAATTCAAGTTTTCCGCGTCAAAGAGCGAGTAATGTAAATTTGAGTTGATCAGGTCTTTAGAGGCCATTAAGACGGGCAAGGGGTTAAATGGTTCGTTTCGTATTTCTTGTCTGGGTTTTATTGGTGTATTGATTTATATTACGGTACTTACGTTGAAATTGTTTCGGATTTAGATGGCTGTCTCGATTTGCTGATATTTCTTACCTGGAACAAAAAATATTGAGTTTAGATAAGTTCGTTTTGTCTGATATCTGTACACTTGTTACCTATACAGCTTAAGCTACTTAGTATAGAGTCAGGTCAATATACGAGTTGTATGCCATGGGTAATAAAAGATCTAATAATAAACAGAATGTTTGTGTATGATATAATTTGAAAAGAGTGACTACTGAGTTTCTTGCTGATTCTTCTCGGTAGAAATCGACTTTCCGAATCAGCGGCAGCTTACATAATATTTCAATTTCTATAAATATTTCTATTCTATTCTATTTTCATAATGAAGATGTATGATGTATGAGTTATGATTCGAACTTTTAAACTTCCCCTATCCTTTCCTAAAAAATATCGGTTAATAAAATATCCTACTATTTTTTTTTATGTGGTAGGTGGCAGACGAATAGACGGTACACCTGACGGTAAGCGATTGCCACCACCCATAGACACCTGCACCAGTAGCCCTTTTTTCCCCAATTGGGCTCCCAGTACCCTCGCTCACTTCTCATTAGTGTCAAATTGCTGTCCAACTCAAATAGAAAACCTTAATTTTGCTAGATTTTTCCTTGCCGTAATTAGCCGAATTATTTTAGTCCCTAATTACAATACAACGGTAAAGTCAAAGGTATTAAAACTTTTGCAAAAACCAGCACAAAGACATTACGTTGAATAACGTCCAACGTCTAAATCCTTAGCTCAGAAACATTTAATTCAATCCGGAAATAGTGATGCGAATTCAGTCGGATATTGTCACTCGAGGCAATTAACTCGTATTGCAATTTTATTACGACAGGACGCCTCAGGACGGTCAGATGGGGGTCGCTTCTTTTTTATTACCAGACTCAGCATTTGAATTATTTTCTTAGCGTACCACGTGCCCCAAAACGATATCAGCCGGGCTAACATGCGCGCCGCGAGATAATTCGTCGACACTCGTATTGTTTCGGCGCAAGTTGCTTCTCGCTCACCTGACTGAGCGATGAGCGGGATAGAAGGATGCGCTCTCGCGAACGAGAGTCGACAAAATTTTGTCGCGATACGCATGTTAGGCTTACTGGACGCAATCAAGAATTATACGCCTAGAGTATAATTCCTGTAGCGCGTAGACGCAACGCCTGAAAACGCTAGTGTGGGGAAGTCTCCGGCAAGACGCCAACGCTCCAAGGACGCTAGTGTGGGGTCACTCTAATAGAGAAAGAGAGGAAATAAAAGCGTATAATATATAAAATATTTGTAAAAATATTTGTTTTTTCAGTGAATTGAGGAAAATCCAATAAGAAACTTAGTCAAGTTTTGAGTTAAGGCACTAGCACGTCAAGTGACTTCACCATTTGAGTGACCATATTCGAACGTTGTCCGGAGTCCCATCCCTACCTGCAATAATTACGGTCCCGCTGCTTACCAACCTCCGGTAATTTAGTTTTTGCCGTCCCGCAATTAAAGAAAGGTAAAAATTCCTTGATCCGTCGGTTTTAATTTGGGACGAATTCAAGTTTTCCGCGTCAAAGAGCGCAGTAATGTAAATTTGAGTTGATCAGGTCTTTAGAGGCCATTACGACGGGCAAGGGTTTAAATGGTTTGTTTCGTATTTCTGTGTCTGGTTTTATTGGTGTATTGATTTTATATACCGGTACTTACGCTTTGAAATGTCTTCGGATTTAGATGGCTTGTCTCGATTTGCTGATATTCTTACCTGGACAAAAAATATTGAGTTTAGATAAGTTCGCTTTGTCTGATATCTGTACACTTGTTACCTATACAGCTTAAGCTACTGTATAGAGTCAGGTCAATATACGAGTTGTATGCTATGGGTAATAAAATCAATCAAAAATATACTTAAAAAAGAAATAAATCTAATAGTCCATTAAATTACTTGTGACTTCGCTGGTACTGCGTGTAGTCCGTTGGAGGCGGTAATCGCTTACCATCAGGTAATACATACGTTTGTCTGCCCCCTATATCGTCAATGAAAATAGCAGAGCAGAGGAAAGCTACAGCGTTGTATCAAAACAACATATTGACACAAAATCCTCAGAAAGGCGATTTATTTTTCCATCCCGTAACTATCAAACCGATTTCTCCCGCTCCCGAGCTAACATCAACAAACCTTCCAAAATACAAAAATAAAGTTTCACACAACATCTTTTACAAGCATATCGCTTCAACTCCCTAAGCCCAAAAGGCATTCACAATTTGAAGGCTTTCAAAAAAAGGAAAATGCAAATTCAACGCAGGCCCCAGCAAGCTTCCCTGTGGGACTCCTCAGAGGAAAGGGCACCGTTTATTTATAGCGCTCCCGATGAAAAATCCATTGGATATTATAAAATATGTGGCTCCCTTCCTGTGGGATGATCGGGATTCTGATGGGACGCTTGTTTGATGGGGGGATTTTATAATTAGGGTCTGAAGGTATACGTGTGTTGCATGTACTGTTTACTGGAAGACTAACCCGGGGAGATGGGAAGTAATATTATAGTGGTCCGCTGCTACCGATTTTATTTCGCTACTTGTTTCAAACTGCACGAATAGAAGAAAAAATAAATATACCAGCTAAACAAATGATTCCAATTGAGCTAAAACAGAATTAGTCATTGAATAGTCCGTCATAATTTTCCCCGATTCTAACACTAGGATTAGGGGCAAACAAAACGGGACAAATGCCTTCAAGAGATGGGGACCAGGAAGGTTTGGAAAGATCTCGAAATGACAGGATAATTGAAATGGAAGCGAGACGTGAAATAAAGCGTTGTTAATGTAATACAGGAGCTAGCATTTTGTTAGCCACTATTCCTTGATCTTTTTTTTATAGAATAGGAAGGCAAACGAGCAAGCGGGTCACCTGATGGCAAGTGAACACCATCGCCCATGGACATCAGCTACACTAAAAGGAGTGCGGATGCGTTGCCAGCCCTTTAGGAAGGTATAGGCTCGTTTATTGAAGATTTGGATCTAATAAGATCTAGAGAATAATTCTCAGATTCAAACTCACGACTTCGAGAAATTGGTGCAATGCTATTGCAATTGTATTCAAAGCTGCTAGAATTACAATATCATTGATAGTATCGGACTTTAAACTTGGTTGTATTGATAGTATTGTCGTTATCAATTGTATTATTCAAGTTTCCCCATCGATAGTATTGATACTGATACAAGGTAATACGATTGATATTATTTCACCATAGACAGTAATATAGGCTTAATAAGAAAGAGATGCTAATGTGAAATAATGAGAAAGATATTAACCAGTCTCCAAGTCTATTCCGACACCAATAAATATACGCTTTTCAGAGGGTTTGTCTCACAAATTGAATAGGTAAATTCAGCGAAACAACTTGTGAATTTCTCGTTACCCGAAGTGTTGCGTACCGACACAGTCCAAGAAAACCAGTGGATTAAATTATTATTTAACAATAGATTACAACAGTTGAGTACCTTCTCACAGAAAGAGATAGATTGCCATGCCACCTCCTTGAATGGACGATGAAAGAGAAACGCAGGGGGTTTTACCCACCGGTGGCAGTCGTAGAGGCAAAAACTTATACTCGTAAATACCCAGGTATGCATAAGCTTGTGCCTCTAATACTGCCTTGATGGCGCAATGAATAGTGGGTCGCTATTTAAAGTAACGGCTACTCTTGAGGTCCCAGGTTTGATGCCCGGATTGGGCTACAATTTGTACTTGAGTTTTTCTGTTGAGAAATTCTCAGCGTCAGCCCTAAATCTGGAAGTTGGCGGAAGAAACTCCCGTGCCTCAGAAAACACGTTAAGCCGTTAGTTTAGCGCCCAATTCTTATTTGGTCGTATCACTCTGGTGTTCCATCGAATTAAGAAGGTAAGGAAATGGGAAGTGAATTGTGTTGGCGCACATACTTGAGCACTATAATATATCCTGCGTACGTGGCTGATCGTTAAGATCGGTCGCCGTAGCCGAATTGGTTGGAGGATTCTTCTTTGTTCGGGTTTTTCCGGAATCAGGCAACAAGTAAGATTCTTCAACCCGTACTCAGACATGTCCCCTCCCCACTGGCGAAGAGGGAGCGTGGCTGGGGTTTAGTCGGTATACCTGCGGCCGCTACGGGAGGAGAACCCGACATAACCCGCCTGCCCCCCAGCAGAAGAATGCGTAAGGAGGCATTCCCCAGCGCCAAAAAAAAGGCCATTATTAGCCATGTCATGTGTGGAGGGTTAAGTTCGGTCTTCACTCTAACCAGTCAAGTTTTTCTAGGAAACCTGACAACTCCCTATCGGTTTGAAGATCTTTTTATACTGTTTAGTTGTTACACTGTGGTGCTGAGGACAAATTACGCGAGAGCATCCGTGCGGGCTGAATGAAGGCATTTTATTTTTGTTTAATCGAGAGATGTTCGTGTTTGACACTCTAATATACTCGAAGCAGTACATTGTGGGACAATAGAATAAACTGATAATAGCCGTCTACCAGTGTTAAAAGTGGTTAAGTACGAGTCAAACCGGAGTGCCTTTCAATTGATTCATTAAAATATAATATTAAACATATTTTACAATACATTATGGCTACGGAACCCTTCATGGGCGAGTCCGACTCGAACTTGGCCGGTTTTATTTTTGTTTTAATTCTGTTAATAACGCCCCGTGGGTCTAGTGGTTTAAGTATTGGTCCGTGATCTCGGTGTCCCGGGTTCGATTCCCGGATCGCGCAAAAGTACCAATCCACATTAGGCAAGCGTCGTGATTAAGCCTAATCCAATCATATGATAGTAGTGTTAACTTGATTTCTATGATGAAGGCCTTTGCCCTGCAGTGGAACAGTTTATAGGCTGATACTTTCTTTTGCTAATTCTGTGAATCCTGTGTTCTGTAAGAACATGTACAAACACAGACGTTAAAACATATAGAGATATTCATTACGTGAGTCGTGTCCTCATCCGCTCGCAAATTGCTTATTGTGCGAATGTTCTACTGCGGGAGGAATGTGCGTTATCATTTAGTATTACATACATACACATTTATTATCACAGTGTAACAACTCGCCAGTAGTAAGAGTTGGTAGTTTTTATGGTCGTGTGTCCTATTGTAAAAGTATCAGCCTATATACTGTCCCACTGCAGGGCAAAGGCCTCCATCACAGAAATCAAGTTATCGCTACTATGATGGGATTAGGTTTAATCACCACGCTTGCCTAATGCGGATTGGTGATCACAAACCCGAGCTATGTTCGAAAAATTCGAAACATACTTTTTGCTCGACCCGGGAATCGAACCCGGGACCTCGAGATCACGGCCCGGTACTTAAACCACTAGACCTACGGGGCGTTCCTATGTACCTATTGTACTGACCAGATAAAAGCAGCAAGTGACTCATAATCACTTAATGAATGCATGAGGAAGGCGGTTATTAAAAATTTTGGCGACGTGTTCTAAAGCTTGCCACAAATGCCTGAAGTGATGACCATGACCACTCTGTCAAGATTGATACCGACTTAGAAGAAAAAATCGTATTATGTTTTTATAGTTTTATCATTCTATTATTTTTAAATTTAGAGACAACACGAGATATTGAAAAAAACTGAGAAGTGCCTCTCAGAAAAACTATTCAGTATAGGAAGAACTGATATAAGAAACCTCAATATCATATCTGTAGACCTCTCCATATTTACCTCAACTTCATATTTGTATGGGTTGAATGAAAAAATCTTAATGCGATTCACAAAATAACTACATCTTTTTACCAAGTATCCCTTAGAACTTATAGTTTGGAAAAAAATGGTTCTGACATTCAGACATGAAGAATTTATAAGGGTTTTTTCATCATCATCATCAGCCTGTTGCAGTCCACTGCTGGAAATAGGCCTTTCCAAATACTCGCCACTTTGATCGATCTTCGGCTATTCGCATCCAGCTCCAGCCAGCCCTCTTGCCTAAGGAACCCTAAACACATACTAAGTAATGATCTTCCACATTGTCACTCTTTCTCCGAAAGCCTAAAAGCAATCTAAAATTGCCAAACCAGTCCATTCACAAAGACCTTTAATCTTACACGTTTCGCTCAAACGTGAAAACCCTATTCAAATGCTAACTTCAAGAAAAACTCTTTGTGTTTTCTTTAGAAACTTCTTCAATGAAAGAAAACGGTCTAAACGAGGCGAAATACCCAAATCAGCAAGGTTGTTGACCCCAGAGGATAACAGGGCATTTTCTCAGATCACATGGACGACCGGACTCAGAAATATGTATGGAATGACCTTTCGCCCGCGGCGAATTAGGATTCAAGTCGGGAAGATAAGGGCATACTATTCTTTTGTCGCTTCTAAGATGAACGAGGTTTGAGAACTGGAACTTTTTACTGTTAACGGATGACAGTTCAATTAAATTTCTAGGATTACATACCTTTCAAAAAGGTAAAAAAAATAACACCGCCTTCAAAATAATCAAGATTGTTCTTGAATACCATCCAAACACAGACTAAGGAGAAGATTGTATCCAATTAAAGGCAACACACATCTTTTATACTATTCATAAAGAGATTAAATAGGCAACGACAACGCTTATAGGTAAACCGAAAAGGTGAAACACTTGCGCGATGTGCCCACAAACCTTCAAAAAGCGAGCGTATTCCTTCTTAAAAGGTCGGCAGCGCATTTGCGACTCCTCTGGTGTTGCGGGTGTCCATGGGCGGCGGTAATCACTTACCATCAGGTGAACCGTCTGTTCGTCTGCCCCCTATCTCATAAAAAAAAAAAAAAAAAGATGTAATCGACGTCCAGCACCATCTATTGGTAATCTTTGAAACTAATGTCACGATACGAAGTGAGGGCGGGCCACTAGTCGCTTCTAAAAGGGAGAGAAATCCTGATTCGTTCTAAACGCCCGGTTCGTTATAGGCTTTGTTTCCAGATGATTATTGTGAGTCTCCTACACTGCACTTACTACGGATAACCTCTTTACCTCACTTGCTTTGAGCAGACTGACCGACAAAATAACCGGGTCTTTTTAACCTTACACCGCTCATCTCCGGCCATTGACCCTTCGGATAACAAGGCGTCCCTTCCCGGACAACCCTTGAAATATGACGTGAACAGTTTTCGCGCGTCGGACACGGCGTCTTTATTAGATGCGTAAGGGTTAATATTATTTTTCGCCCTTTTAGGTACGGCTGTCTTGTGTAGAAATGTGTGGAGTTTATTTCTGCTGAGTTTAAGAGTCTGATAAATGATCTCAAAGACTAGAAACTATTTAGGGTAATTTATTACATTCGAGATATTCGTACTTACTTACTTAGTAACCTGGTTCAGCGAAACAAAGTGGATTTTCGCCTGCAAAACGAGACTCCGCCATTCTGTTCTGTCTTCGGCAACCTGTCACCAGTCCAGCCGTTGTAAGTGGGAAAGATCATTATGGACCTGGTCTGTCCAGTTACTTTGGGCGTCCAACAGATGTGCTTTCTTTGCAGCTCGATCTGACTCCATTCTGATAACGTGACCGACGCAGTCTAGGTGACTTTGTCTCGCCCATTACATTTGGTGCCACGAGCCGTTATTCCGTAGCCTCTAAGTCTCATTCTCGCATTTGGTCGGCCCCAGGATACTTATCATCATCATAATTTCAGCCAATAGACGTCTACTGCTGGTTATAGGCCTCCCCCAACGTTCTCCACTTAGATTGGTCCTGTGCCACCCGCGTCCATGGGACTCCCACAACCTTCACTAGATCGTCGGTCCACCTGGAGGCCTGCCACGGCTGCGGCCTCCTCCAGGATACTCGAAATGATATGTGTGTGCGTGCGTCGGTGTTTGTGTTTTTTCAAATATTTTATTATAATAATATAAAGCTAAATACATAAATATGTAAGTCAAATTATTTAAATATCATTCAGAGATAAGCTTTCATTAAAATGCAGTCTTTGTCAATCATTTTTGACAACAAGATCGTAATAATTTTCATTTAAAACTGAACCGCCATTTCACCTCGCAAATTGACTTTTGAAACTCCAAAATGAATAACAAGTAAACTGTACATCAACAAATTGAATTAAATCGCTTTTGAGAGTAAAAATGGTGCTTTACTTAAAGCTAAGGGCTGTCAAAACTAGGGGTTCATTAGCTAATTGAGTTCCTCCCCTTAGTATAAAAGACATAACGGGACGT
Source organism: Cnaphalocrocis medinalis (assembly GCA_014851415.1). Lineage (NCBI taxonomy): Eukaryota > Metazoa > Arthropoda > Insecta > Lepidoptera > Crambidae > Cnaphalocrocis > Cnaphalocrocis medinalis. The sequence continues at coordinate 885,158 of CM026289.1, read as the reverse complement.
GAAAAATACAGGCTAGGGTTGCCTGCTTGAGCTTTTTTTTATAATTTTCGTTGTGCAAATAGAAAAAATAAATACCGCGGAAAAGCCACGCTTCGTCATTGCTAACTTATCAGGAGTGATTGGTATCACTGACGAAACTGACGCGCAGCAGTAATTGCATTACTGTAATGCAAATTATATAATAGTTATCACAAGTGCTCTGCTATCCTTTGCCTCCGTTTCCCCGCAATGAGGCCTCTGGATAGATATTTAGATTTTCTTTATTGCACAGAAACAGAATACATTAGTGAAACAACAGCTGGATTGATCATTGCTTTGTTTATGGTTTATGTTTTATTGTTATGTCCTACGAAATATATATTTTAATTATCTTATGTCACCAGCATTTACATCCCAGGCCTAACAGTGATTATCAATTAAGTTACAAGCTACAAGCGATCCGACCGCCTCATTGTACTGTTTACTGTTGTTGTTTTCACTTATGTCATGTATTATATTTCTGTGTAATAAAATCTTAGTATCTATCTATTGTGTGTGTAATGCAGTAGTATGAATAAACGTATATTCAATCGTATACCAATGTATAACTTAATTTTCTTGGATAATGAGATAATGTAATTTGTTAAACTTTATCTGTTAAAACAACTGTTTGTTTTCCTAATAAAAAGAAAAAAAATATATGCAAATCTATCTATCTAAATAATTGATCTATAGAAACTCTGCCAACCCTACGAATTTTCGGGGTATTCCCCTCAACTCCTTCCCATCGGATGCGCCTCCGCAGCCGGCGCGGGCACAAAGCTATCGCTCCACGCTTGCTTGCCCTTTTGAATCACCTGTTAGTGGGGGCCGTTGCTATAGCACTTATTAAAAGTTTGCTGCAAACATTGGCTTTTTGATTTACCAATAGGCCTAGCGAACTTTTCACAGTTTGAAAATTAAAGAGCTCCTTGTATCGTAATGTAAGCAGAACTGATTTTTTTATGTGATGTGTGGCAGACGAGCAGGCTGATGATAATGGTAAGCAATTGCCGCCGCATATAGACACCTGCCTTTCAACCCCCTTCTCCTGGATTGGGCCTCCGGTGCCCTCACTCATTCGACGAAACACAGCACAGGCGCTGCTTCACGCCGGTGTTCTGTGAGGCGCTTGTAACGCCAACGGTGTTGCAGGTGTCCATAGGCGGCGATTAGGTGATCCGTCGGCTCGTCTACCACCTATATAATAAAAGAGTAGCGTATGCGTATTGTAATCAATTAATATTATAACTATAAAATATTAAAACGGAAATTAACGCGACGTTTTGCTAAGTACATACGAGTAGTATGCACTTACTGCTTGATGCTTCGGCTACGTTGCAGCAGTCGTGGTCATAAACGAACAAGTTGTTATCTGACCATTTGGTGAAAACAGTGATTTTAGTTTCATTGCCATAACACACGTCAATATTGAACTGAATAAAAAAAGTGTTTTTATCTTGATCTTTATGTTTGTTTCTCTGTCTGTACAGTGCCAAAACAAAACAAACGCGGTTGGTCAAGTGGGCATGTATCAGCGGGGGTGTCGTACCTGCGCCACAATAAACCACCGGGGCCGACAACCCGAGCGGAAGAGAAATATCGACTGCGGTGCTGAGGCGGGGCCAGGAGAAACGCGATGTGATAGGTACTTTAAACTCAAACCTTTAAATTCTGCCTATGCAGGGCAAAGGCGTCTAGAAATCAAGTCATCGCTACTATGATGGGAGTTATGGCATATCATCACGCTCGCCAAATGCGGATTGGTGATCACAAACCCGAGCTGTGTTCGAAGAATTCGTAATATAATTTATGCTCGAATCTTAAGATTACAGACCAGTACTTAAACCACTAGATTAACGAGGCATTATTTAAGAAACTTTATAGAAAACACGTGACGGCACACACACTGAAACACTACTACAGGGTGTATCTGTAAACATTTACATCCCTTTGATCGCGTCTTCTACCAACCATTCTGAAATAACATTTGTTTTGACTTTTGAAAATTTGAAAACAATAATTTCAACTTTTCATGCAAAGTCGGTCACGCGACTTGGTAATTTTGTACGGGAATCAAACATTTTACATTTTTATTATTTCATGGCAATTTTAAGAAATAGCATAAAGTTTAAATAACTGCCAATTATGCTTTGAGTATTTGTTGTTAACGAAGTTTACCTCTATAAAAAGATAGCGCAAATCGCGATTTTTCGGGCCCCACCACTAAAAGCAGTCAGATATTTATTGTCCAAGAAATGTGACAAAAACTACATTTGTTACGTGGATTTAGGAGAGTTGGATAAGTGTGCTGGACAAGTAAAAATTGTTCAAAGCAGTACGTAGCTAATCAACTTACTACTACAATTTTCCTGAGGCCAACCAACTGGTAGGTAGCCGACACGATTTAAAAATCTTGATGATCAAAGCACTTGAAATTTTTGAAAATAACGTTAATAGAGGTACGCAGGGCTCTATGATAGGAACCAAGTCATCGCTGCTATGATGGAATTCATCTTAATTATGATGATGATAACAAACATGAGATGTTAGGAAAATTTGAAACATACCTACCTACCTTTTCTACCATTTAATCTTAGGGGTTCGGTTAGTTTAATTGGCAGAACAGCCACCCGGTAAGTGGAGTGAGTGAGTTTGAGTTCCACCTGAACCCGCCGATGATTTTTAAGGCCATTATTTACTTAAGAATAAATTGAAAGACAAATAAAACAATTGATTTTCCATTGTGTCTGTGGTCTGGGCATTACGACCATAATAGAAATAAAGCTATACATGTACACCTGAGAATCCGAGACCCAGAAATCACGGTCCGGTACTTAACCATAACACTATACAGGGTGTATCTGTGAACATTTACATCCCTTTAACCACGTGTTCTACCAACCATTCTTAACAACATTTGTTCTTGACTTTTGAAAAATCCCAAAAGAAAAAATAATCTTTCCATACAAAGTCAGTCACGTGACTTGGTCATTTTGTATGGAGAGTCGAAAAATTTTTCGAAGAGTTTGGAACAGTTGTTGAACAATTGTTGTTTAGAATGGTTAATAGAACACGTGGTTAAAGGGATGTAAATGTTCACAGATACATCCTGTATAATATTAATAATAGTTTCAAAATTATCTCCCCAATGGGTTCTCCAACGAACCCAGTACACAAACCTTCCGTGTGAAGATTGGATGCAAATTGTCAGAAAGTCGTTGATTGTCGCAGTTAGTTCGCTCGCCGTCCCGGGTTCGAGTCCCGGCGGGGCCCGGTCGTAATTTTCCGCGAACTCGTACAATGGCGTCGTCAGCTGAATTTGAATTTCAGGTGCCTGAAGGTGTTTTTCCTTCCGTTTGGTAATAAGATTTGATTTAGTGTGATATGGTTCAGAATCTGTAAAGAGTATTTTCTTTCAGGCAAACTGGTAAGTATTGAAGTCGTAAGACCCAAAAAACCTTTAAAAGGCATAACACTATGTCTGGGCCTTATGACGTTAAATGAGACTGGGTGACCAACCTACCTAACCTTTAACCTGCTTTCTCCCTAATTGGGCATCCGGAACTCACACTCACTCGACGAAACACAGGGCAAGGTCTGCTTCACGCCGGTCTTCTGTGTGGCCATGGTGTCACTCCTGTCTAGCCGGCTCATTCAGAAAAAAATCGTGGAGACAATACACTGTCCCATAATACATATTTTGTATACAATTAAAATAAAATAATGAATGAATGCGCCAGACGATTACACCAATCAACCTGGTCTCAAACTAGGGCAGCCTCTGTTCTATATGTACCAGATGACGATAATTAACTGGGGGCGTCATCCCAGAACACCCAGACCCAAGAAAACTTAGAAATTGTAGTTTCCTAAATTGACTTCACCTTCAACCGTCAACACATAGCCACTGCGTCATCGAGGCCGTCAAATATATATTTTGTATGCAATTATACATAACTAGTGGCCCGCCTTCACTTCGTTTCGGGACCGTAATTTAGAAATGAACCAAGAGATGGCGCTGTGTCCATTACATCGCGCAAGTGTTTCGTGTTTTCGGTTTACCTATAAGCCTTGTCGTTGTCTATAGAAGCTATCTCTTTATAAATAGTATAGAAGATTTGTATACAATTATAGATATTTTGTATACAATTATACAATCCAGCAGCCCTGCACCTACACGCCGGCGCGCGCGCCGCCGCGACGGGATGTAGCTCCGGAATAAATCACCTCTCGTTGCGGGAATGCTGACTTGCGCTCTACGTGAACTAGGGACGAGACTGTGTCGAAAGAATCTACGTGAATGGGTTAAAAAGTAAATAATGCACATAAAAGTTTATCGATGGGTTCTTTTCTTTCTTTCTTTCAATTATAGGTACTAACCGAACCCAAAACTTTTTTTGGTATTATATTATATTTATACATATATTGTATTATTTATAAATATAATTTTATTTGTATTATGTATATTTTATGTAGGTATTAACTATTACGCATTTCATTAGTATACATAATTTAAAATACTGAATCATTTATATTACTTTAAGTTTCTCCGCGAAAACATAACCTCCTTTCGCCGCACCATCATTCTCTCTATGACCCAAAGGTTGACTGGTGGAGAATGCCTCCTGGCATTAAGTTCGCCTATTGTATTAATCTTTTAGTGCAATAAAGTTTAAAATAAAAAATAAATAATAACTAAGCTGGCGAATTTTGTAAAAGCTTAAATTCGTCATGAGCTGACATTGATTTGCATTATTAACATAAGAACAAATTGCAAAAAATCAATAACAAAATAAAATTATGGATAAAATTTACATTTTAAAATTAAGATGACCTCACTCACTCCGCCTGATGGTAAGCGGCCACCTATCACATGACAAAAATGTATAGGATGTTACTTTTCTGTTTTTATATGATCTTACACACCGTAATTTTTATTCCACAAGTACACGGATCACTTAATGGTAAGCGATTACCGCCGCCCATAGAAGCCTGCAGCGCCAGTAGAGTTACAAGTGCGCTGCCAAACTCTAACCCCTTTCCCCCGAATTGGGCCTCCAGTGGGCCGCAGACGCTACTTCACGTCGGTCTTATGTGAGGCCTTGGTATCACTCCGGTCGAGGCGGCTCATTCATGCCGAAGCGTGGCTTTTAAAGATGTAATTTTATTGGCCCACGGTTTTGAATGATGTCCAAATTGCCACTGCCTCACAGAAAACCAGCGTGAAGCAGCTCCTGTGCTGTGTTTCGCCGAGTGAGTGAGGATACCGGAGGCCCATCGGGGGGGAATAAAAGGTTAGCAGAGAACTTGTGACTCAACTGGTGTTGCATGTGCCCATGGGCGGCGGCAATTGCTTACCATCAGGTGATCCGCCTGGTCGTCTGCTACCTATCACATAAAAAAAAATATCGATGAATGTAAACTCGTCCCCGCCCTACGCTGCACTCCGCCGCGTCATCTAATTTCCGCGGCGCTCGGTCGCGTCAAACCCGCGTGACGCACTGCGCTGCCTGTAATCTGTCACGAGATGCAATTAATCGGATTTCTAATAAGTAACCTGGGTCTTAACATAAAATAGACGCAGAACACTTTGTGTGGGAGAGCCGAGCTTCGTCATGAATGGGCAGGGTCGACTGGAGTAACACCATGACTAGTTTGAAACCTTCAAAAAACGAGCGTATTCTTTCTTAAAAGGTCGGCAGCGGCCTTGTGACGCCACTGGTGTTGCGAGTGTCCATGGGTAGCGGTAAGCGGTAATCGCTTACCATCAGGTGATCTGTCTGTTCGTCTTCCCTCTAAAACATAAAAAAAATATTGGTGGTATATACAGCTACCATGTATGTTTACACAAAGGTTGTTGGTTTCAGTCCCACCTAAATGTTTTTTTTATTCAGTGTGCGTTATTCGAGAATTTAACACTAGATAATAATTTTTGTACGATTGAATAGCATAAATTAAAAGGTATCCACAAAATCCACGACATTAGTTTTGTAATCTTTAAAAAAAATCTTTTATCTAAGTTTAAACTTGTTTACGCGATGATGATGATGAAACGCGAAAGGCCCCAAATTCGATTCCCGTTCAAGTCCATTTAGGAAACGACCTTACTAATTTTTTTAAATAAAAAAATAGGAATACAAACATTCTAGGAATAAGTCGCACTAGGCAAAAACTTCTCCGCATAAATCTGTCACCCTTTAATTATGGACGTGGCATATGATACCCCCCATCGGAAGCACGTACGCCCCTAAACCTTGCCCCGGGACAATATCTCCTACGCGATATATTTGTAAAAACGCTTCTTGTAGTGATGCCAATCGAGGCGATGTTAGTCACTCGAGTCATTATTATTGAACACGGTTGGCAACGCACATGTGATTTTAAAGGTGTCCATGGGCGGCGGCATTCGCTTACCAGCAAGTGATCTGTCTTGTCGTCTACCAACTTTGACATAAAAAATAACAAAAAAATATTTTTTTATGTATTAGGCGGCATTTTATGAGATAGTTTTTTTCATGTCATATGGCAGACGAGCAAATGGATCACCTGATGGAAAACGATTGCTGCCGCCCATACATACCTGAAACACTAGTAGAGTCACAAGTGCGCTGCCAACTCTTAATCCCCTTTCCCTTTTGGCATGAATGAACCGACCGGCTCGACCGGAGACCCAGAGAGATACCACGGCCTCACAGAAAACCAGATTAAAGCAGCGCCTGCGTTGTGTTTCGTCGAGTGAGTGAGGATATCGGGGCCCAATTGGGGGGAAAATTGGCAGAGCACTTGTGACTCAAATCGTGTTGCAGGTGTCAATAGGCCTGTTTCCAATTTTTTTTTCTGATTTGTAATCAAAGAAGCTCTCCAAAGTAGAAACATCGGCAAAAGATTACTCTGTTAGCATGAATATTCTCCGAGATATCACCATTCAAAGATCACATAAAATAAACCTTGTCAAAACGCTCCATACAACGGCCCTGCCACGCTGTGACGTCACAGCGTGCTAGTTTGTGTTCATCACGGGAGACCTTTGTTCGATAGCTATATTAAATAATGCGTTTATGAAAATGGTTTCAAAAGAAAAGTTGCTCAAAATTGCATGAATTATCTAATTGTATATAATTATTTAGTAAATGTAATACTTTTAAAATCAAGTTACGTATCAAATTTAGATCTAACTTTAATTGACTGATGACAAAAAATATCAAACTAAATTCTTGTATATAGTTTTTTTTTACCGTTATTTCTCCATTTTATACAAAAAATCTTCCAATCTCTAACCTTGGAAACAAGCCTATTGCCGGAGGATGGCAAAACCGGCATGATTTACCAACAAGCCAGGGTAAATATCAGAAGTTGAAACATTGTTAGCGGTCAATGTTTTAAATCAAGCAAAGTCTAGTCGACATTAATTCACTTTGAATACAGTTTTCAATGTAACTCAAGTAAAACTTGACCCGCGGCGCATCACTAGCATCGCGATATATTAGTAAAAACGCTCCGTCTGTCCGTTTGTGCATTATTAAGCGGTATTATCGCGCACGTCCGGGGCGTTTGTCACGCGCCCCGCGCCGCCGCGTGTTACGCTCCTGCGCTGCCCACCACTAGCCGGGGTATTTGGATAGTCTTATATTTTTCAAATAAGCCGTAAATGTGTGAATGTCGGAATGTAGATTTCTACTAAGAAAAATATTTTTTTAGGGGCCGCGCATCTGCTCAAAACTGACATATCAGAAGTGAGCAGACCCGCGACTCAATTTGTAGCATACAATAGTACTCAGAAATTCATCTGTCAAGTATCTGAAAGTTGAAGTAAAAAAATAAAAAAATAGAAAGCAATAAAATAAAAATTGAATTTAAGTAGTTACAATATGGCACAGGCGACAACAAACATTTATTTAATGAGATGAGCTTATACGGCACTTTTAAAGAACATTATTTATATTCAGAGCCACGCTTCGGCATTAATTGGCCATCTTGACAGGAAAGATGTCACGGTCACATCCGGCGTGAAGCAGCGCTTGCGCTATGTTTAGTTGAGTAGGTGAGGGTATCAAAGGCCTAATTGGGGGATAAGGGGGTTAGGTTGGCAGCGCACTTGTGACACTCAACATCAGTGTGCTACAAGTATTTTTTCTACTGCATATTAGAATAGAATAGAATAGAAAAATATTTATTCAGCAACAATCTTACAGCTAATAACAATTAAATCTTAAAAACATACAAAAATTATCGTCACTCAAGGTCCAGCCTGAAAACCAGCGCTGCAGCAGCTGCCCGCGGCGGCTGCAGCATCATACTTAGGCTGTACCTTGTTGTCCGTAACTACCATGTTCCTTTATTTTGTCATTTTGTCTATGTGTAAATGTGTTGTGATCAATAATGTTTTCTTACTTTTACTCTTAGTAACCCTAAAAACGAATTAAATTAATTCCACAACAAATGTCATTGTTCCCAGAAGACATTGAGCGTAAATTCGCAAAAGTAAAGCATCATTTCACGGTCGCGGCGCACATCAGCATAAGTCCGACTTTGCATAATTCGCGCTGCAGTCCAAAGTGCAGCTCACTGGCCCCCGTCTGGGAACAAAAGCATTTGATGCGTCTAGTAATAGAATAAGATTATAACGGGATACTTCGTAGTCAGTGCCCAAATTTAGAGTATGATGGAGGAAAAAAGCTTCCGTTTTCTTGTTTGACTATGTTTCATATAAAAATAGACCAAGTCTTGCAACTCAGTTTTTCTACCGTAAAAAAGTTAACGTTAAAGAGACTGAATAAATTAATAACCGACTTGGTATAACATGGATCTCACGACTTTTTACGGTAGAAAAACTGAGTTGCGAGACTTGATATTTTGACAAGTACCTATTGTTTTTTATGGGATAAGTATAACCTGCCTGTTGGGTGAACATTAACTTTGATAATTACTTAAAAAAAGTACACTTATTATAATAATTTACGCCCAAAGACTATCATTCTATAATTTAAGATAATGAACATTTAGGTTAAATGCCGTCTCTGAGTGCGGTAGTAAGACTTTGATAGTGCACTACCAAAATTAGTAAAATTTGCCTCACGTAAAGAGGGTGAAGACATCGTGTAAAAAAGAGTATAGAGCATCAATGTAGGAATAGACAGTTTCCCCTGATAAGATTGGACGCAGTACTAAACGATTGGCACAGTAAGATCAATTCCAGTTATCCATGTTGGTACAGATAAAAATAAACTTTAGCTAAGGCATTTACAATGGGCAGTTTTCCTGCTGGAGCTGCAAATTTTTGCCATCCATGTACAGTGTAATACTACCAAGGTACTTATATCAAAACACAAACTTATCCACATTACTTGGATGCATTTTGTTCCATTGCTCATCGCATTCACCTTTCTTCACATACCATATAGGACACCACCTTTGTACCCAAAGGTTTTTTGATCTCCTATGGTATGACTTTATAAACTTAGTCCAAAAAGAGGCAGGCCTCTTCTAGTACTCCTAATACAAAACATTTTTGATACTAGATTCTTGGTGTAATTTGATTGGCGTAATTCTGTGCAATCTATTCCATTTCTTCGCTGTTTCCCGCTACCCTGTGGCAACAAGGCAACACTATCAACAAACAGAATTACCCACGAAGCAGTTTCGGTGTTCGAATAGATCCAATATACGGGTAGGGTAAAGCCCGCACTCCTCCGCCTCTCCATGGTGTATTTTTCAATTTTTCAAAATCCTCGCTGAGCGTTCAAATACAGTCTTTGTGCGTCACAAATTGGTTTCCGAGGTTTTCGACGAGTTGGTTAGTGCGATCCTTGTCACGAGTTTGGTTGTTTATTTCGATTTTTGTTGTTGACTTCGTTTTACAAATTTTGTGTCAGTTTAGTTTGAGAGCCATACTCTACTAGTTGAAGCGTTGATTGAAGCTATGCAACCTTCAAACTAGTAGGAAAAAGTGCACTCCTTTTAAGGGCTGGCCACAGACATGATTCTATTCGTGCTCATCAGTGTCAGGTTCCTATGTGATAACAATGCCCAATTAAGCACCTAGTTGTACTTTATTTGTTGAAATTAAAACTCACTAAAACTAGGTATTTTGACAAACAGACAGCAGAAGGCGCATGTTTTTATACACCGTGCTATTTTAACCGAGTCGCTCACTTGGGAAGATGAGTTTTTTGTTTTGACATTTAGCACATATTTTTTTATTATATTCGTTTTAATCAGTTCAGTTTGAAAAGTTCAGTAGAAAGGTTGACTGGTAGAGAATGCCGCTTGGTATTGAGTTCGCCTATTGTACGAAGTTTTGTGCAATAAAGTTTTAAATAATAAAATAGTCAGTGAGTATATAACCATGCTGATGTGATCATAGCCCAGTGGGTACCATCACTCCCGTTGAAATTTTATACGCACAAAAAAACGCCAAGTTCAACTTTTCAAACACAAATTAAAACTTGACTCTTTGACTGACAGGCAGACACTGCATTCGCCGCAGTCACAAAAAGCGCACGGAGCCGTAAGATAAATCGCAACAGACGCATCGGCGGCTAAACACATGCAAATGTATCCATTTGCATCAGAATGGTGAGTTTTCACTGCGCGTCCGCAGCGGACTTGTGCTTTGTTGTTTTACTATGCCTCCTCGGTGTAATAGTTAAGTATCTAAAGGCCTCGTTCACTATCTCTGAGTAAAGTTCATGTAATTTTCTTGTCAATAAAGTGGGTCCGGAGAAAATTGGCCCCTAGTTTTTGTATCGAATAAATTCTTTAAATTATTAACTAGGCCGCAAACAGGGGCCAGTTCCCTCCAAACCCACTTAAATTGAGGAGTAAATTACCTGAAGCTTTACTCGGAGATGGTAAACGAGGCCCTAAATCTCTAGTTTAGAGTTCATGGGTGTAAACAAAGCAAGCAATAAGAATACATACACGGTTGGGTCTAGCTTAGATTGATATCGAAGAGTTTGTTAACTTTGTCTAACGCCCCTGAGTTCATTGTATAGTCTGTCTCTGTCTTATGTCAAACTATACTGCACACTGCACGCTTGCATGAGTTTGTAGCCAAATCCGCCAACATATCTTGAAATCTTTGTTACAATATTTTTGTAACATTTTGTAAAAACATATTTCAAAATTCCAAAATTAAAAACATACTCGCGTGTAGTACATTTGAGTCGAGAATATAAATTGAATTACCTCATTTTCCTTCACCAACGAAAAAAAAACTCAAACCTAATCCAACTTATTACGAGGGACCCCCCAATCATCTTCAAACAACACTTACCGACATCTCGTAGGTCCCTTACAAAACAAACTTGGCCATTTGTTTTCATCGCACGTCTCCGAAGTTATAGAGTAAAAATTACCAGTTACTTAACTTTAATTTTTTTTCTCTTGTGCTACTTTTTATGGGAATGGTGACAAAAACCGCCTGATCCGTAAATTCAGGGTCAAGCGTAATGATACCACTGCCTCATAAAAGACCGGCGTGAAGCAGCGCTGTTTCGCCTAGTGAGTGAGGGTACCGAACGCCCAATCAGGTGAAAGAAGGGGTTGAAAAGGTTAGTAGGGCTCTTATGACGTCACTGGTGTGTATGGATGACAGCAATCGCTTACCATCAGGTGATCTATTAAAAATGAAAATAAAAATATTTTATTTCAACAAAAAGAGAATACGAATTAATAGCATGATTTACCTTAATAACATGTGCTTTATCAAAACTTGTTGCTAAGGTACTAGTCATCCAGTGAAGATTAACTTTGGTCTTTACACTATAGGTTTACTTATCACATTAAAAAATCAAAATAGGGTTGACCTGAAGCCACAATTACTGAAACTCAAACCACTGCGCTGCGGTCGTCAAAGTCTATTAGGTACGTAATGAAATGAATCAGCCTTTACACTGTCCCAGTGCAAACGAACGCCTCGATCATAGAAACCAAGTCATCGCTACCACTCATAGTAGCAATTGATCTACTGAAAATCTCTATACTACGTCATACTTCGACGGGATCCCAATCCCGCGCCAATCCCGCGTCGATCCAACCCTAAAAGTGGGAATGTCAAATTTTTCCGCCGAACTAATGCGGATCCTGGAGATGCTGTATGCAAATTCGAAGCTGGGAGATATGAATAACAAACGTTTAGGGATGTAGAAGGTGTAAAAAATGTGTAATAATATCGATGATTTTTATATTTGCTGCAAAACGATTTGCATTATAATCGGAAAAATTGGATAGCAAAATCGAACGCCTTATGTAAATGAATGTTCGTTATTGATTTGGATGGGTTATGCAGTTTGACAGCAATGTCGAACCTAATAATTATGCAGACTCAAATGAGTAAACTGCGATTTCTTGAGAAATTACCGAAAACTTTCTAACTCAAATATCTGAGAGATTTTAGTATTTTTAAAGAAACATCGGAATCCATAATATTGTTATGTGTAATAAGGAAATGAAAGGTCTAATTATAAGGAAGATCTCTCATTTTTTATGGGGTATGTGAATGTCATAAATTAGAAGTGTCTTATAATACTTAGTAGGTATGTACTCGTAGGTTGGTATTTTGCAAAACTTGTGGCGGGATACAGCTCAGCGCTGTTTTTGTTGCCGTTGTCGTGACGTGAGTCGGCTCATTCATGCCGAAGCTTAGCACTCCAACGGTCAAAAATATATATGTACTATATATTTTTTCCCTTAACAGTCATGTAGGCATCGCTACCTCTACACTAGTAAGCTTCTCCTATACTCATTAACCTTTTCGCAAAACATAACTTTTCCCATACATAGTGAAACGTCTACTCATCAATATTCACACAAAATATTCTGGCTCAGGTGTACGCTAGGCTATTTATGTATGAACTGTATGAAAGCGAAACGAGACGTCTACGCCTGAAATATGCATAAGGATATCTCAAAGAGCCGGAAAAGGAATAGTTTTTTAGGGTTCAGTTCGTCAAAAGTCAAAGAGAAGAGTGCACTAGCTAGAAACAAAACCGAAGAATCATCTAGATCAGTGATTCTTAACCGGTGGTCCGCGGACCACTGGTGGTCCCTGGAGGCATTCCAAGTGGTCCGCGAAGACATCGTAATTAACAAGTGACGTGATGAGTCCGGTCAATACAACGCAAACGGCGCCGCGACGCATGTCCGAAGTATGTGGTCCCTTTTTTTTTTTTTTTGTTCATGCAGAGTGAATGCCGCCTTATGCACATCCGGCCGCTGGGAGACGACCAGGTAGTGTGGGGCTCTTCCCTGGATTGGGCCTCTGCTAATCAGAAGCCGTTCAAGGGCATACCCACTAAACACTCTGCGACTTTTCCCGGCAAATCCAGGCTCGGGGTGGGAAAGCGGGAAATAGGACGAACCTCATCACCGCAGACCCACCCATGGACAGCAAGGCACGCCAGCACGGCCTCTTTCCGACCCCCGGGGCTTAAAGCCCCCAGAGCAGCTCCCACTGCCCAAAGCCCTAACCGGGCGGCGCCGCATCGCTGGATTGCGATACGGGCGTCGCGGGCATGGGCTCCTGGCAGAACTCTCCACAAACCCACACCCTGCTGGCTGCAGGGCAAGGTGGGGGAGAGTGCCTGCAGGCTTCCAAAAAACTGCCCCACCAGACAGCACCCGGGCCGGCTACGCTGGATTGCGTAGTCGGTCGCTGGGCGGAGAGGTGGGGTTAGCCGGCCTTTGCCGCATCCCACTGGCTGTGGGACGTAGCGCAGACCAGCAACTAAAGACCCCCACAAAAGATGTGGGGGGTGGCGCCCGAAGGCGCCCCACTCGGTGGGGCCCACGTCAAGGTGCGCCCCAACTGGAGGAGATCCTCACAGGGCGCCGGACAGGGCCCCGGCCCAGACAGAGCTGGGCCTCAAAGTGCAGCTGTCAGCCGTCGGGTAGCAATATGGCGATAAGCCAATTGCTACCCGCCGTTGCCCAGGGACACCAGGACCCCTCCGGTAGCAGTTCCAAACAGAAAGAAAATACTACCGGGGAGCCCACACGAGGAGTCGCCGCACCGTAGTCTAAGTATGTGGTCCCTGACACGACAGAATTTTGGTAAAATGGTCCCTCATGACTTAAAGGTTAAGAACCACTGATCTAGATGAACTAATAAAGCAAAGTCATCTTAGAGCGTATTAACTTAATGCCTATTGGAATTTTGTGCAATACAGTTTTAAATAAATAAATTGGTAATGTGTAAACGCTTGATAAGTGATAGAGAAACCAAAATAGAGAAGAATGGCGACTTGTTCTGTCAGAGGCCTTGGCTTCTGACGCAACAAGTGGATCTTAATCCACTACAGGTCGCTTAATTATCAGACTAAGTAAATAAAATAAGTGTAAAGCCCGCAATTGTACTTATGTCTAGGTACAATCATTTTTCTTATATTTCTTTTTTCTAGTCCGCGAGACCAACTCTCACTTGGCCAAGTTTTTTATAACTTCGAAGACGAACAGAAAGATTGTGTGACTAAGATTTGATTTACAAGTCACGCCAGGGCTTTGGAAACCATTAAAAGAAAAAGGGATTCATGATGACATAGTTAAATTGTCTTGCAAGTAAAAGGATCGATCAACTGATAGAACCGATAATCAAAATGAGGTCAGATACGCAAATAAGACGATTTGGGAGGGCTTATAATGGGCACCAAATAATATGTGGACTAACAAGTCAAAAATATTATATTGCCATTTTTTTATATTGAGGACAGTCAAGATGACCGCTCCGCCTGATGGTAAGCGGCCGTGAGATCCAAATATGAGATTGATAAGATTAAGTATAAATATAAATTCACACAACATTTCATATAATGACATGACTCCGAATTAAATAGCTTAAGCACTTGTGTTACAGATATCAGACAGAGTAAACACAAAAATAATACTTACCTAAATACTTAAACATATTGCACCCAGACACTGAAAAAACACAAGACGTGGTCATCACACGAATGTTTGTCCAGGGTGGGGATCGAACCCAACACCTTTGGCGTACGAAGCAAAGTCATTACCGAACGCACCATCCAGCTATACTGCATTCTTAGATACAGCTGTATATGTACTTTTGTCAGTTAGGCATGTCAAATTAACTGAATTTTATGACCTTTTTGACCGTGGTAGAGTTAGTCTTCAGAATATTGGTCCGGTTCGACTTCAAAGGAAACCGGCGAAATGAAATATGGCAGCTACTGCTACGAGTCTACTTAGATACAAATATTATCCTTCCATGCACCGAAGAGTAAAAGAAATCTTAAAATAGGTATTTCACGTACCCCAGTGAATGGATGCACCGCAAGGTTGGAAAATTGAATTTACCTTGCGTGAAGTGGTTTGCCGATTGGTACACGGATTTAAAGTTGAAATGACATAACTACCTATGCAACTTCTTCTTACTTCAATGTAAGTTATCCTAGAAAAACAATAAAAACAGACCTTTATACGATGACTCCCATTATTTTAACCTCCTAAACAACTACTTCTTCATAAAAGTAAAAAGTTGTTGAATCCAAGATACAAGAACAATTTAGCAATAAAACAATATAACAGAAATCTTTCTTAACCTTCATTAGGGAAAGATCGAAATTCATCGTGTTCGCTAAGAAAATTCGTCCAAAATGTCCTTTACATAATAGGGTTCGACCTTTGGACACCTTTTCCCAATAAGAAGGTAAAAAATAATGACTTTTGAACAGTCACGTCATGAAGGGATCGGTTTTCGAAGCCTTGTGTAATGATGAAGATATTTAAAGGGAGTTTCAGTTATTTTAGGAAGCTGGCTTTTTTGCGCAAGCGATAGGTATCTTGGTAGGTAGGTATCATTACATTACATACTTCACGATTCATTTAATGGAAATGCTACTTAATGACCTGTACTCGATCCAAGTTTTTGTATGTGACGTAAAGCTCTTTGGAATTCAAGAAGTAGGTAGTGTTCACCATGAAACTGACTTTTTTTTTAAATCAACGTGTCTTTCTAAACACTTGATATTGGCGGAATCACAAGCGCAGTCTTAAGTCCATCAAAACTAAAAAAGAAGAAGTCGTGTTAATGTTTGTACACTCTAGTTAAAGTTTAAAAACTGAGGTTTAACAGCCGCACTGAGAGTCTGTTTGTCACTTATGACTAAAATAATAACTCAATTTAGCTTCGGTAACCCAAAAGATAACATAAATGAATGATGAAATGACAATTAGAAAAGAAATGAAATTTGATCTACAAAATTAATCTTTTAAAACTCACAAAACTATTAAAAGTAACCAGGATGAAAATCTTGAATAACTACAAACTTTCAAGAAAGTAGCAAACAATATTATCGGAAGATGAAAACTGATCGTTCAGTAAGTGAATAAATAACAACAAAAAACAGTCAAGTTTCAGTAATAAACAGCTCTTAGCGGAAAACTTCACACTTGGAAGTGTTGTTTGAGTCTTAAGAGAACCCCTACCAAGACACTATTGAAGTTTGAAATCGAAACTAAAATTAAAAGTACTTAGTAAAGAAGATAACATTGAATGGTTGTACAGAATGTTATGATTTTAAAATCGTAAATAAACATAATCCAGCCTTTATGTAATCTATGTTTTGCATCATACATGTGTGTGGAGTAAATCATAGATTACATAATGACACCGTGGCACCACAGTGGCACGTTAAGAAGATGACAATAGAAAACTATTTGTATCAATGGTAATTACAAAAAACGGTAACAATAAGTGCACATTTAAATGTAAAGGCAATTATTACTTATTGTTTTAAATTTTTCTTTTTGATTTGAATTCATTCTTATTAATTTCTAAAATATTACTCCTATTCTCACCTACTTATAATAAATGTTTCCTTTTAACTTTGTTGCAAGAACCGCTTCTGAAGCCAACTTCTGTGGTCAACTTTCAAATAGTTATTTACGGGATTGATACCATATAGGTACCTTATTTTTAAGTTTCCAATATTTGGGCATTGTATCAAGCGCCATGGTCACGGTGTAATAATTATTTCCAAATATGATAAGCCATTTCAGAAAATCCATCTTCTTAAAACACTATTCCAAATTCTTGTAATATCTTCGTCAGTCTTACTTTAGACTTGCTAATTAAGTCCTCAGAAGGAAATCTGATCAAAGAAACTCAGTACATCTCAGAATACCCTGCCTAGGTAAACTTAATTACTACGCTGGCTCAGCGACCCGAAGTGGATCTTGGCCTCCGACACGAGAAGTCGCCACTCCGCTCTATTCTCAGCCGCCTCTTGCCAATCCGCCTATCGCCTACTATCTATTACCTAGGTAAAACATTTGCAATATTTCAAGAAGTATTTCCCCGACGTTCGTGGTAGCATTCCCGTCACAAATACACTCGCCGCAAGCGACTGTCCCCAACAGGAGGACTGTAACTGTTAGCGAAGTTGTTCGTTAAGTTTTCTTTGCAAGTTTAGTTTGAGTGTTGCCGTCTTTTACGAAAAAATAGAAAATAAGCTTCACGTTGAACGAAGAGGTAGAAGTTGAGGTAAAAGTGTTGGTTACAAAAAATGTTGCTAATAATAGAAATGTACTCAAAAGAGTACAAAGAGACTCATATTTAGTCCGCTGCTGTATCAGAGTACCTAATCTTTACACATCGCAAAAAATCTTCCTCCATTTCAGCATACTTAACTCATGATTTTGACAATAAATAGGTTTTTTTTGTGATAGGTGTCAGATGATGGGACGGATCGTCTGTTGGTAAGCGATTGTCGCCGACCATAGACTCCTGCAAAACTAGTACGAGTAGAGTCACAAGAGTACGCTGCCAACCTTTTACCCCCTTTCCTTTCCAATTGGGCCTCCGGTACCCTCACTTGCTCGACGAAACACCAAGCGCAAGCAGGCACGACTGCTTCACGGCGGTCTTCTAGGAAGCCGTGGCCTTCCTATTAAACTAACCTAATCATCATCATACTGCAGTATTTCCAGGATTGTTTGTTTTCTTCTTACCATTTGTCCTGTCATTCGTCATCGTATCATCGACCATCCTTTCATTAGGTGGTCACGTCATTCTTTACACAATCCATCTCTTTTCGGCCGTCTTCTGTACTCCACACATCAACATTCATACCCATCACTCTTTTAGTTCCTCTCTCATTACATGGCCATACCAGACTATTATCATCTCAACTAACCTAATATCAAGCGAATATTCGTCGCCAATTATCAAAGCGAATACAGCAATTAGAGCCAAGCTAATTGCCCACTTGTGGACGCGGAGTCAGTTCCGGGGCGACCTCGTTACGCCCCCGGAGTTGCTTGCGAAGCAGCCAACTAGCTTAGACTAACTTGCTGCGTATCCTCATCAAGATCTAACCGCTTCTAAGTAATACAGTATCTCATCATCAATCTCAATCTTTAACTCCGTTTTCTACAAACCATTCAGAATAATATTTGTTTTCTGACTCTTGGAAATTGATATGAAAAAATGTTTCATAGAAAGTCGGTCACGTGACTTTATTGTGCATAGGGAGTCGAAAAAAATATTGACGAATTTGCAAACGTAGAAAGAATGGTTGGCAGATGTAGCAGAAGACGTGGTCAAAGGGATATTAAAAGTGTTCATAGATACATCCTGTATGGGTATCTTGTTTAAGACTAGTTGAAACCCACGGCTCCACTCGGTGTTTAATTTGCTTTAATAAACTAAAACTAGGCTTACTTAAATTAACTTTGGTTTATGGATCTAAGTATGATTTTATATTGGGGGTATAAGATCCCGTAATCTCTTTTCTATTTTAATTTAGTAATAAAAATTTCTAAACGCACTCATTTAAAGCCAAAAAAATAAACCTACAATACGGAAAAAGCAATGTTTGTTTTGTAATTTTTGTGTTCTTTCTGCCTGCCAAATAATATGAAAGAAGAAGCTCTGAAGTTCCAGCTATCTACAAATTAGACCACATAAAAAATCCTTTGCTTCTAAAAACCTCATTACGTTTTCCCATTCGCCCCCAAGATACAAAACACACACTTGACCGGCTTTCCCGGTTAATTTCCTATCAAAGGTCTGGACCTATTTAATTAGAGGAAGAAAATCGAGTAGTGATGTGACTGAGCCAAAAAAATTGTTTTGAGTGACAAAAAAAAGTTCGACGAGTCGCGGGTTAAGGGGAGAGGGAAACCTCCAATAAAACGAATGAAAGTTAGCGATCATAATTATTAAAACCCTTGATATATGATAGCCAATTTAAAAGAAGAACAGGTGCTTTCAATGTACAGACGCAAGTTTTATTTATGTGATAGATGGCAGATGAAACAGACGGATCACCTGATAGTATGGTAAATTGGTGATGATCGCAACACCAGTAGAGTCACAAGTGCGCTGCCGACCATTTAACCCCCTTTCTTCCTCCGATTAAGCCTCCGGCACCCCCACTCACTGGGCGACACACAGCGCAGACGCTTCACTTAGGTCTTTTGTGAGGCCGCGGTATCACTCCTGTCGGGCCGGCCCATTCATGCCGAAGCGTGGCTCTTCCACGCATGCAGACGTATTCAGGCATTATTTTCCACCCATTACCATTTGTCCTGGGCCAAACTTGTTACTGCGTTCTGCTATTGCTTGCTCTGTCGAAACAACTAAAATCACTCAACTGACTCAGTTAAGCAAGTCACTGTCGCTTCACTAAACTCAAGACGCATCTGAGAGCATCGCTCTTTTTAATTCAACGAGTAAACTCTGCAAGGACCCTCGAGGATCCTCGGGGGAGCGATTTAAAAATATTCCGACGATCGATGTGGAAATAGGTGAACGTGTTTGAGGAGACTGTAATGAGAGCGTCTGTACTTTTACCGTGGAGTTGCTGACTGTACTTTTCCTGTATTTGAAGTTGAATTGCAACTTGGCCATGTTTTACTTTTCAAATGGAGAAATATTATATTTTATTATTTTATACAGTAAGGCGCTAATATCGTCGCGGTATCTAAGAGAATAAGAAACTAGATCAACAAGGTTCATCTGGTTACCTTGTTGATCTCGTGTGCTGGAGCGAAATTTTGGGGTCCAGATTTCGATTCCCAATTCGAGCAAAAAGTATGTTTCGATTTTTTTACATAGCTCGTGTTTGTGATCAACAACTGACCTGACAAACAATTTTAAAATACTTGCTACGACGACTAACAGTGCTACAGCACGCTACACTGCTACAACTGCTACGACGACTACGATGCAAGGTGTCACTCTTACTACGAAATAAATTGATTGTGGCGACATTATGCACAAAATAAATTCTACAAACTAATATACAAGTGAATTCGACTTTTAAAGATGCAATACAATATTTTTTACACGTGACAAGGAACAATAATGTTAATTATTGCTAAAAACATTCACATATTGTCGCCACAATCAGTGTAAACAGGTTGGCGGCGCTAGTCTCCTCATTGTAGCCCTAAAACGGGCCGTCACATTCTCGTATGATGGAGAGTGATGATAAAGTCTAATAAAAATAATAATAAAACTTTAGTGAAAATCATCAGAACAAAATACTTTTACTCTATTTATTAAACTAAGTAAGCAAATTTAAGTTTGTTGCCTGAACTAGGAAAAACCCTGTATCTCAGGCAAAAACAAAAAGATACAGGGCTTATTAACAAAATATTTTTTTAACAATAAACAAACATAACATTAAAATAACAGAGCTCTAACAGTAAATCACAAAAGTACCTAATCTTATGATGCGCATGTAAATAATGTAAACTAAGAAACTAAATACAAATAAACCTTATTGACCCAGAATAACAAATTTGATGAATGAAAGTCTAGAATGAGTGTGCTTGTTTTTCGCTAATTTAGGATTACTTCCACAAGTTGGATTAGTAAATCACACAGACATAATAATAATTGAACAAGTTACACCCGAACCATATTAAAGCGCCATTAATTCTCGACCCTGCCTCTGAAGGCGCTAATCTAAGACGCAAAGAACTTGCTGAGTATTAATATAACTTCGGAATAGACCGGGGTATTTGGAGTTTTCCCGAAATTCTCGGCTGAGGATCGCAGATAAAACAAGTAGCCAAGTTGTTCATGATTATGTAGTTAGTTGTGATTTTGCAAAGTGACAGAGCTATAAACTACGGGATTATAAACTTGTGTATCAAATACGGATATCTCCCAAATCTCTGAAGCTGTAGAAAATAATAATTAATTCATATAACATCTCATACATTGACCCTGACTCTGTGTTAAGCAGCTTGAGCATTAGTGTTAGTAGCTCAGTACTTATATAAGAACGAACGTGATTTTTTTATTTGATAGGTGGCAGACGAACAGACGAATCACCTGATGGTAAGCGATTGCCGCCACCCATAGACATCTGCAACACTATTAGATGCACAGGTACACTGCCTTTAACCCCCAATTGGGCGTCCGGTACTTTCACTTATTCGAGAAAACACAGCGCAGGCGTTGCTTCATAACGGTATTTTGTGAGGCCGTGGTATCTCGCGACCTTCACTAATTGACGGTCTAACATACAGTGGGGCTGCTACAACTGCGACTTTTTGTACGCCTCCATTCAAAGACCTTTCGACCTAACGGTCGTCTGTTCTCCTTGCAATGTGCCCTGCCATTGCCACTTGAGCCACGCAATTTTTCGGCTATGTTAGGGTTTAAAGGTCAAAACTACAATTTGTGGTCTTGATGACCACATAGTTATGGTAGTAAGAGTCAGCCCTACCAGTACGTCGGTTCCGTTACATTTGCAGTAGGAACATGGCTAGCAAACGAGCTAAGTTGTCTCGGTCGGCTTTGAGTTGTGAACTTTCATACACATGGAAATTGCCCCGCTTACAATTTGGTGAGAAAGTCCAGGGGAGAAACTTGGAACAGCCACGCAGCGTTTTATTATAAGAAGATTTTCCTTCAGTGGTAATGGCTGAAGATCAGTGGTTTGCTCGTTCAAGTAGACTTTATTTTTATTTTATTTTCTTTGAGACAACAAACAATTACAGACAATTAATAAAAGACTTTTAACTGAACCGTTACTATTTCACATCACTGCTGCATACATGCTTCATTATTATTTTTATAAGCCCTTTTGGATCTTTGTATGTCAAAACATACATCTATGCTGCTCTTTATGTGGGTTTTTTGATGCGAATAAATATATATCTATCTATCTATTTCGTATAAGCAGATCTTTGAGAGCTGCGAGTCGGTGACTGGCGTGAAATTACAAATTTTCGGGACTAGTAGATGAGTCTTAAGGCACATTTTGGGTAGTTTCACCATTGGAGTTAGTAAAAAAAAAGTATCAGCCTATAGGTATACTGTCCCACTACAGAGCAATACTCTCTATCATAGAAATCAAGTCATCACAACTATAATAAGATTAGGCTTAAACACCACCATAATCTTGGGACCGGGCTAAAGTTTGTTTCGAATTTTTCGAACATAGCTCAGGTTTGTGATCATCATCATCATCATTAGCAACCCACGCTCGTCCACTGCTGGACATAGGTCTCCTCCAATGCACGCCACCGCTCCCGATTTTCGGCCACTATCATCCAGCTCACTCCAGCCAGTCTTCGAATGTCGTCATCCCATCTTGTACCAGGCGTCCAAAACTACGTCTAGGTTAGGTTTGTGATAAGGTAAGCTTTATTATTTTCGGTGCGTTTCTTCTCGCAATAGCCTCCCGTGTGTCCCCACCACACAAAGACCGCGCACAATACACCACTGGTTAGGCTAACGAGACACTCGTGTGTTTCCAACGGAATTAAGAAACTTGAATACTAACTACTGAATACACTTTAAACTTTAACGGAACAAGAATACATTCATTTTCAAGGGACTCTTGAAAAATTTGCTCCCGACGGGGAAAAATTCTTAGGGCTATCAGAAAAATTTAAAATGGTAATGTTTTTATAGATTTTTTGCCTCTTGCATATTACAACACTCATTCTACAATTATAACCTTTGAAACTTGATAAACTGCGATAAATATTTTTTCATTGGTACCTACATTTTAGTTTTCTATATTTTTTTACCGTGGGAGAGCCACGTTTGAGTAATGGGCCGGCTTGACCGAATTGATACCCGTGCACAAAAGGCCGGTATGAAGTAGTGCCTACGCCGTGTTTTGCTAAGTAATTGAGGGGCATCGAAGGCCCAATCAGGGGGAAAGGGGATTCAAAGGTTAAACAGCGCACTTGTGGTGACGTCACTGATGTTGTGGGTAACTATGGGCGGCGGCAAGCGCTTACGATCAGGTGATCTGCATGTCTGCCACCTTTGACAAAAACAGAGATCCATAAAAGCATATCCATTCATCAGTCCCATAGACCCCTTATAACAAAACAGACCCAGCGACAAATTAAAAAACTGAAACAAAACGCTCACACACCGTCCCGTCTAATTTATTGGTATTTTTTAATTAAACACACCAAGATAATAAAGCTACGGTCTCTTTACGTCCAGGATTACGTCGGTAAATTATGTTTACTGTGCTCGGAAACGCGTACGAGATAACTTTGTACTTGGTAGGACCACAGTATAAAAATCCTAATATAATAAACGTTTCAACGAACGCTTTTTTATGTAATCTTTTAGGCAAGTGCGTAACATCATCTAAAGCTCACTATTTCATCAGTCTTTAATGGGTTCAAGTATCAACATAAAATAATCAACAAATAAGGTGGAAAACAAAAACAGAAGGATCATAACGCCAAAGGTCGTGGGTTCGATCCCCACCCTGGACAAACATTCGTGTGATGAACACTTGTGTTTGTTCAGTGTCTGGGTGTTATATATGTATTTAAGTATTATATTTGTGATCCTCTGTTGTCTGATATCTGTAACACAAGTGCATAAGCTACTTAATACGGAGTCAGGTCAATGTATGAGATGTTGTGTGAATTTATTATTATTATTTGAAGGTTTATTTGGGTCATACTACACCCTCGGCCACATCATGATTTACCACCAGGTGAGATTGCGACCAAATTTTTGGCTATTCATATAACAAAAAAAGGTAAGCAATAGCCGTCGCGCGTAAACACTCGCAACAGCAGTGAAGTCACAAGTATACTCTCAACTTTCCATAATAGATTTACCAGTATTATAGGTAACACATCAAAAAGATTTAACCCTATTAATGGGAAAATCTAATAATAGGGTAACCTTTTTAATAAGCTTAACCCTAAAAATGGATTCTCTGATATCTGCTACCGTGTGTAATTGACAAATGCATTGCGAATTAAGAATGCGCCTTTGTGCCCGTCAAAATATGAAGTTGAGTTACTGAAAGTCATTTTACTGTGCAGTGGTGGTACTAAAACGCGCCGTATCTAGTTCAGTAAAAGTTTAGTTGTTTTAAAATGTTGATGAAAGAGGCACGACGGGGAAACGCTTTTACTATGGCCAGATGACCCACGGTTACTAACTTTTATCTTATTTTAATAATGCTGATACTCATATAAACCTGAATTTTGGCTAATGTTATGGGTACAAACGGAAGACGACGTTCACAAATTGAAACGATTTAAAATCCTCTCTATCATCTTAGCGTCTGATTTCCAGTTGCTTCCAAAGAGCCCGTGTACGGTTAGACTTTGATTCAGATTTTAGGATCAAAGTATACAAAACTTCCAAATTTCTTCAATCCATTCTCATCATACTGTCAAACACATTAAGTCGAATATCAATTGAGGAAAGACAGGATGTGGTAACCTGATGTGTGGCTGTCTGTACATTACCCAGTATCTAAGGTCTTCAGCGTCACCTAAGAGATAGGAGCACTTACGTTATTGTACCTTACCTATTCATACCTCACCACTGCCGTCGTTTACGGCCGACGTGACAGCTCGTCACGTGAATATTTAACTGGTGTCACGCATCACGCTATCAAGCATCTTGGGGACAATAATGTTTGCAGCTGTGTTGCTGAAATTACTATTTGGAATTGGGATACTGTCACTATGTTAGTAAAACCACCACTGCCTTATAACACAGTGGTTAGTAGGTCACACCAGAGCGCCGGATATGGAGCTTCGGTTAAGAAAATTTGTGGTATTGTTGAGGGTATACAATTTCGCTTTAGTCTCGATCCAGTCGTAACCGATCGAAATTAATAATAAGAAGAAATTAACTTGTTCTTATAATTTAATAAGCAAAATTGTTTCTGCATAATGTAATGTTTGCTTTCGACGGAACAATATTGACCAAGCTTCTCATTATTCCTTAAATAATGAGAAAAACAAACTCATTCGCAATACCATGATAGGCGTTATCAAAAATTTACATCTGCGTAAATATTTCACTAATTAGTTTATAGCCGTTTTTGATTTCAATTATCTAAGTGTTGTCTTTTGCGCTAAGATTCAGTGCCACAATAACAACATAAACACACACATAAACAATTGGTTTTTTACCAATCAACACGTCCATCTACGACCAGAGTGGAAATAAAACTTACGACTTTTGAAGTGCGTAAAACGTTCTTCATTCTACCAAATGCACCATCAGACCACACAACAATAGTAAAAGTACAAACTTGCAACTACCCAAACCGTAGTTCAGACAATGCCAACCACCTTATTACACTACGACCCCTTCAAAAAGCTACTAATTACAAGAACAGTTGCCAGAATTCCCTCACTAAGGTGAAATTAGTAATTTGGGTCTCATAGTGGAGTAATTAACTGTTTGTAATCACCGTTGTCAGGATAGTGAGGTGTCAACGCCGGATCATGATTGGCGTTGCTCTATTAAGTTTACGAGACTTGTAGGCTTAATAGAGCAACCAATCGTGAGGCGTTAAAGTGGAGTGATGTCACTATCGTCGTCGAGTTAAGTTTACAAGTAAAGTGACGTGTTACAATCGACGCGGCATTAAATTTACGTGTGAAGTGATGTTTTAGACGTGCAATAATAGTAAGCTTGCATCTTAATGGTGTATGTGTTTGATTTGGACAGAAAAATGCGTAATGCCCAATAAGTCACTTTACTAATTAAATATTTGTTAGTTAAAATACGTATTTTCTTATTTATCATGATACTGCTTTACGGCAGCCATTTTTAATGTAATGTTCTTATATTTGGAAAAGGGTCGCAGAGATATACGAACAGATGGGCAGACAGGCATGACGAATTTATAATGGTTCCGTTTTGTGCCATTTGGAAACCCTCAAAATGCAACAAAACTTTAGACAACCTGTTGAAAGCTGACCATGCACCCAACAGTAACGCAGTTCGTGATATGACGTCATAGACGCGCATGCAGCCCGCTGTCCGCTGAATTAATTCACTGCATTCGTAAAGTTGGACGCGAGTTAAATTGGACAGTTAACTGTTAAAGTCGATCTGCATTTGGACAGCTACTGACTCCTATGCTCTTCAGTTTTGGAGCTATAAAATGTGAAATTGTTCACAAGCTTCTTCTATTGAATTGTACTTAATTTTGAAATGTGCAGGTATTAGCTATCATATTTGTGTTAGTGCGTGGTCAAGTGAGTAAATTTTGAGTTTATTTTATGAGAAAAAAAGTGAATAAAAATGTGTGTATCATAATCGTAAGTCTGATAGTATCCACTGCTGATAAGTAGCCTCCAATATACTTTTAATTTTCCAAAACTTGAATTATAAGAATTGACTTGCAACGTAATAAATCTAAAGATTGTATTGGCAGCATTCAAGTAGTAATAATATAAGTATATGGAATATCACTTTCTTTTTTTTATGTGATAGGTAGCAGACGAGCAGGCGGATCACCTGATGGTAAGCAATTGCCGCCGCTCATGGACACATGCAACACCAGTGGAGTCACAAGTGCGCTGCTAACCTTTTATCCCCTTCCCCCCCGATGGGCCTCCGGTACCCTCACTCACTCGGCGAAACACAGCACAGGAGTGCTTCACGCCGGTTTTCTGTGAGGCAGTGGTATCACTCCATGAAGCATGGCTCTCCCATAATTAAACTACTTTTTTTTTTAGTTAGGATTTGAACGTTGTTACCTTTTGCCACAGAACAATATAGAGCTTTTGCTTACCATCAGACTAACCTGAACCATTACTGAAATAGAACTGAGCCAAATAGGTATTTAAGAGTTCCAAATTACTTCATTAATAAGTATTTTTCTGGAGCTTAAGCTACTTTCGTAACGTCACTGAATAAAAAATGGCAAAGTTCTCAAACCAACTCACCCTTAGCAGCAACTTGTTAGCGTCGCAGTGAATTCATTTACCGGACGAGGGAGCCCGGATGTCCGGCTTGTAATGTCACATCACTCGGCTTTTTGTTTCCAAGTTTTTAGTCGCGACGACTTATTTGTGGCTTTAGAGGCGTTTTCTTTCTTATTAATGCTTTGAAGTCAAAATAAGGACATATGATTATTAGCTAGATTTGGTTTAAAAAAAGTAGAAACGTTGGTTTAAATTCATGTTTGAGGTGGCAGGCGAGCAGACAGATCACCTGATAGTAAGCGATTACATCATCCATAGGCACCCGCAACAACGGTAAGGTCACAAGTGCGCTGCCAACTTATAACCCCCTTTCCCCCCGATTGAGCCTTTGGTAACGTCACTCACTCGACAAATGGACATTTTTGGAAAGGGACCTTTTGGAACGAGCAACATTATGGGAAGTGAAAATTATGAACCTGAACGAGAAAAGTCTTCTGTGAGGCCGAGGTATCACTCCGGCTAAGCCGGCCCATTTATACCGAAGTGTGGCTCTCCCACGGCTAGATTATTGACCAAAGTCTAAAACCAAAAAAAGTGTTATAATAATAATAGGGTATTTGACTAATCTCGATATAGTAAAAAATATTTATACCTTTCCAAATACTGGTAAATAAGAACCAATGGCCAAAATTTTCAGTTAAAAATATTAACGTCTAGCTGGTTTTATGAGCATTCAAAGTTTCATGGGCAAGTCCATTTTTAAAGTATTACAATTTAAAAAAATAATTATATCATTGAATTACCCGTACATTTTCCACCAACTTTTATTATGAAACCATTTACTTATACGAAACATTTGATATAGCTACCAAACAAAAATTCCTAGACGCGCATACAGGATACGAGCATGTGACGTCACTCGCCTGTAGCCATTTGTATAGAGCGTTTTTGGGCTTGCCCAAAATATGTGCTCTAAAAGTTATAATATCTTAGGTAATTCAAATCGAGTAATTCTTTCAGTAATGTTTCTTAAATTGAGAGGTTTTTTGATTAAACACATAAAAAAATTTAGTCAAATACCCTATTATTGAAATTTCATGTCACGCAATAATGAATATTTGAATGCCTACAGATAACTCGTTCTACACGATGTCCCTAATTACCACCCGTCCCGCCGCGTGTAAAATTAATTCTGGCAGCCGCTGGTGGCGCTGAGGTCGCGCTAATTCCGAAATGTTTAGTCTAATACGTCATCGCCGCTGAGCTAAACATTATAGTGTAATTTTCATATGTAAATTAAACTGCTTTGGAGTGTTTTACGGCTATGAAAGAGCAGTGGTTGGTTAAATTATTATGCTATTTTTTATGTGAATAAAGCTTTTCTAGTTGGATGACTAAATCCTTTAAAACATTTATTTTTTGTACTGAAGGCGGCAAATAAGTTTAATAGTACCGGAGGGCTTAGGTGGAAATTCTTTGCGTAAAATATGTCGTCCCAGAATTTCAAGATTATTTTGCTGGTCACCGTTCTAATCTAACCTAACTCATATTTATTTTGTGATAATATTTACTAAACCGACAAAAAAACTTGAAATCCTGGGATGAGTTTTTTTGGACAAATTGCCCCCAAGCCTACCGGAGGCCTAGTTCTAGGGATAGAACAAGGGTTGGCAGCGCTATCGTGACTGGTGTATAAGATCTTGATTTTATTCTGTTTTAGGATAAGTGGTAGACGAGCAGACGGATCACCTGAAGGTAAGCGATTGCTGTCGCACATAGACGCCCGAAAAACGAGTACAGTCACAAGTGCGCTGTCATTATCTACCCCCTTTCCCCCCGACTGGGCCTCCGGTTCCCTCACTGACTAAGCGAAACATTGACTGACGCTGCTTCACGCCAGCCTTCTGCAAGACTGTAGCATAACTGCAGTTGAGCCGTTTAAGTATGTTTAAAACCTTACGTTGAAAATCCTTGGATACTCCCAAAGTTTCACAAATGCCAAATCTTACCTGTAACAAATAAAAGTCTTATTAGAATACAAACAATAAATAAAACCTTAAAAAATAATATGTCATGCAGCATACGCAACCATTAAAAAAAACACCACTTCCAACTTCACATTCCAATGGCGGCGCTATTTTTTTTCTTCTCTTGTAAAAATAATACCCAACGTGGAATATTATTGTTAGCACGTGGATTTTCGAGGACATTTCCCGGTGCAATGTGGAATACAATAAAACACCAACTATCGGCCGGGATAAAAATGTAGGTGCTGATGTGGGAATATATCTTCCCTTCTAAATCGCTTATCTGACGGCTTGTACGGGGTGCAAAGAAAATGGGGCTGCAGTTAAATATTGCTTGGGGTACGTGAAAAACTTGACAAAAGTTTACTTTTTATGTGATAGGTGGCAAACGAGCCGATAATTATATCCCCTGATGGTAAGCGATTGGCGCTGCCCATAGAAACGTGCAATACCAATAGTGTTGCGCAAAACAAGTGCGCTATTTTATACAGTAGCCAGATATTATTATGGTACAATTATTATTAAATGTCATTGCTACCAATATAGATGTATCACCTGAAAATAGCTTTGGGGGCGCTAGTGAGTTGGAGTAAACGCGTACCAGCAAGAATTAGAAGCAGGAGATTGGTGACAAGCTGCACGGAATCGATCTTCGTCGCACTCTTGGTGCGGTTCGGGCGTACGGGATAAACCCTTTACCCGGGCTGCTTCTCGTGCCAGACGTGTGGCACGGCGAGTTTGTGTTCCAGGAGAGGAGGCCCCCTGACAAGGCGCTGCTGGGGCGGTCTTCGACCCTGAAGGGCCTGCCTGCTGCCCGGTCGCACTCATCTGTCTGAGAGGGGGGACTGGGTAGTCACTGTCGAGTCGGAGGGAGATGATTTTTTTTTTTACAGCTGCACAAATCCGAAATAAATGGCGACATCTCGCATCGGACGACAAGACTCATTTTGGATCGGGGAGTAAGTAAAGAAGTTTATAGGAAGGCAAATGAGCAAGCGAGTCACCTGATTACCACCGCTCATGGACAACAACTACACCAGAAGGAGTGCGGATGCGTTGCCGGCCTTTTAGAAAGGTATACTTAGATAAAGTTTTTAAACTTTCGCGTCCAATCCAGATACTGTAAGCGTAGTGTGTCAGAGTGACTTCACTGACAGTTTATTTAGTGGCAGTGCAAATATCGAAATCGAGAGGGTATCCGAAGATGCACAAGCCGGGCGTAGCAGACGACGCCATGCGCCTCCAGTTCGCTTGTGACCACGGCTGTTGTAACCAGTGTGCGTTCACTCAGTATTATTCATTTTTGTATGGAGAATCATGATCAGATTAAGTACTGAACTTTCTTGCTAGATGACGTTAATTACTTATTTTACGTTCAGTACTATGCAGTATCTTATTAAGTTGTCATGCAGATTAAAATAGTGACATAAACAATAACCTGTAAATCACGTTGAATGGAACGCGCCGCCTGACATTGACACGTCATTCGAGTTGTCACAAATTTAGCAAATTTTTTCTCTTTTCGTTTGCTTTCAAATTCGAATTGTGTGCGTTTGCTTGGATGTTTTTCGTGGCTTTTTTCTTCTTGAAGACTGTTTTTGTTACCTGGACACCGATTGCCGCTTTATATATCGACCACAGCATCATCACCTGGACATTGGACCTCTGCCTAACCTGCCGACCCACCCGCTCTCGTCTCCCGGAATTGAAGAACGTAGCTATTTGCCCTGGTGACGCTGCTGCCCGTCACCGGGCTGTTAATTGGCTACGTTGAGATTTTGGATGGTTATACCTCCATCAGTCGGTCGCCAGAGCCTAGTTCGCTATTTGGCAGGATGCACTGCGGGCATGTGAGATTGGCTTTTGGGGCGGAATGGTATTTGTTCACCCCCCTACACCCGCTGTTGCATAACAATGTTTAATTACATAACCAAATGTCTATCCACCCACCTGCTAAGTTCGAAAACTCGTCACACTCATTGCAACGAAAGTATAACTAGGAGCATAACTATCTACACAATAAGGGTAATAAAGGGTTGGAATGTTAATGATTCTACTGAAAAGCGCCCTTCTCAATGACTGCATGAAAATTAAGGCAATGGAATATTATAAAAGAAAAAATAAAAAACATTAATTTAAACCTGTGTTATCTTTGTATATATTATTTTCAACAAGAGATTTTTTGGTGTCATTTTGGTGGGATCGTTTTAGACTATGAACTAATTTTAGATTATCAAAAAAAATGTTTGATTTAAAAAAAAACCCCAAAGGACACCAAAAAGTCTCTTGTTGAAATTCAGCATATAAGATATATGAATACCTAAATGACCTATATATACCTACCCAACCTACACTACGTACGTATGTAGATAGATAATAGTGGTATGTAATATTTTAACTAGATGGCGCTGAACAATTTCGCGACTGATCTCTCTATTACCGATATATTATAAGTTACTCTGTGGTTGTAACGCAGTCGAAACGTCAAGCAGTAAGTGCTAGAATGTACTTATTAATTTTCGTCGCGTTAAGTCCCGTTTATATGAAGTAAAGGTATACTTAGGTATAGGCTCATTCTTGAAGATTTTGATTTTGAAGACTCAATTTCAGTACTTGCCTCCATGACCTATTCTGCTATCCTTACGCTTCTTCCTTCTTTTTATGGAAATCTAGACATGGAAAATTCCAGATATATAGAGTTTATCGTCTAATGGCGTGCACAAAAGGCGCTAATGTGAAATAAATTGTCGATCGCCGCACCCTGTACGCGAGGGAAACGTCACGGAAAACCTATCATTGGGCGTTTAAAATAGAACATATTGAAGCTTCTACCACAGTTCGGTTGTAAAATAAAAGTCATAGTATCCTTTGTACTGGCTTGTATAATATGTCAATTCAAAATTTTATTGCAATCATGTTGTAAATTACAGATATTGATTTACAAAATTTAGTTCGAACATGAACCCTGACAGATCGATCTGACTGAAATTGATCGATTTTATGGGTAGTTGATAAAATTGCGGACAAAAACAAACTGCAGTAAAAAAGAAATTTTATAATTTAACCTTTTAAACAAAAAAGAAGTCATCGCTACCTATACGAATGAAACTAGCGCCGCAAACCTATTTACACTGATTGTGGCGAAAATATAATATTTTTGAAGAAAATAAAACATTACAGACTTAGATACAAGTAAATTGGATTTTTCAAGATGCAATACAATATTTTTAACACGCGACAAGTAACAATAATGTTAATTATTGCTAATACAACTTTTTACAATCTGTGTAAATAGGTTAGCGGCGTTAGTTTCATTCGTATAGCCCCTTAATCATATTAGTGACCACAAGCCCTACTTTCAAAAAAATATAAATATACTTATGAGTATGATTTAAACTCAGTAGGTACCCGGAGATCACGGGGCCGTGATTGTGTTTTGTGTGCTTTTCCCACGAGACCATCGGAGCGTTTTTACATAAACCTAACTCAGATTAATGACAACGCCATCACATTCGTATAAAATAAAAAAAGTATCAGCCTATATACTGTCCCACTGCAGGGCAAAGGCCTCCATCATAGAAATCAAGTTATCGCTACTATGATGGGATTAGGCTTAATCACCACGCTTGCCTAATGCGGATTGGGTGATCACAAACCCGAACTATGTTCGAAAAATTCGAAACATACTTTTTGCTCGACCCCGGGACCCCGAGATCACGGCCCGGTACTTAAACCACTAGACCAACGGGGCGTTTATATTATTATATTAAAAAAAACTACCAACCCCTCCTCACCTAAACCCACAAATCAACCCTCCCATTTCAACACGACATTAAAAATAAAAACACCATACTAAAAATAAAAAGGGCCCATTTTACCCCGTCACCTATATCTTGTAGGCTCGCTTTTACAGGCGGAAGCGGAAACTGCTCGAGCCTACCGGAAACGCTCGCGTGTTTTGCGCTAAGGTTGGCATTACACCGGCAGGGATGGCGGCTCGGTCTTTCCGGCGGAAGGAGAAATTCGGTGACATGTATAGAGGATTACATTTGTAATGCTGTTATATTTGAGTTTGTATTTATGAGGTTAACTGTGGGAGAGCTACGCTTCGGGATGAATGGGGCCGTGTGAAGCAGAGCCTGCGCTGTGGCGTGTGAGTGAGGGTACCGGAGGACACCTTATGGCAAGCACCTGGTCAGCAATAGTTACCGCCCAGACATTTATGACACCAGCAGAGTCACAAGTGAGCTGCCAAACTTACCCTATAACTATCAGCCTATATACCGTCCCACTGCAGGGCAAAGATCTCCATCATAGAAATCAAGTCAAAACTGCTATGATGGGATGGGATAAGGCTTAATCACTACGCTTGCCTAATGCGGATTGGTGATCACAAACCCGAGCTATGTTCAAAAAATTCAAAACATACCTCTGCCTGCTCGTCTGCTACCTAAATCATATCATATAAAAAAACATACTTTTGCTCGACCCGGGAATCGATCCCGGGACCCTGAGATCACGGCCCGATACTTAAACCACTAGACCATCGGGGCGTCCCTTATAATTTCATCATCAGCAACCCACGCTCGTCCACTGCTGGACATAGGTCTCCCCCAATGCACGCCACCGCTCCCGATTTTCGGCCACTCTCATCCAGCTCACTCCAGCCAGCCTTCGAATGTCGTCATCCCATCTTGTAGCAGGGCGTCCAACACTACGTTTACCGAGTCGCGGTCTCCACTCAAGGACTTTATGGCTCCAACGGTTGTCAGGCCCTTATAATTTACTTTCACTCAAACCTCACGGCTCTAATATCACTCTGGTCGTGTCAGCCCATTCATACCAAAGGGTCTCACGATCAGACCGCGTCTCGGTAAACGTAGTGTAGGACGACCTCAGGCCAGATGGAGTGATGATCTGCGCAAGAGGGCTGGCTGGAGCTGGATGCGAGTAGCCGAAGATCGATCAAAGTGGCGAGCATTTGGAGAGGCCTATGTCCAGCAGTGGACTGCAACAGGCTGATGATGATGAGCTACAATCGCTCTCTTGATGCTTCAAAACAACTATTTAACCTTTTTTCCGCCTCTCCTCTCACTTACTATGCATCCTCTCTTTATCGGCGGATCGGGCGGAAACCGAAAAGTAATGATTTTGTTACCGCACTATCGTAGTATCGCTGTTATTTTGTTACCGTACTATCGCATTTGTATCGCTGTTATTACTTCTTTTCGTGCTACGAGAGGATTTATGGGCTGGTGGTTAATTAACGGCTCAGCACTCGTAAGTATCTGCCCAGGGTATCAGGGTTTAGCGGTAGGCAAAAATAGGAGAGATTTTTATGTTTGATAGTTGGCAAACGAGCTTTACCTGATGGTTAGTGAATGCAGCTAGTGTTGGCTATTATAGCCCACTATCGATAGATTATAAAACTTAGGTATAACTTATAGATACAGTGGCCAGCACATCAAGTTACTACAATCTGTAAAATTTCCTCAGTTGATATTGAACCAAACACGTTTGACATAAAAGTGAGGTTCGATTGAAGAAATTTGACAGATTGTAGTAACTTGATATGCTGGCCACCGTACTTAACAATAAAAGTCACGTTAATTCCCGTTTTAATCTACACTATTTATAAAGAGATAACTTCAATAGACAACGACAAGGCTTATAGGTAAACCGAAAACACGAAACGCTTGCGCGATGTAATTATGCACAGCGCCATCTTTTGGTTCATTTCTGAATTACGGTCCCGAAGCGAAGTGAGGGCGGGCCACTAGTATTTTATAATTAAGTATAATGCAACGCGAAAATCTTAAACCCTGTCGATAGATTACCGATAGGCTATCGATAGTAAAAGAAAAATGAATAGATTGACTGGTAGAAGATGCCTCTTGGCATTAAGGTCGCCTATTATATAATAAAGTTTAAAATAAATAAATAATAGTATCAGTAGTATATCGATAGTGTTGCCACATTTTTATGCGATAGGCGGCAAACGAGCAGACGGATAAGAGATTGCCACCGCCCATAGACACCCGCAACACCAGTGGAGTCAAAAATGCGCTGTCAAGTTCCTCCTTTCCCCCCGATTGGGCCTCCGTATCCTCACTCATTTGACGAAACACAGCGCAGGCGCTGCTTCACGCCGGTCTTCTGAGAGGCCGTGGCATCACTCCGGGTGAGCCGGCCCGTTCATGCCGAAGCGTGGTTCTGCCACGGTTATATATTAAAGTTCAGTGACCTCTGCTGCTGATTAAATGTAGCCCGAAATTCTCGAGAATCGCGCCCTAATTCAGTACAGACGCTGCGGAAGCCTTCGTTTCAATAATTCACTAGATTGATACGGTAGCGCGTGTGGGTGTACGCATACCTTTGCATGTCTTATACAGGTTGCTTTTAAAAAAATGTAAATACTTTTTTTTTCTTTTTGCGAGCACACCACTATTTTTTATAGAAATTAGTATTCTGTAGTTGTTAGTGACTCTGCCTCATACGCCCCAAGTCAAAGTCAAAGTCAAAATATTCTTTATTTGCATGGGCTTGTACACAGCACTTACAAATCGTCATACATAAAGACAGGCTTGTACACACACTTACAAATCGTCATACATAAAGAAATTATTTAAAACTATTAAAAAAATTAAATGAAATTAAATATATATTTTGATACATAAGATATACTAAAAAATATAAAGACATAATGCGATTCTACCACCGGTATCGGAAAGTTGATTCTGACGAGAAGATCCGGCAAGAAACTCGCCAGTTACTCTTCTTAATCGCCAAAATGTTTATTACAATGTTTCCAAAGTCGTAGGTTCGATTCCCCATCCTGGAAAAACAATCGTGAGAAGAACAGTTGTGTCTGTTCAGTGCCATGGTGGTTATTTGTAGACATTTTTTTTATGATATAGGTGGCAGAAAGCCGACGGATCCGTCGGCTTACCATCAGGTAAGCGATTGGAAAGTTAGGTTTTTTTAAAGTCATGTCAATACAGAACACTTAGGCACAAAAGTATTTTTTACCTACGTTCTAAGACGTACACTAATTGATTGATTAGTTTTCATTCTAACCAATCACGACGCCCTGTATACATGCCTTGTATACGTGTGTGGAGTGACAAGGGTTCGCACTCAGCCCAGGGCTGCCACCTGGCGTCGTTCAGTAATGATCGATATACCTCTCCATTCATGTTCTTGTTTGATTCACAAGTAGTGAACTTAGAGGCTTTGATGGCGTGAATGTATGGGCTAGGCATTTTCATTGATAGGAAGGGTTGGTTTGGTTTCGTTGGGTACTAGTTTTTGCACGCAAATTCAAGTGGTCTGACTCTATTGTTACAAGTTAATGGATAATCTTTCATGTTGTAAGTGAGATACGAGCGATTAGTTCAGTGAATCCGAGCATACACCTATGAATTTTTCATATCTATGTGCATTGGGGAGTGCATTGTTACTTTTCCAGAGAGAGGAGAGAGGGGGTTAAAGGTTGGCAGCGCACTTGTAGCTCTACTGGTATTGCAAGTATCTATGGGCGGCGGCCATCGCTTACCATCAGGTGATATTATGTCTGCTCGTCTGCCATCTATCACATAAAAAAGGTCTTAAACTGCCATCAAACTTAGCTAAAACAATCCTGACTATACATAAAAATATGGTTGATCCGTTTGGGAGCTACGAAGTCGACTCACAGACAGTCCATAAACAGGGTGTCCATAGTTTTTCAATCCGCAAAGGGCCTACCGTGTGGGCACTGACGCCCTTCACCCTCCTCATAAGGGTACACCATTTCCCCCACCATGCACCCGTGGGATACATTAATAGGTTATGTGATGATGACTAATCAAGACAAAATAATGGCATCATGTCATTGACATTTTGAAATGTAGCCCTTC
The DNA here is from genome assembly GCA_014851415.1 of Cnaphalocrocis medinalis. Lineage (NCBI taxonomy): Eukaryota > Metazoa > Arthropoda > Insecta > Lepidoptera > Crambidae > Cnaphalocrocis > Cnaphalocrocis medinalis. The sequence goes on along the minus strand of CM026289.1, from coordinate 848,068 downwards.
GTAGGGTACTTATCCTAAATCCTTTGCAAATTTGGCCCCCAGCCAGGGCCGAACTGAGGCGATCCATCAATTAAACGTGACGGCCGAACTAAGTGGCATTTTATGCCGGGGTGGATTCAGGCAATGTTGCTAGGGTATCAAAAAGCATTCAAATTGGTTTGTTAAAATAAGTTAAAATGATTTTAATAATACAATATACATAATAGCCATACCTAAATTTTCATAACAGAAAATTTCTATAACATTATGTTATGTTATTATATGTACGTACAGACTGTACTATTTAATATAAATATTTACTATTATTTTTAATACTTTTAATTAACAGACTGTAAAGGCCGTTAACGCATCAGCGACCTCTCTGATCTCGCAGATGTTCATGGGCGGTGGTGATAACTTACCAGTAGGTGACCTGCATGCTCGTTTGCTAATGAGAGGCATACAGGCTCAAATAGGCTCTATGTTAAATATTTTAGATCATATTTAAATCATTGCATACATTCTAAGCATTACTAAATCCATACTAATATTATAAATGCGAAAGTAACTCTGTCTGTCTGTCTGTTACTCTTTCACGCCAAAACTACTCAACGGATTTAAATGAAATTTGGTATACAGATAATCTAGACCCTAAAAAAAACAACATAGGCTACTTTTTATTGCCAAAAAGGGGTTGTAAGGGGTTGAAAGGGGGGTAAAAAGTTACTCACGCGGACGAAGTCGCGGGTGGCCGCTAGTTATACATAAGTCTACGACTATGCACTTGAAGTTATCAAACGACAAAAAAAATTAAAACTATGCAACCAGAAATAATATAAAGCCGTAATTGCAACCCTGTAGCTAGAACTAAGTGGCAGGTGTAACGAATGCTCAAGCTCAAGGGCTAACGAATGCGGTCATCACACTCACGTAGTAAAATAAATTCATACAACATTCAATACATTACTCTAAATCCGTACCTGTTACTATAGGCACTTGTAATACGGTTATTTTTATAGGATAGATGGCAGATGTAAACCATGTAATAGCTTGTTGTCTCTCATATCTCAACCTGTAATTCTTGGTTGCTTAAAGGCAGACGAGCAGACGGATCACCTGATGGTTAGCGATTACCGCTGCCCATAGACAACATCAGTGGATTCACCAAATTGTCCGACCACATTGTAGGGGGCCTTTCCGCCCCAACGGCCGTCTGTTCTCCTCGAAATGTGCCCAGCTCATAATATGATGGATGATGGTTTTTAAACTTTAAGGAAACATTAGAATCTGATTTATCAAATTACTGTCAATTAAGAGGTATGATAAACCCTTTGGTTAATACGGTAATATTATTTTGGATACATTTATAATGGGCTACCGTGTATGAAAACTGACAGCGTTACGTGAAGAAATGACCTGTGTATGACGTGATTGGATTTTTTTTGACATGTGGGATCGAATGTATAAAGGCACTCTCGAGGTCATGCAGGGAGACAATTGAATATAAGACTTGTTCCGTCTGAATTGCTTGAAGACGCGTGACCTTTACTAGATCGTTGGTCCACCTGGTTGGAGGCCTGCCACGGTTGCGGCCTCCTGCACGTGGCCTTCACTCAAGGACCTTTCCACCCAGTCGTCTGTTCTTCTCGCAATGTGACCTTCCCATTGCCACTTGAGCCACGCAATTATTTGGGCTATGTCCGCGACCTTAGATCTCCTGCGGATCTCATCATTTCTTACACGATCACGCAAGGAAATCCCAAGCATAGCCCTCTCCATTGCCCTCTGTGTGACTTTGAGCCTTCTTAAGCGGCCTATTGTAAGTGTCCACGTTTCAGTTCCGTACCTATGTCATCACTGGCAACACACACGCATGGCAGTTGAGGCATGTGGAACTGAAATAAACTTGTAACTACGTCTCTTAATAATGAATGCCAGTTTCCAAACCGCGCTGAAGAAGTGATCGCTCACGACTCGGAGTGAGTGTATTCATTTCGCCAATTTAAACTTGCGCTCAGCTGTAAGTTGGTTTTTATTTTTGTTGCGAACGCTTACAAACTTAAATGTGCATGTTTCAATATTCTTCTTTGCGCCTGGAGTACACAGTTAGATATGATATAAGTACACAAAAAAATTAAATGTATAAAACCCCCGACAAGTTATCATATTGTATGCATTCAATTACTCAAGGTCACTCCATTTGATACCTATATTACAGGAATAATATAATAATATATATAATATATTAATAATATATATATAATATAATATAATATATAATATAATATAATATAGTATTTTTCGTACTGGCCACTTTAATCAAGATTTTCTCTTCTTTGGATAGGAATTCCAAATTCAAATTTGAACAGCTATTTCCTCATGTAGGGTGATCGAGACAGTGATTGCCCACTTAAGAAAATTATGCAAAGTTTTATTTCAATTAAATCCTTTATTTTAACAATTGGGTAGCAGTGTGCGACTTTTATATAACGTTGGTAGTTTAGCTTTGAGATAAGTTAGCAACAATTCAAATATCGATTTATTTGTGATTATATTTGTGATTATAACGTTTTGCAAAAAAAATCTTAAAATTTGTTCTAAAATTTCAGTGATTGCCCACCCCCTCTAAATACTAAATGGAATGTTTTTATACCATGATAACTGCTTCAAATGATACAACAAAACTTTAACTAGCTAAATGTTTAGCTTTCACATTCAAAAAATAAAATAAAAGTGACACAATCATTAAAGCTAATAAGTGTATCCGATTCTCCTAAGGAATTTGAGTTTTTTTAAGAGACGAACACCTGCTGTGCAAAAACAGCCATTATTATATATTTTTTAAAATGTTGACAAATTTCTTATTTAGAATTCTGATAAAGAGTACTCTAGTGTTATTTAACGGATTTAATTCAAAACTACTCCTTTGGAAATAAGTTAAAATCTACGTTAACCTTAAACCTGGCAATCACTGTACCCTGGGCAATCACTGTCTCGGTTCCCCTACCTATTTGTTCTTTGATGACTGTAATTCAGTGGTTTGCTCGTCGAATAAACTCTCGCTGAGCCGTTATTATTTCGCATTACTGCTGCACACACACATGCTTCATCATTTTTATTCTTTTAAGCCCTTTTGGATCTTTGTATCTCTTTATGTGGGTTTTTTGATGCGAATAAATGCTTTATCTATCTATCTATTTCGTATAAGCAGATCTTTGAGAGCTGCAAGTCGGTGACTGGCGTGAAATTACAAATTTTCGGGAACAGTAGATGAGTCTTAAGGCACATTTTGGGTAGCTTCACCATTGGAGTAAGTAAAAAAAAGTATCCGCCTATATACTGTCCCACTGCAGGGCAATACCCTCTATCATAAAAATCAAGTCATCGCAGCTATAATGAAATTAGGCTTAATCACCACAAAAATCTTGGGGCCGGGCTAAAGTTTGTTTCGAAAAATTCGAACATAGCTTAGGTTTGTGATCATCATCATAAGCAACTCACGCTCGTCTACTGCTGGACATAGGTCTCCCCCAATGCACGCCACCGCTCCCGATTTTCGGCCACTCTCATCCAGCTCACTCCAGCCAGCCTTCGAATGTCGTCATCCCATCTTGTAGCAGGGCGTCCAACACTACGTTTAGGTTAGGTTTGTGATAAGGTAAGCTTTATTATTTTCGATGCGTTTCTTCTCGCAATAGCCTCCCGTGTGTCCCCACCACACAAAGACCGCGCACAATACACACTGGTTAGGCTAACGAGACACTCGTGTGTTTCCAACGGAATTAAGAAACTTGAATACTAACTACTGAATACACTTAAACTTTAACGGAACAAGAATACATTCATTTTGAAGGGACTCTTGAAAATTTGCTCCCGACGGGGAAAAATTCTTAGGGCTATCAGAAAAATTTTAAATGGTAATGTTTTTTATAGATTTTTTGCCTCTTGCATATTACAACACTCATTACATTATAACCTTTGAAACTTGATAAACTGCGATCAAATTTTTTCATGGTTACTACATTTTAGTTTCTATATTTTTTTACCGTGGGAGAGCCACGTTTGAGTAAGGGGCCGGCTTGACCGAATAGATACCCGTGCACAAAAGGCCGGTTGAAGCCTACGCCGATTTTGCTAAGTAATTGAGGGGCATCGATGGCCACAATCAGGGGGAAGGGGGATTTTAGGTTAAACAGCGCACATGTGGTGACGTCACTGATGTTGTGGGTAACTAGGGCGGCGGCAAGCGCTTACGATCAGGTGATTGCTTGTCTACCACCTGATCGTAAGCGCTTGCCGCCGCCGCGGTATGACAAAACAGATATCCATAAAAGCATACCTATCCATCATCAGTCCCATAGACCCCTATAACAAACAGACCCAGCGACAAATTAAAAAACTGAAACAAAACGCTCACACACCGTCCCGTCTAATTTATTGGTATTTTTTAATTAAACACACCAGATAATAAAGCTACGGTCTCTTTACGTCCAGGATTACGTCGTAAATTATGTTTACTGTGCTCGGAAACGCGTACGAGATAACTTTGTACTTGGTAGGACCACGTATAAAAATCCTAATATAATAACGTTTCAAACGAACGCTTTTTTTACGTAATCTTTAGGCAAGTGCGTAACATCATCTCATCATCAGCAACCCACGCTCGTCCACTGCTGGACATAGGTCTCCCCCAATGCACGCCACCGCTCCCGGCCACTCTCATCCAGCTCATCCAGCCAGTCTTCGAATGTCGTCATCCCATCTTGTAGCAGGGCGTCCAACACTACGTAAGTAACGTCATATAAGTATGTATTTACAAAAGAAAAGTATCATATGTATATTTTGTAATCCCACTGTTGGTTCTGATATCTGTAACACAGGTGCTTGAGTTACCTATCTCAGAGTCAGATCAATGTATGTGATGTAGTAAAAATAATTTAAATATACCTACCTAAGTAAGTAATATAAAGCTCACTATTTCATCAGTCTTTAATGGGTTCAAGTACTTATCAACATAAAATAATCAACAAATAAGGTGACAAACAAAAACAGTATTTGGGTTATGCTACACCCTCGGCCACATCATCATTTACCACCAGATGAGATTGAACAAATGTCTGGCTATTCATATAACAAAAAAAAGGTAAGCAATAGCCGTCGCCCGTAAACACTCGCAACACCAGTGAAGTCATAAGTATACTTTCACTTTTTCCATAATAGATTTACCAGTATTATAGTTAACAAATCAAAAAGATTTAACCCTATTAATGGGAAAATCTAATAATAGGGTAACCTTTTAAATAAGCTTAACCCTTAAATGGATTCTCTGATATCTACTACCGTGTGTAATTGACCAAATGCATTGCGAATTAAAATTCGCCTTTGTGCCCGTCCAAATATGAATTTGAGTTACTGAAAGTCTTTTACTGGCAATGGTGGTACTAAAACGCGCCGTATCTAGTTCAGTAAAAGTTCGTTAGTTGTTTTAAAATGTTGATGAAAGAGGCACGGAGGGGAAACGCTTTACTATGGCCAGATGACCACGATTACTACTTTTATGTTATTTAATAATGCTGATACTCAATAAAACCTGAATTGGCTAATCTTATGGGTACAAACGGAAGACGACGTTCACAAATGAAACGATTTAAAATCCTCTCTATCATCTTAGCGTCTGATATCCAGTTGCTTCCAAGAGCCCATGTACGATTAGACTTTGATTCAGATTTTAGGATCAAAGTATACAAAACTTCCCAAATTTTTTCAATCCATCTCATATACTGTCAAACACATTAAGTCGAATATCAATTGAGGAAAGACAGGTTGTGGTAACCTGATGTGTGGCTGTCTGTAATTCCCCAGTGTCTAAGGTCTTCAGCGTCACCTAAGAGATAGGAGCACTTACGTTTTGTACCTTACCTATTCATACCTCACCACTGCCGGTCGTTTAAGGCCGACGTGACAGCTCGTCACTGAATATTTAAATGGTGTCACGCATCACGCTATCAAGCATCTTGGGGACAATAATGTTTGCAGCTGTGTTGGTGAAATTACTAAGTTTACATTGGGATACTGTCACTATGTTAGTAAAACAACCACTGCCTTATAGAGCAGTGGGTAGTAGATAGGGTTTGGGTCCCGGGACGTCTCGTGTCTCGAAGTCCCGGGACTTTTTGTAAATTTCGTTGTCTCGTTCCCGGGACTTTTGGGCCGAGATCGAGACGAGACACGATAGTCGTATGTATCACGGAGTGATTATATTCTCTTTGGTATTTATTGTATTATTTTTATTTTCAAAGCATTGCATGAGCTAGCTAGCGCCATCTGTACTGTAATGAATAATTACTTGGTCTACCTACTGGTTTGCCGCGCCGCCATTTTGTTTGATTTTTTAAAAGCCTATTTTATAAAATCAAAGAAATTTATTTTTTTAACTGATAATAATTTGAAAGGACTGATTCAAAAGTCTGTTTTACAGATAAGGAAACAAATCTGTGATTTAAAAAAATACCAAATTATGATTAATATGATTATGACGTGATATTAAAGTTAGTATGATTGTTACTAAGTTTCTTTTATTATAATAAGAGGATTTAATAAATGTTTTAAATTAAAGTTAATCTGTGATTTAGAATAAACATACCAATTATGACATATTAAAGTAAATTGTGATTATATTTATGTTTAATAAATGTTGATTTAACGATAATTAATGTTGATTTAAAAAAAAAAAAAACCCTTTTTATTAATACGTTTCACCAGAAATCAAAGTTCAAATTTTAATTAAAAAAAGTCTCGAAGTTCCCGGGAAGTCCCGGGACTTTGATCGTAGCCTGTCTCGGTCCCGGGACGTTGAAATTGTCGAATTCCCAAACCCTAGTAGTAGATCACACCAGAGCGACGGATAAAGCTTCGATTAAAAAAAAATTGTGGTATTGTTGAGGGTACAAAATCCCGCTTTAGTCGTGATCCAGTCGTATCCGATCGAAATTAATAATAAGAAGAAATTAACTTGTTCTTATAATTTAATAAGCAAAATTGTTTCTGTCTAATGTAATGTTTACTTTCGACGGAACAATATTGACCAAGCTTCTCATTATTCCTTAAATAATGAGAAAAACCCACTCATGCACAATAACATGATAGGCGTTATCAAAAATTTCCATCTGCGTAAATATTTCACTAATTAGTTTATAGCCGTTTTTGATTTCAATTATCTAAGTGTTGTCTTTTGCGCTAAGATTCAGTGCCACAATAACAACATAAACACACACATAAACAATTGGTTTTTTACCAATCAACACGTCCATCTACGACCAGAGTGGAAATAAAACTTACGACTTTTGAAGTGCGTTAAAACGTTCTTCATTCTACCAAATGCACCATCAGACCACACAACAATAGTAAAAGTACAAACTTGCAACTACCCAAACCGTAGTTCAGACAATGCCAACCACCTTATTACACTACGACCCCTTCAAAAAGCTACTAATTACAAGAAACAGTTGCCGAATTCCCTCACTAAGGTGAAATTAGTAATTTGGGTCTCATAGTGGAGTAATTAACTGTTTGTAATCAGTGTCAGGATAGTGAGGTGTCAACGCCGGATCATGATTGGCGTTGCTCTATTAAGTTTACGAGACTTGTAGGCTTAATAGAGCAACCAATCGTGAGGCGTTAAAGTGGAGTGATGTCACTATCGTCGTCGAGTTAAGTTTACAAGTAAAGTGACGTGTTACGATCGACGCGGCATTAAATTTACGTGTGAAGTGATGTTTTAGACGTGCAATAATAGTAAGCTTGCATCTTAATGGTGTATGTGTTTGATTTGGACAGAAAAATGCGTAATGCCCAATAAGTCACTTTACTAATTAAATATTTGTTAGTTAAAATACGTATTTTCTTATTTATTTTCATGATACTGCTTTACGGCAGCCATTTTTAATGTAATGTTCTTATATTTGGAAAAGGGTCGCAGAGATATACGAACAGATGGGCAGACAGGCATGACGAATTTATTCCGTTTTGTGCCATTTGGAAACCCTCAAAATGCAACAAAACTTTAGACAACCTGTTGAAAGCTGACCATGCACCCAACAGTAACGCAGTTCGTGATATGACGTCATAGACGCGCATGCAGCCCGCTGTCCGCTGAATTAATTCACTGCATTCGTAAAGTTGGTCGCGAGTTAAATTGGACAGTTAACTGTTAAAGTCGATCTGCATTTGGACAGCTACTGACTCCTATGCTCTTCAGTTTTGGAGCTATAAAATGTGAAATTGTTCACAAGCTTCTTCTATTGAATTGTACTTAATTTTGAAATGTGCAGGTATTAGCTATCATATTTGTGTTAGTGCGTGGTCAAGTGAGTAAATTTGAGTTTATTTGAGAAAAAAAGTGAATAAAAATGTGTGTATCATAATCGTAAGTCTGATAGTATCCACTGCTGATAAGTAGCTCCAATAACTTTTAATTTTCCAAAACTTGAATTATAAGAATTGACTTGCAACGTAATAAATCTAAAGATTGTATTGGCAGCATTCAAGTAGTAATAATATAAGTATATGGAATATACTTTCTTTTTTTTATGTGATAGGTAGCAGACGAGCAGGGGATCACCTGATGGTAAGCAATTGCCGCCGCTCATGGACACATGCAACACCAGTGGAGTCACAAGTGCGCTGCTAACCTTTTATCCCCTTCCCCCCCGATGGGCCTCCGGTACCCTCACTCACTCGGCGAAACACAGCACAGGAGTGCTTCACACCGGTTTTCTGTGAGGCAGTGGTATCACTCCATGAAGCATGGCTCTCCCATAATTAAACTACTTTTTTTTTAGTTAGGATTGAACGTTGTTACCTTTTGCCACAGAACTATAGAGCTTTTGCTTACCATCAGACTAACCTGAACCATTACTGAATAGAACTGAGCCAAATAGGTATTTAAGAGTTCCAAATTACTTCATTAATAAGTATTTTTTCTGGAGCTTAAGCTACTTCGTAACGTCACTGAATAAAAAATGGCAAAAGTTCACAAACCAACTCACCCTTAGCAGCAACTTGTTAGCGTCGCAGTGAATTCATTTACCGGACGAGGGAGCCCGGATGTCCGGCTTGTAATGTCACATCACTCGGCTTTTGTTTCCAAGTTTTAGTCGCGACGACTTATTTGTGGCTTTAGAGGCGTATTCTTTCTTATTAATGCTTTGAAGTCATAGACATATGATTATTAGCTAGATTTGGTTTAAAAAAAGTAGAAACATTGGTTTAAATTCATGTTTAGGTGGCAGGCAAGCAGACAGATCACCAGGTGATCCTGATAGTAAGCGATTACCATCATCCATAGGGGTGCCTACAACGGTAAGGTCACAAGTGCGCTGCCAACTTATAACCCCCCTTTCCCCCAGATTGAGCCTTTGGTAACGTCACTCACTCGAGAAATGGACATTTTTGGAAAGGTACATTTCGGGAAAGGGACCTTTTGGAACAAGCGACATTATGGGAAGTGGACATTATGAAACCTGAAGAAGGAAAACCGCGCAGGCGCGTTTACGCGGAACGCCGGTCCTCTGTGAGGCCGTGGTATCTCCGGTCAAGCCTCACCATCACCATCATCATCAGCAACCCACGTTCGTCCACTGCTGGACATAGGTCTCCCCTAATGCACGCCACCGCTCCCGATTCGGCCACTCTCATCCAGCTCATCCAGCCAGCCTCGAATGTCGTCATCCCATCTCTGTAGCAGGGCGTCAACACTACGTTTGCCGGCCTATTGCCGGCAAACCGGCCTATATATACCGAAGTGTGGCTCTCCCACGACTAGATTGACCAAAGTCTAAAACCCAAAAAAGTGTTGAAATTATTGAAATTTCATGTCACGCAATAATGAATATTTGAATGCCTACAGATAACTCGTTCTACACGATGTCCCTAATTACCACCCGTCCCGCCGCGTGTAAAATTAATTCAACTGGCAGCCGCTGGTGGCGCTGAGGTCGCGCTAATTCCGAAATGTTTAGTCTAATACGTCATCACCGCTGAGCTAAACATTATAGTGTAATTTTCATATGTAAATTAAACTGCTTTGGAGTGTTTTACGGCAATGAAAGAGCAGTGGTTGGTTAAATTATTATGCTACTTTTTTATGTGAATACAGCTTTTCTAGTTGAAGGACTAAAATCCTTTTAAACATTATTATTTTACACAGAATGCAGCAAATAACTTTAATAGTACCGGAGGGCTTAGGTGGCAATTCTCCGCATAAAAAGTCGTCCAAGAATTTCAAGATTATTTTGCTGATCACTTTCCTAACCTAGCCTAACCAATATTTCTTCTGTGTTATTATCAACTAAACTCTACAAAACAAAAAAATATTGGTGACCTTAGGCTTGAACAGTAACCAACCAAAAAATCTTGAAACTCTGGAACGAATTGCCCCCAAGCCTACCGGAGGCCCAGTTTTAGGGATAGAACAAGGGTTGGCAGCGTTATTATGACTGGTGTGTAAGATATTGATTTTATTATGTTTCATGATAAGTGGTAGACGAGCAGACGGATCACCTGAAGGTAAGCGATTGCTGTCGCACATAGGCGCCCGAAAAACGAGTACAGTCACAAGTGCGCTGTCATTATCTACCCCCTCTCCCCCCGACTAGGCCTCCGGTTCCCTCACTCACTAAGCGAAATATTGACTGACGCTGCTTCACGCCAGTCTTCTGCAAGACTATAGCATAACTGCAGTTGATAACTGCAGTTGCAGTCTTCTGCAAGACTATAGCATAACTGAATCTGAAACCTTACATTGAAAATCCTTGGATACTCCCAAAGTTTGGAAAATGCCAAATCTTACCTGTAACAAAAAAAAAATGTTATTAGAAAAGAAACGATAAATAAAACCTTTAAAAAATAAAATAGCATGCAGCATGCTCAACCATTTAAAAAAACACCACTTAAATTCACATTCCAATGGCGGCGCTATTTTTTTCTTCTCTTGTAAAAAATACCCAACGTGGAATATTATTGTTAGCACGTGGATTTTCGAGGACATGGTGCATTCCCGGTGCAATATGGAATACAATAAAACACCAACTATCGGCCGGGATAAAAATGTAGGTGCTGATGTGGGAATATATCTTCCCTTCTAAATCGCTTATCTGACGGCTTGTACGGGGTGCAGAGAAAATGGGGCTGCAGTTAAATATTGCTGGGGGTACGTGAAAAACTTGAAAAAAGTTTACTTTTTATGTGATAGGTGGCAGACGAGCCCATATTATATCCCCTGACAAATGCGCCAGACAATCACACCAATCAACCTGGTCTTAAACTAGGACAACCCCTGTACTATGAGTACCAGATGACGATAATTAACTGGACGCGTCAACCCAGAACACCCAGACCCAAGACAACTTAGAAAATATAGTTTCCTAAATTGACTTGACCGGAATCGAACCCGGGACTTTTCGCGCTTTGGGCGAACACCTTAGCCACTGCGCCAACGAGGCCGTTAAATGGTCGTCTGATGGTAAGCGATTGGCCTTGCCCATAGAAACGTGCAACAACAATTGAGTCACAAGTGCGTTATTTTATATAGTAGCCAGATATTATATGGTACAATTATTATTAAATACCTTGCTACCAATACAGATGGATAACGTGGAAATAACTTTGAGGGCGCTAGTGAGTTGTAGTAAACGCGTACCAGCAGAAATTGGAAGCAGAAGATTGGCGACAAGCTGCACAAGACCGAGACAAATGGCGACATCTCGTATCGGACGACAAGACTAATTTGGATCGGGGAGTAAGTAAAGAAGTTATGATATAGGAAGGAAAACAAACAAGCGAGTCACTTGATTACCACCGCTCACGGACAACAACTACACCAGAAGGAGTGCGGATGAGTTGCCGGCCTTTTAGAAAGGTAAACTTAGATATGTTTTTAAACTTTCACGCCCAACCCAGATACTGTAAGCGTAGTGTGTGAGTGACTTCACTGACAGTTTATTTAGTGGCAGTGCAAATATCGAAAACGAGAGGAGTATCCGAAGATGCACAAGCCGGGCGTAGCAGACGACGCCGTGCGCCTCCAGTTCGCTTGTGACCACAGCTGTTTGTGACGCAGTCGAAACGTCAAGCAGTAAGTGCTAGAATGTACTTATTAATTTCATCGTGTTAAGTCCCGTTTATATGAAGTAAAGGTATACTTAGGTATAGGCTCATTCTTAAAGATTTTGATTTTGAGTATCAATTTAAGTACTTGCCTCCATGACCTATTCTGCTATCCGTACGCTTCTTCCTTCTTTTATGGAATCTAGACATGGAAAATTCCAGATATATAGAGTTTATCGTCTAATGGCGTGCTCAAAAGGCGCTAATGTGAAATAAATTGTCGATCGCCGCACCCTGTACGCGAGGGAAAACGTCACGGAAAACCTATCATTGGGCGTTTTTAAATATGAACATATTGAAGCTTCTACCACAGTTCGGTTGTAAAATAAAAGTCATAGTATCCTTTGCACTAGTTTGTATAATATGTCACCGTAGAATAATTTGAATCGTTTAGTTCGATTCAATTCAAATTTTATTGCAATCAAGTTTGTAATTACATATCTTGATTTACATAATTTAGTTCGAACATGAACCCTGGACAGATCGACCTGACTGAAATTGATCGATTTTATGGGTGAATGATAAAATTGCAGACAATAACAAACTGCAGTTAAAACGAATTTTATATTTATTATTTAACCTTTTAAACAAAAAAAGAAGACATCGCTACCTATACGAATGAAACTAGCGCCGCCAACCTATTTACACTGATTGTGACGAAAATATGATATTTTTGAAAAAAATAAAACATTACAGACATAGATCCAAGTAAATTGGATTTTTCAAGATGCAATACAATATTTCTAACACGCGACAAGTAACAATAATGTCAATTATTGCTAAAAAACGGCCACTTTTAGCAATAATTGTCTTTATTGTTACTTGTCGCGTGTTTTATTTTTGTATTGTGTCTTGAAAAATTCAATTACTTTTATCTAATCTAATCTGATCTAATCTAATCTAATCTAATCTAATCTCTATAATATCTAATAAAATCTAATCTAATCTAAGTCTGTAATGATTGCTTTTTCAAAAATATCGTATTTTTGTCACAATCTGTGTAATAGGTTGGCGGCGCTAGTTTCATTCGTATATCCCCTTAATCGTATTAGTGACCACAAGCCCTACTTTCGAAAAAATCTAAACATATTATTATGAGTATGATTTGAACTCAGTAGGTACCCGGAGATCACGGCCCAGTACTTTTCCCACTAAACCATTGGAGCGTTTTTACATAAACCTAACTCAGATTAATGACAACGCCATCATATTCTTATATTTAAAAAAAACTACCAACCCCTCTTCACCTAAACCCACAAATCAATCCTCCCATTTCAACACGACATTAAAAATAAAAACACCATACTAAAAATAAAAAGGGCCCATTTTACCCCGTCACCTATATCTTGTAGGCTCGCTTTTACAGGCGGAAGCGGAAACTGCTCGAGCCTACCGGAAACGCTCGCGTGTTTTGCGTTAAGGTTGGCATTACACCGGCAGGGATGGCGGCTCGGTCGTTTCCGGCGGAAGGAGAAATTCGGTGACATGTATAGAGGATTACATTTGTAATGCTGTTATATCTGAGTTTGTATTTATGAGGTTAACCGTGGGAGAGCTACGCTTCGGGATTAATGGGACCGTGTGAAGCAGAGCCTGCGCTGTGGCGTGTGATTGAGGGTACCGGAGGACACCTGGGGGGAAAGGGGATAAAAGGTTGGCAGCGCACTTGTAACTCCACTGGTGTTGCAAGTGTCCATGAGCGGCAGCAAATCCTTACCATCTGGTGATCCGCCTGCTCGTCTGCTACCTATTACATAAAAAAAACCTCACGGCTCTAATACCACTCTGGTCGTGTCAGCCCATTCATACCAAAGGGTCTCACGATCAGAGAGGAGACGTCAGTTCATAACTACTGAGCTACAATCGCTCTCTTGATGCTTTAAAACAACTATTTAACCTTTTTTCCGCCTCTCCTCTCACTTACTATGCATCCTCTCTTTATCGGCGGATCGGGCGGAAACCGAAAAGTAATGATTTTGTTACCGCACTATCGTAGTATCGCTGTTATTTTGTTACCGTACTATCGCATTTTGTATCGCTGTTATACTTCCTTTTCGTGCTACGAGAGGATTATGGGTTCGTGGTTAATCTAACGGCTCAGCGCTCGTAAGTATCTGCCCAGGGTATCAGGGTTTAGCGGTAGGCAGAAATAGGAGAGATTTTTATGTTTGATAGTTGGCAAACGAGCTTTACCTGATGGTTAGTGAATGCCGCTAGTGTTGGATATTATAGCCAACTGTCGATAGATTATAAAACGTATAGGTACCTATATATAACTTATAGGTACTTAACAATAAACGTCACGCTAAATCCCGTTTTAATATTTTATAATTAAGTATAATAACTAACTAAACTAACTAACTAGGGTGGCACCGACCCATAGTGAGTCTTGGCCTCCGCTAATAAGAGCCTCCATCTTGGTCGATCCTGTGCCACCTCCTGCCAGTCATCTGCCGAGAGTCCGCGCAAGTCTTTTTCGACCTCTCCTTCCAGCGACTATCACGGACGGCCGACTGGCCTTCTGCCACTAGGTCCTCCCTGATACGCTCGCTTTACCACACGATCGTCTCCCATTCTTTCTAGGTGGCCGAGCCAGCGAAGTCTATGCGCTTTAGTCTCGCCAATGATGTTGGGCTCGCCCATTAAGTATAATGCAACGCGAAAATCTAAAACCCTGCCGATAGATTACCGATGGGCTATCGATAGTAAAAGAAAAATGAATAGATTGACTGGTAGAAGATGCCTCTTGGCATTAAGGTCGCCTATCATATAATAAAGTTAAAAATAAATAAATAATAGTATCAGTAGTCTATCAATAGTGTTGCCACATTTTTATGCGATAGGCGGCAAACGAGCAGACGGATAAGAGATTGCCACCGCCCATAGACAACACCATAAGCAACACCAGTGGAGTCAAAAGTGCGCTGTCAAGCTCCTCCTTTCCCCTCGATTAGGCCTCTGGTACTCTCACTCATTTGACGAAACACAGCGCAGGCGCCGCTTCACGCCGGTCTTCTAAGAGGCCGTGGCATCACTCCGGGTGAGCCGGCCCGTTCATGCCGAAGCGTGGTTCTGCCACGGTTATATATTAAAGTTCAGTGACCTCTGCTGCTGATTAAATGTAGCCCGAAATTTTCGAGAATCGCGCCCTAATTCAGTACAGACGCTGCGGAAGCCTTCGTTTCAATAATTCACTGGATTGATACGGTAGCGCGTGTGGGTGTACGCATACCTTTGCATGTCTTATACAGGTTGCTTTTAAAAAAAATAAAAACTTTTTTTTTTCTATTTGAGAGCACACCATATTTTTTATACAAATTAGTATTCTGTAGTTGTTAGTGACTCTGCCTCATATTCCCAAATTCAAAGTCAAAATATTCTTTATTTGCATAGGCTTTACACAGCACTTACAAATCGTCATACATAAAGAAAAATATTTAAACTATTTAAAAATAATGTATATAATTTAAATGAAATTAAATATATATCTTGATACATAAGATATAATAAAAAATAAATAAACATAATGCGACTCTACCACCGGTATCGGAAAGTTGATTCTGACGAGAAGATTCTGGCAAGAAACTCGCCAGTTACTCTTTTTAATCGCCAAAATGTTTATTACAATGTTTCCATAGTCGTAGGTTCGATCCCCATCCTGGAAAAACAATCATGAGAAGAACAGTTGTGTCTGTTCAGTGCCATGGTGGTTATATTTGTAGATTTTTTTTTTATGATATAGGTGGCAGAAAGCCGACGGATCACCATCAGGTGATCTTTATGCCTTTTTCTCTCTTACCATCAGGTAAGCGATTGGAAAGTTAGGTTTTTTTTTAAGTCATATCAATACAGAACACTTGGCAAAAAAGTTTTTTTACCTACGTTCTAAGACGTACACTAATTGATTGATTAGTTTTCATTCTAACCAACCACGACGCCCTGTATACACGCTTGTATACGTGTGTGGAGTGACAAGGGTTCGCACTCAGCCCAGGGCTGCCACCTGGCGTCGTTCAGTAATGATCGATATACCTCTCCATTCATGTTCTTGTTTGATTCACAAGCAGTGAACTTAGAGGCTTTGATGGCGTGAATGTATGGGCTAGGCATTTTCATTGATAGGAAGGGTTGGTTTGGTTTCGTTGGGTACTAGTTTTTGCACGCAAATTCAAGTGGTCTGACTCTATTGTTACAAGTTAATGGATAATCTTTCATGTTGTAAGTGACATACGAGCGATTAGTTCAGCGAATCCGAGCATACATCTATGAATTTTTCATATCTATGTGCATTGGGGAGTGCATTGTTACTTTGCCAATTGGGGGGGCGCTGCCAACCTTTAACCCCCTCTGGGTTAAAGGTTGGCAGCGCTCTTGTGCAGGTCCCTATGGGTGGCGGCCATCAGGTAATCCGTCTGCTCGTCTGCCACCTATCACATAAAAGAAATGTAACTGGCGGCCATTCAAACGAAGCTTAAAACACTCAAGACTAAGTATAACATAAAAATATGATTGATCCGTTTGGGAGCTACGATGTCGACTCACAGGCAGTCCATAAACAGGGTGTCCATAGTTTTTCAATCCGCAAAGGGCCTACCGTGTGGGCACTGACGCCCTTCACCCTCCTCATAAGGGTACACATTTTCCCCCACCATGCACCAGTGGGATCATTAATAGGTTAGTGATGATGACTAATCAAGACAAAATAATGGCATCATGTCATTGACATTTTGAAATGTAGCCCTTCGTAGGGTAATTATCATAAAATCCTTTGCAAATTTGGCCCCCAGCCAGGGCCGAACTGAGGCGATCCATCAATTAAACGTGACGGCCGAACTAAGTGGCATTTTATGCCCGGGCTGGATTCAGGCAATGTT
Organism: Cnaphalocrocis medinalis; assembly: GCA_014851415.1. Lineage (NCBI taxonomy): Eukaryota > Metazoa > Arthropoda > Insecta > Lepidoptera > Crambidae > Cnaphalocrocis > Cnaphalocrocis medinalis. Next base: position 831,050 of record CM026289.1, on the reverse strand, counting down.
GCTAGGGTATCAAAAAAGCATTCAAATTGGTTTGTTCAAAAAAGTTAAAATGATTTTAATAATACAACATACATAATAGCCGTACATAATTTTCATAATAGAAAATTTCTATAACATTATCCTAACTCCTAACTAATATTATAAATGCGAAAGTAACTCTGTCTGTCTGTTACTCTTTCTCGCCAAAACTACTGAACGGATTTAAATGAAATTTGGTATACAGATGATCTAGACCCTGAGAAAGAACATAGGCAACTTTTTAGTGCGAAAAGGGGGTTGTAAGGGGTAAAAAGTTACTATTCCACGCGGACGAAGTCGCGGGCGGCCGCTAGTGTTATTATAATAGTACGTACAGACTGTACTAATCAATATAAGTATTTACTATTACTTTTAATACTTTTAATCAACATACTCTAAAGGCCGTTAACGCATCAGCGACCTCTCTGATCTCGCAGATGTTCATGGGCGGTGGTGATAACTTACCAGTAGGTGACCCGCATGCTCGTTTGCTAATGAGAGGCATACAGTCTCAAATTGGCTCTATGTTAAATATTTAAGATCATATTAAAATCATTGCCTACATTCTAAGCATTACTTATACATAAGTCTACGACTATGCACTTGAAGTTATCAAACGACAAAAAAAAATTAAAACTATGCAACCAGAAATAATATAAAACCGTAATGAATTATGCGATAAACCTTGCAACCCTGTAGCTAGAACTAAGTGGCAGGTGTAACGAATGCTAAAGCTCAAGGGCTAACGAATGCGGTCATCACACACACTACACGTAATAAAATAAATTCATACAACATTCAATACATTACTCTGAATCCGTACCTGTTACTATAGGCACTTGTAATACGGTTATTTTTATAGGATAGATGGCAGATGTAAACCATGTAATAGCTGTTTGTCTCTCATATCTCAACCTGTAATTCTTGGTTGCTTAAAGGCAGACGAGCAGACGGATCACCTGATGGTATTAAAATATGTAGTTAAATTTTGTTTCTGGCTAAGTCGCTTAGCTCTAAAAATCTAACTAGACTTAAACAAGTAGACTTAGTCTAAGTTACACATATAGTAAACAATCCTGTGTTTAAGGAGCAGGAATAATCCTCTTATTGCGAGGAAAACCTCGAACAATATTTCAGAGACGGCCTATCTCTTTCTACTCCGGAGTAAGAAAATTAAATTAAGAAATGTACCTTACATAAGCATTACAGTACTTAATGCTAAATGCAGTACTGGCAGTCCCACGACGACCACGGAGACCCCTCCAAGTGTCAGCCACGCATGGTTTGCAACGGCAGGACAGGTTATATTTCCCGGAGTGTTCCCTTAAAGGGCCCCGACCAGTATCCATGCCTAAAGGGGGCTTTATATGCCTGAATGTGCACACAAGGAAGCATTAGCCACAGCTAGCAAACACAAGATGGTGCAGCTGTGGGAAGAAAGTGTTACATAACACTACACGTGGTGCGATGCGACAAACCAAAATCTTCAGCGCACAGTGATTGATGCACAGTCTTAAAACGCAGTAAAGGCGATGAAGAAAAGGAAAATAGGAAATGATTTAAGCATGCTTACCCATGAAGAAGATTATGAATGTGACATTCAGCCCATCAGTATTTTTTTGTTTGAAAATATATGTTTTCACATTACGATTAAAGCCTAAAACAATAGAGATTCGTTTAGCACACGCGAAAATCACTAACAGAACACAAAGATTTGAGTTACGTAACAACCCAAGCCAACTTACCAATTTACGGCGTACAAGAAAAAATAAAAAAACGTTTTAAACTAGCAGGATTAGGACATCCTGCTATTGTCCTCTCGCCACTTTGTCTGGAGGCATTCGCCAAACGAAGATCATTCGAGTCTTTTCACCGAGATTTTTAAAATTGACTCCTGCGTCCCTTGCGATTGCGAAATTGAAAAATGGCTGTCAGAGCCCGAGAAACCAAAAGGACATCCTTTTTTTTTTTTTAAGTCAAAGACAAATATGAACGTACAGCCACACAACAATATGTCAAACGTATTTTACAAATTATTATTGAGATCAATGAATAATTGAAATCTCAATTAAAAGAAGAACAATATCTAATTATGTAAAATAAAATATTTATACTAAGGATAAACAGTTTAAGACTGAAAAATTAATGATTTCATATGGAATAACCGGAAAGCGCTGAGAAACTGGGAAGGAAGTTACTACAATCGACGCTAGATGGCGCTAGTGGTAGAAAAAGACAGAACCTGGATGATAAATTGTTAATTATTTTACTGAAAACAAACAGAATGAGTTTAATTACGTAACGACGTGTTACAATACCTTCTCAGTTACAAAAAAAAGAAAAAAAAGAATTCATGCAGAGGGATGAGACTTCAGTATATCCTTAACATGCCAAATTCCCAAGGGCTTTTTGGACTGAAAATCAGAAACCTCGTATACAACACTAGAGACCCTCTTAGTAACTATACATTTACGAAATTTCGGAGCAAACTTATGAGTGAAATATTTACTAGCATCAGAGAGTGGAAATTCCCTCTTCCAAACAACCTGTCCAACCTGATAATCGACATGCCTACGAGACCTATTGTAAAATATTTTATTATGTTCATACGATTTTTGCATATGCGACTGTACTTTCTCAAACGTTGTTTTCAGATGAAGTGGTAAAGAATCATAATGTTACGGTCTGAAAAATCGAGGATGAAATCCTCATCACCCCTGGGTGGATACCAGTCGCCAGACAGAACTGCTTCTCTGCCATGATTTAGAAAATAAGGACTGTGTTTAGTCACTTCATGCACTGAGGTGTTAATGGCAAATTCTATCTTATGTATCTCATCAGCCCAGGTGCGATGATTCTTTCCCACGTAAGATGAAATGGCAGTGACCAAGACTCTATTTACCGTCAGAAGGATTGTTTTGAGAAGTAAACCTGCAATTGAAAAAAAAATTGGGAATCTTATATTTCTCCTAAGACCCTGCATTTCTCTGGATATGTATTGGGGGCCATTATCCATGATGATGCACTGAGGTACACCAAACCTCATGAAAACATGATTTTCAATGTACCTCACTACAGTTTTAGCAAGGGAATTTCTCAAGGGGAACAAACAAGTGTATTTAGTGAAATAATCTGAGACAACCAGTATGAATCTGAAGCCTTCTCTGCTTCTGGGTAGAGGACCCAATAAATCAGTTGATAAGACTTGAAAAGGGACGCTGAACCTTTTTGGGGTTCTGCATAAGACCAGGTAAAGGTAAATTGTGCTTTTATAGGTAAGCAGCCCTCACAATGTTTGACGTATTTTTAACGTCCCTGACCAATTTTGGCCAGAAGTAACATTGTGACACACGTTTAAGTGTCTTAAATACTCCCAAATGAGCAGCATCAGGGCTATCATGGCACTTTTGAAGTATAGAGTGTCTTTTCCTCCAGAGGAATGACTCTTTTCCATTCGAACTCCAACAACAGAGGGTTGGGAGATCGTATACGTTTGAAAAGATGGTCATTGAGTAGTCTCCAATCTGGATACCTGTCCGGGTAACGTTTGCACTTTCTCTCGAAAGTGTAAGTACCAAGGATCCTTGATAGGAGTGGTAGACAGAGTACTGACAGGTGCACGAGAGAGTGCATCTGCAACCTTGTTTTCGCTGCCTTTCCTGTACTCAATAGAAAAGTTAAATTGAGATATCCTCAAAGCCCATCTCGACAAACGGCCTGAAGGAGACTTAAGACTAGCCAGCCATTTTAGACTGCTGTGGTCAGTATAAACCTTGGTTTGAAAAGGCGACCCTTCTATATAACCCTTGAACTTTTCAAGAGCAAACATCAAAGCATTGAGTTCCTTCTCAGTGGTTGAGTGATTCCTTTCCGTTCTAGTTAAAGTTCTACTAGCAAAAGCGACGGGATGTTCAGCCCCTTCATTATCTAGCTGAGATAAGCAACAGCCTAGCCCAACATCTGACGCATCTGAGCTAATGATGAACGGTCGGTCGAATTTAGGAACACTCAATATTGGAGCAGAAATCAACAGACTTTTTATGGTGTTAAAAGCCTGGAGAGCGTCTTCATTGACAGAAAATGAGTGGCCCTTAGGCAATTTACCTGTTAGTCTGCTCAATGGGGCAATCACAGTAGAGAAGTCTACAATAAATCTCCTATACCAAGAGACCATACCTAAAAACCTACGGACTTCCTTCTGTGAAGTTGGAACAGGAAAGTCTACTATAGATTTGACTTTGTCGCTGTCAGTGCGCAAACCGCGTCTGTCAACGACAAAACCAAGGAATTTGAGTGACGATCGACAAAATACAGATTTTTTCGAAGTTTATCGTGAGCCGGCTTGTTTTCAGCCTGTCAAACACTCTTTTGAGTAAGCTCATGTGGTTCTCGAACGAATCCGAAATTAAATTATGTCGTCGACATAATAGAACCCTTACCCGCAAATTCGGTCCAAACACTTTATCCATCAACCTCATCATCCTAGCAGTTGCGTTGACCAGACCAAAAGGCATTCTGCAAAATTGGAAGGATCCTAGACCTGGAATTGAGAAACAGGTCTTCTCACGAGAGGACAATCCAAATTCAACTGAAAAAATGCAGATTTTAGGTCAATTGAAGACATAAATTTGGCGTTGTTTAGAGAATCCAAAATTTATGTCTTCAATTGACCTAACTAATAAAAACCAACAATAACACATAGCCTCTGAAGATCCTAGGCTCACAGGTTACAACCGCTGCCCATAGACAACATCAGTGGATTCACCAAATTGTTCGACCACATTGTGGGGGGCCTTTCCACTCCAACGGCCGTCTGTTCTCCTCGAAATGTGCCAAGCTCATAATATGATGGATGATGGTTTTTAAACTTTAAGGAAACATTAGAATCTGATTTATCAAATTACTGTCAATTAAGAGGTATGATAAACCCTTTGGTTAATACGGTAATATTATTTTGGATACATTTATAATGGGCTACCGTGTATGAAAACTGACAGCGTTATGTGAACAAATGACCTGTGTGATTGGTACTTTTTTGACATGAGGGATCGAATGTATAAAAGCACTCTCGAGGTCATGCAGGGAGACAATTGAATATAAGACTTGTTCCGTCTGAATTGCTTGAAGACGCGTGACCTTCACTAGATCGTTGGTCCACCTGGCGGGAGGCCTGCCACGGCTGCGGCCTCCTGCACGCGGCCTCCAATCAAGGACCTTTCCACCCAGTCGTCTGTTCTTCTCGCAAAGTGCCCTGCCCATTGCCACTTGAGCCACGCAATTCTTTGGGCTATGTCCGCGACCTTAGGTCTCCTGCGGATCTCATCATTTCTTAGTGACCACGCAAGAAGATTCCGAGCATAAGGGCAATGGAGAGTGTCCTGTGAGTGACTTTGAGCCTTCTTAAGCGGCCCATTGTAAGCGGCCACGTTTCAGTTCCGTATGTCATCACTGGTAAGTCGAGGCATGTGGAACTGAAATAAACTTGTAACTACGTCTCTTAATAATGAATGCGGAAACTGGCATAAACCACGCTGAAGAAGTGATCGCTCACGACTCGGAGTGAGTGTATTCATTTCGCCAATTTAAACTTGCGCTCAGCTGTAACTCGGTTTTTATTTTTGTTGCGAACGCTTACAAACTTAAATGTGCATGTTTCAATATTCTTCTTTGGGCCTGGAGTACACAGTTAGATATGATTTACACATAAAATTTAAATGTATAACACCCCCGTCAAGTTGTCATTATGAATGCATTTTATTACTCATTGTCACTCTATTTGACACCTATATTACAGAAATCTAATAATAGGACGGGAAATAGAAAAATTCATCATTATGTAGTGGCGTCCATCTTAAATTGGTGGCCAGAACGGTCAGCTAAGAACACTCCCGACTTTTAAACTAAAAAAAACTAAATCCAAATCGGTTCACCTGTTCTGGAGCTACGATGCCGCAGATAAACACACAAACATATGCAGACAAACAGACAGACACTCAAACTTATAACTCCCCGTCATTTTTGCGTCGGAGATTAGAAATAAATTCGTCTTTTTTATGTTATTATAGTAAGCAAACAGGCAAGCGCGTCACCTGATGTTAAGTAAACACTGCTGCCCATGGACGTCAGCTACACCAAAAGGAGCTCAGAGGCGTTGCCAGCCTTTTTGGGAGGTAATAGCTCGTTTCTTAAATATTAGAATTGCATTTGAAACGCCATCGCCTAGCTCCTGCTACGTCTCAATCATCAAACCACGTTCCACTTATATTTTCGTCGCCTCTCTCCCGCAAACTTAAATACGTACATTCCGAATGTTCCAATAGGTTCCTTACACGGACTGGAACGCTGCTAACGTGCTATCAAACTTGCTTGGTGCTTTTTAAATTTAATATTTTCCATTCAATAGAGATGTAAGAGAGCGCTTGAGTGATTTTTCCTAATAGATTTGTAGTGATGACGCCGTGTTGAGGAAATTGAAAACTATTCTCAAACTTACATATTTATATAATTGAATCGTAGGAAATGTGTTACCGCAGAAACTCAGCAAACCTGCTTCGCGTGTCGCAGGTATGCTTAGACACACTAAAAACATTATGATTCGTCTTATTTAGGCACGCGACAGAGTGTCTTTTTTTATGATATGGGTGGCAGACGAGCCGCCGGATCACCTAATGGTAAGCGATTACCGCCGCCAATGGACACCTGCAACACCAGTGGTGTCACCAGTGTGATATCTGTGATGGAGGCCTTTGCCCTGCAGTGGAACAGTATATACGCTGACACTTTACTTTATTGTGTTACTCATAAAAAAAGTGTCTGCATAATTTGAAAACCATGACTAACTTAGTCTCCGGTATGTAACAAGGGGGTACCATTTTAAATATTTTTTCTCATCCCATCAAACAAATCCTCTCGTAATTGCTTGTTTAGTTATTTCCATCACGCGACACTGTATCCTATTATGTGCGCAAACGGTCGTTATTTGCGCAGCAATAACGCGCGTCATCAGCGCTCATTGTGCGTATTATACGCGGAAACGTGTCATAAAACTCATTACGGGTCCGCGCCCCGCGGGCGAATTACGTGGAATTGCCGCGATCTCTACGAGCTGCAGCTTCACAGAGAGTCTGGGTATCTAGCGCCCAAATAGGTAGCTTAGGTGGCTCTCTCACCTCTCTCTCACTCACCCAAAAAATATTTTGCTAGTCACTTTTCTAAAATAACCTAACCAATATTTTTTCGTTCAGTAGAGTTTAGTTAGTATTATCATTACAAACCAGTAAAAAATCTTAAAATATTTGGGTGAGTTTTTTTTTTTGGGTAAGTTGCCACTTAAGCTAATAGGTAGGTAGGGAGGGCGTGTGCGAGAAACTTCGCAGAAAAGATTGGGTACGTAAGCCATATCCGAGCACACCAACGACAACGTTGACAACTTTTCAGGAGTTGAAGCAGTTGCCATAGTCAAAAACGGCCAGACTTATCATCATCAGGTACCCCAATACCAAAACAGCAAAAATATTTTGTGGTAGACCCACGCTTTGGTTTGAATGGAGCTGGCTCAACCGGATGATACCACGGCCTCACAGAAGACTGGCGTAAAAAATCGCCTGCGCTGTAATTCATCGAGTAAGTGAGGGTACCGGAGGCGTGATTGGGGGGAATGGAGGTTAAAATTGGCGGCGCACTTGACTCTACTGGTGTTGCAGGTGTCAATCGCTTACCATTAGGTTATCCATCTGCTCGTCTGCCATCTATATCATAAAAAAGCAATGGATTGCTTCTTTACCTTTTTTATGTTAGTAACTATAATTGCAACTATGATAAGATTAGGTTTAATCACCACGCTTTCCGATGCTGATTCAATTGGTAACCACAAACCTAAGCTATGTTCGAAAAACTCGAAACATACTTTTTGCTCGACCCGGGAATTTAACCCGGGACCCCAATATCACGACTCGGATCCGGAAAATCACTAGATCAACGGGTGTTTAAGTCTAATCCCATCATAGTAGCAATAACTTCATTTATTTATTTATTTATTAAGACACAAAAGAGGTTGCAGTTATAAAAATACAAATATTATAATTAACTTAAATTTCTATGATGGAGGAGGCCTTTGCCCCGCAGTGGGACTGTATATAGACTGATACTTTACTAAAACCACCAGACCAACGGGTGATTAAGCCTAATCCCATCATAGTAGCGATGACTTGATTTCTATGATAAAAGTGGGACAGTATTCACAATAGGCTGATACTTTTTACTATTCTAAGTCCTACTACCACTTCGTAGACAAAAGCATCTCAGTGTTACAGCTCCCCAAAAGAAACGCAGGAAATTTGTACACATAATATGAGTAATATGTTTTTTTTCTCGTAATGAATTACGTGTGAACTCGGGTGATTGAAGAGGCGTGATTAAACGTGACAGAGGGACGTGTGACGGGAATATGGAATTCCTTCTGGGTTATGTTATTTTTTATGTTGTGTCACTATGTGTTTTATTTGTAAGTTTTATACATACCTATATATTTCCTAGACAATATAACTTGGACCTCTTTTTAAATAGATTAATAAATAAATGCGCCAGACAATCACACCCATCAACCTGTTCTCAAACTAGGGCAACCCCTGTACTATGAGTACCAGTTGACGATTTAACTGGGGGCGTCAACCCAACACACCCAGACCCAAGACAACTTAGAAAATGTAGTTTCCTATGTTGACTTGACCGGGAATCGAACCCGGGACCTTTCGCGCTTCGGGCGAACACCTTAGCCACTGCGCCGGCGCGGCTTTTAAGGCAAGAGTGTATGAGTGTGAGTGTAATAGGCTTTTTATGGGCAAGCATAGTCCACCTTAGACATCTTCACTTAACATCAGATCCGTTCGAGGTCATCTGATTTGATCCAATATTTCGATCGAGGTGCTTGTATGTCGTAAAATAAAAAAAATAATAATAATGATCTGCAAGAACTTCGGGGTAATGACGGGCATCAAATAGTGCAGGCTCAACCAAAGTGGCGTTCCCTTGTTTCGGAGGCCAAGACTACGAATTTTGATTATTCGTTGATAATTTAATTTTATCGACTCCCCATACAAAATTAATAAGTCAGGACTTAGTATGAACAGTTGAAATTTTTTATTCGAATTCCTAAAAGTCATGAAACAAAATTTGTCTAGAATCAAGAGAAAGGGAGGTGGACCAATACACCCTGTATATTTACTTACTACAAACCATTGGATTATAAAAACCTATTAATCAAAATCCTATCAACAAACACCAAGTATTAACCAAAGACCATAACAAAACTCGTTACTCATAAAGTCGTAAAACTTAGTTAGTTTCCCGACTTTGCACGCATTTCTGGTCATAAATTTCATACCCGGTCAGCGAAGTTCGGTGACGTCAAATAAGTTAATTTACCCTGCAACTTAACGACCCGTAGGACTTGATATTTATAGACCGATGACGTAAATTACTCGTACACTAGATATATTTAACACGCATTTTAAGGTGACCCATAAAACCAGCCTAAAATAGAACTTAATAATTTACACGGTTTCACATAGACATATGCCCCATAAACAATAATGAAGAAGGACTTATGAGGATAAACCAAGTAATGCTTCACGCCTCCTATGAGGCCTATTACTCCGGCTAAGCCATCAAGTCTTGGAATTTTCAGTTCATATGTTTCGTCCTTCTTACAATCCTGGGTATTTTAGACGGGGCGTGAAACGGCATCTTAGCAGGCTTTCAGGGTGAGGATGACAGACTCAACAGACAATTAAAAAATAAAATAAATTGCAATCACACTAATCAACCTGATCTTAAACTGTACCCCTGTCCTCCTGTCCTGTCCTGTCCTGTCTTATGAGTACCAGGTGACGATAATTAACTGGGGCGTCAACCCAGAACATCCTGACCCAAGAAAATTTTGAAAATGTAGTTTCTTAAATTGACATGAACGGAAATCGAACCCGGGAGCTTTAGCGCTTTGGGCGAACACCTTAACCACTGTGCCATAGAGATCGTCAACTTTGTCTTTTCTTTTGTGCCTGTACCTCATTTTTAGATCTCACGGCCGCTTACTATCAGGCGGAGTGATGTCATCTTGACTGTCCACAACGAAAAAAAATCTCGGCCATTCATGCCTAAACGTGCCTCTGCAATTGAACTATCTCACAAACATGTAGCTTGCATGTTTCACCTACTAATTCTGGGGTAGATATAACTGTATTGTCTATCAATCAAAAAGTGTTCGTATCCCAATTTATTCAAGTAAAGTGGCAAGAAAAACGTAACCGTTCCCTTGCAAATCAGATTATGCACCAAAAAGAGACGCAAGCATTACCGACTTCATTCTATCACTGCCTACCGTTGCAAATTTAACGGCCTGTATTAGCATATCCTCGAATAAAACAACTTCAAATGATAATGGGTGGAGAGGAGTGGCGCTTGCGATTATATGGGCGAAGTTTGAGAGTTATAAAGCATTTGAATGTTTTTCTATTGTTTGTTATTTTGTCTACTTATATCTAACTTACAACCATACGAACATGCATTAATTGGAAAAAAAAATTACAACTATTACCTACTTAGTGTAGGTATACTCACTCTATTCCCTTACCTTCTAAATTCAATGGGACACCAATAGTTATTATGTGACACAACCAACATCTTAACGTGCTTTTTGAGACACAAGACCACCAATTTCCAAAGTGATACTGTCAGATTCTGAACAGAAAAAGAGATATCTGAACAGAAAAACTTAGGTAAAAATTTCTGGCTCTAAAGCTTTAAGCACCCGTTGTTGGTCTAGTGGCTTAAGTACCGGGCCTTGATCTTGGGTCGAGCAAATAGTAATGTTTCGAGTTCTTCGAACATAGCTCGGGTTTGTAATTACCAATCTGCATTAGGTAAGCGTGTCGATTACGCCTAATACCATCATAGTAGCAATGTCTTGATTTCTATGAGGCCGAAGTCTTTGTCCTGCAGTGGGACAGTATATAGGCTGATACTTTACATATTAACGTCGTAAAGCCCAAACAACAGACACAATAGGAAAATCAATTGTTTTTGCCTTTCAAAAGGCTTTTGGCTCTTACGACGTTAAACACAGGTGAGAATTACAAAATCAAATGACGGCTTTCACTACACCCCCTTGCTTTACGACGTTGGCAGCCATGCCAGTGGATTTGGCACAAATAATAATAGATGCAGGCTCAATGTCGGCCGTAAGTCATGATTTTTACACCCATCCCGTCGCACCGTGCGTGCGCTTAGTTAGCCAGAGATTAGTATAGACAGATAGTACAGATCGTTCAATGTGTGTTGTGGAGAAATAAAATAAGGTACATGTAAATGTATATATAAACTGTCCCACTACAGAGCAAATGCCTCTATCTAGTCATTGCTACTATGATGGGAATAGGCTTAAAGACACAATGGAAAATCAATTATTTTACGCCATTTAAAAGACTTTTGCGTCTTACGACGTTAATCACCACGCTTGCCTAATGCGATTGGTGATCATCACAAACACGAGTTATGTTCGAAAAATTCTGAACTTTTTCTCGACCTGAGAATCTAAACCGAACACGAAATCATAAATAAAAGGTTGGCAGCGCACTTTTGACTCCACTGGTGTTGCAGGTATCCATGGGCGGCGGGAATTTCTTACCATCAGGCAGGCAGGCATCACCGCCTGCTCGTCTGCTACCTATCACATAAAAAAAAATTGATACAAACTTAAAAGCTTTTATAAAAAGGAAAAGCATTCCAATGGTCTCCTTTCTGAACATAGCTACTCAATGCTTATTACCCTTCCGGTTGCAGACGCCCCAGTCTTCGGTTAATTTATGCTCGCGCTGTCTGCCGTCCCCCGCTATCGCAGCGCAACGCAACGGCTACGACCACCAGCCGTGAGGGAGTCCACACGGTGACTGGTACTGTTTGTGAGATTGGGATAACTTTCCCAGTTATGTCTGTCTAGTCCTTCTCGTCTATTAATCTTATATTTCTAGCCTAAATAACTTCATTGTTTTTGTATGATTACAGGGGATAAATGAAATGACAATATATCTATACATTTACAAATCGATAACAAGCGAACAAGGCTATATGTACTTAAACCGAAAAAACCGATGTGCAAATGCGCAATTCTTACAAGTTTGGATATATCGAAACGAGAGTCTTGGAACGCTTAGGGTGCAGGGAGGCGTGGTGTGTCGGCGTTCGCGAGGTCGTCACCAAAAAGATGGAACGGACAGTATTAAATCCATTCACGGGGGTTTTCAGGAACTGAGTGTACAAGAGTGCCACTAACAGAGGAAAAAATGAGAAAAACTCGCTAAAGCAGCTACCCAAAAAGACAATCCAGACACTACCACTCTCGTCAGGAGTGTATCGACTAAGAAGAAGAAGAAACCGAAAAAGAACATGTCTTGCGCGATGTATTGACGCCCAGCGCCATCTATTCTATTATATTATCTATTGGTTAAATTTTGAATTATGGTCCTGAAGCAAAGTGAGGGCGGGCCACTAGTGCATGATAAAAATATACCAGCATTTACTTTTATACACAAACATCAATTTGATTATGGACTTTTTTTTTCATTATGGACGTAGACCGTTTGAACCGTGTATTAGTCACTTTAATTATACCAATGTCAAGTGAATAAAGAGACACGTTAATTGATCAGTGATTTTGACCTGTTCTGGGTGCAATTACCAGAGTGTGATGTATGTCCCGCCCATAGACACCCGAACAGTGGAATCACAATACTCAATATCTTTATTGCATCATACTTTGCATAGGTTACTTAATGGTGCACAAGTGCGCTGCCAACCAAAAATTTAACATTCTTAAATCTCATAGAGTTTCTCCCTACCTAAACGCAAGGCCACCCTACTCATAAGCCATGTTAGTGTACAAATTGAAAGGTCCCATTGTCGGCGGCTAGGGGGGCAGCCTTTATGGTTTTTGAGCGGACGCACCGCGGACCCCTAATTTTATTTATGGCGATGACACGTGCCATTGTGTGCAATGGGATTTTCAATGGTGTTTTGGTTGACGGGATTAAGTAGGTATTAAAATGTGATAGTTGGTAGCTGGGTAATTTAAATTAATTTTTGTTGGTTACATCTCCATTTAATTCAATTTAGATCCGATTAGATCAATCTTTATATGAGATTTATAAAAAATATTATAATATAATGCTGTCATATTATAATAAGTTTCATACCCTTGACTCTTTAAGGTTCCGTAGCCAAATGTTAATTTAGGAAACCACATTTTCGAAATGTTTATGGGTCTGGGTGTTTTAGGTTAACGCCCCCAGTTAATTATCATCACCTGGTACTCATAGCACAGGGCCCTATTTTGAGACCAGGTTGATTGGTGTGATTGTCTGGCGCATTATTATTATTAAATGGCTGTGACATACGGACGGACGTACGGACAGAGAGACATGACAAATTTCGAAGAGTTCCGTTTTTGGCTACGAAACCCTAAAAAGCACGGTGTATTACAAACTAATAATTGTATTAACAATTTCAGCCATGTATATCAAGTCATTAACCTGATTAAAGAAAAGTATCCTCACAAAATTCCCTCAAACCTTTTTCTCTAAAATCCCCGTGGCTTGCGCCAAACTAATTAAGTTAAAACCGTGTGGCATACATTTTTGCTGGCTCTCTTTCAGAATAATCTCCGCAGCTTGCAGGTGTGCTAAGACAGGGCAAGACGGGGCAAAACGGGGCTAAACGACAAAGGCATGAATGAGGGACCGCGTGTCACACCGAACTACTAACTAAATGAGAAATATTTTTTACAGGATGTATCTGTGAACGTTTAAATCCTTTTAACCACGTTTTTACCTTACAATTTAAAAAAAACACATTTACACTTTTGAAAATTTGCAATTTTTTTCTTTCAATTTCCTATACAAATTTTCATAGCCAGGCGCCTAAAAAAACTTTTCATAGAAAGTCTTGTATGACTGGCCGGATGGCGCATTTGGTAGTGACCCTGCCTCATACGCCGAAGGTCGTGGGTTCGATCCCCAGCCTAGACAAACATTGACGACCCGGTTGGTTCAGTGGTAGTGAATGCTGCGTCTGGGCCAAGGGTTGCGGGTTCGATCCCCAGCCTAGACAAACATTCGTGTGATGAACACTTGTGTTTGTTCAGTGTCTGGGTGTAATATAATAATATGTATTTAAGTATTACTTATATTTGTGATCCTCTGTTGTCCGATATCCGTAAAACAAGTGCTTAAAATACTTAGTATGGAGTCAGGTCAATGTATGAGATTTTGTGTGAATTTATTATTTATTATTTTAGTAGTATTACCATCGACAATGTTGACTACGGTGTGACTTACGGCCGAGAACATTGGCTCCAGCCAACTTAAGTGCATTGCGATGTCATTAGCTCGGAGAAAACTTCCAAAGATGCGAAATTAGGAGTCATGTCGTCTCCAAACAGATTCATAAGTTGCCTTCATAAAACCTCTGCTGCTCTTCCAGCTTACACCGCCTTTGAGATTATGTCTGCAAACTTTTTATTTTTTTTACATCCGACTTTGAGGTTTTTTTGTGAAACAACTTTCTTTTCTTTTCTTTTCTTTATAGTCTGTATTGCTTTTATGGGATTATTAGCGCAAGAACAGCCGGATGGCGCTTTCAATAGTAACACTGACTTATACGCATTAATTGTGGGAGAGCCATGCTTCGGCATGAATGGGGCCGGCTCGACCGGAGTGATACCACTGCCTCACAGAAAACCGGCGTGAAGCAGCTCCTGTGCTGTGTTTCGCCGAGTGAGTGAGGGTACAGGAGGCCCATGGGGAGGGGGGGGGGGGGATGGGATAAAGGTTAGCAGCGCACTTGTTGCATGTGTTCATGGGCGGCGGCAATTGCTTACCACCAGGTGATCCACCTGCTCGTCTGCTACCTATCACATAAAAAAAAATACGCCAAAGATCCTGGGTTTGATCCCCATCCTGGACAAACATTCATGTGATGAACACTTGTGTTTGTTCAGTGTTTGGGTGCAGTAATAGTATTTAAGTTTCCTCTGTTGTCCGATAACTGTAACACAAGTGCTCAAGCTACTAAGTACGGAGTCAGGTCAATGTAGGTATACTCGTACATTCACCTAGTGTGTAGTAGAGTAGTAGCTTATGTCATGATCCTGACGGGACTGTAACGCTGGTTTTGAGTGGCTCAGCTGAGTGAGTATCACGGACGCCAGCCTTGTATTAGTGTGTCTTGTGTACCTAGTGTGTGTGTACTGTGGACATAATATTAGAAGTATTACCATCGACAATGTTGACTACGGTGTGACTTACGGCCGAGAACATTGGCTCCAGCCAACTTAAGTGCATTGCGATGTCATTAGCTCGGAGAAAACTTCCAAAGATGCGAAATTAGGAGTCATGTCGTCTCCAAACAGATTCATAAGTTGCCTTCATAAAACCTCTGCTGCTCTTCCAGCTTACACCGCCTTTGAGATTATGTCTGCAAACTTTTTATTTTTTTTACATCCGACTTTGAGGTTTTTTTGTGAAACAACTTTCTTTTCTTTTCTTTATAGTCTGTATTGCTTTTATGGGATTATTAGCGCAAGAACAGCCGGATGGCGCTTTCAATAGTGACACTGGCTCATACGCCAAAGGTCATGGGTTCGATCCCCATCCTGGACAAACATTCGTGTGATGAATACTTGTGTTTGTTCAGTGTTTGGGTGCAGTAATAGTATTTAAGTTTCCTCTGTTGTCCGATAACTGTAACACAAGTGTTTAAGCTACTTAGTACGGAGTCAGGTCAATGTAGGTATAGATGTAGTGTGTATTTATTTATTTAATTAAGAAAAAAAGATTTCCGGATAAAATAAACTGCCAAGTGCGAGCTGGACTTTCACGTAGGGTTCCGTACTAAGTTATGCAATATAAGACCTTTTTGTTTGAGAATATAATATGCGAGCCCGATAGGTATGGCATTAACTCGTAAACCCGTTTATAGATAACTAGTGGCCCGCCCTCACTTCGCTTCGGGACCGTAATTCAGAAACGAACGAATAGATGGCGCTGTGTTAAATCGTTGTCTATAGAAGTTATCTCTTTATAAAGATTATAGAAGATAGCTGTTACCCGTGACTTGGTCCACATCCCCTCTTTTAGCCCTCCTTTCGCAACACAAAGTAGCCTATGTCCTTTCTCGGGGTCTAAACCATGTATACCAAATTTCATTCAAATCCATTCAGTAGCGCTACCATGAGTTGACATCTAAAACTGACATAACGTAAACTATTGCTGTGTCTCTTTCAGATGCATCACAATGAAAGAAACAAAGCGATAGTTTTCGATAGCGAGGATAGTAATCCAAACTCATTGTAAGGCTACAGTAGTTTTGGCGTGAAACAGGAACAGACAGAGTTACGCATTCGCATTCACATTAATAATATTAGTAAGGATTTTATGTTTTTCCACCGCCGCGTTTTTTTATGTTGGCAGACAAGACGCGTACAACGGCCGTGGTCATATACTTTTTGTTATCTATAATACAAATGTGTCGCATTTGCCGTAGTCAGAAGCGGACTCAATATATGCTGTCAAAATGTAAATTTCCGTTTTACGTACTATAAAGCTACTTGCAATAATACACCAAACGGACAGTACTCCAACTCTAATCACCAGAGGCATCTCGTCCGATGACGTCACACGTGACGTCACCGCCCGCGGCATAATGCAGAGCTGGATGCAAATCGGCCGGTCCCTGACTAATTTACCAGCTCGTACAATTTGTACTACGCGCCTTCACTGACGGGTGCGCTCCCGGTAATGAGAGTGCTTATGATACTTAATCGGAGAATAATACATTTTAAAAATATTTGTGTAGAAACAGTGAATTCGACTAAAGGGCGACAGTTAAAATATCAACTTTAATTACTTAAAAATATAAATATCAACGTTATTTACACAACGCGCTTAAAAATTCATCGACGGGTCCAGGTGGGTTGTAAAAATTGCTACAACCAAAATAAAATTAAATCAACTTTGGCTCCTAACAATGGACCACTCATCTTTTGATGAACGACGTAATCACCATTGAGTAGGATTTTTGAAGTAGCAAGTGTAGTTATAAACAAATTAGCTACAAATAATTACCACTTCGTTAAACAAAGTGGTCATCCATTTTAATTTTATTCACATTAGTATCACATACGACTACAAAAATAGTTAATTTGGTGTTTTGTTGTAGAAAAGCTAATGTTGAAATAAAGGAAAATATATTTTGTAATCAAATTATAATTTCACGTCACGTCCATGGTCGAAAAAAAAGGTATCTAAATCCAACTGCTTATTGTTGCTTGTTACTTTCGACACACAGTTTCAACGTCTCAGCAGAAAACTCGTCGAGTTTAATTCCATTAGCGTCAAATTCGCTGACAGCAACACGAAGCTCTCCTCTGACACTGGTTTGGTCAGGCGCCGGCCCCGCGCGTGGGTAATGAAATTTTCATACGAAACAGATACAGGGAGGTGGGTGTCGAATAGTGATGCGTTTACGGGAGTGGCGAATATCGGGACACTTTATTTTGTAGCAATAACGACGATGCTTACTATGGAAGAAGAACTTTTTCTTTGTCGTGTTCTTCATTGCTGAAACTCGTGTCTTTCTTGAAATGCCTTTACCGAGGCGATGGCAAGGTATCATTTTTCCCTTTTGACTTATCTGAGGCACAAAATAATTACACACAGAAGTTAGACTTTGACCTGATTTTGAATTTAGAAGAGTTCGTTGACATATGCTAGGGTTGTTGCCCGGCATGAGTACATAAGCGCGCGGCCTCTACCATAGACCTCGAGGTCTAACTGTCGACAGTTTGACAATCTTACGTCATAAGTTAGGATTAATGTGGTCGAAAAGGCTTTTTTGCCCGTAGTGCGCATGCGTGAGTACATGACATATTTTTAGCTCTTAGTGGGCAGTCAGCCATCTGTGTCAATATGTATTTTGTGTCTGAGGCCCGCCTGTAGAGGGATGCCGGTCACTTCCCTTATTAGATCTGACCAACGGAGAGGGAAACGACCTATTTATCTTTTGAACTCTTTTCAAACCTCTGCTGAGCGGAGCTGGTTTTTTTTTATATATAAGATGGGTTTGCACTTGACCTCATCTCACCTGATGGAGAGTGACAAAGAGGTCTAAGATGTAGCGTGCTTTCCCACGATGCGAGTAGCCGAAGATCGATCTGGAAGTGGCGAGCATTTGGAGAAACCTATGTCCAGCAGTGGACTACAACAGGCTGACGATGATGATGACGATGAAATTTTAATAAGACTGCAAACTTGAAAATGATCCAAGATAGTTTAACTACCTCAAACGTTTTGCAACCTTGTTAAATACTAAAACGGGACAGAAAAGTCCCGCTCAAACCTTGGTACATCACTATCTCCGAATCTCGTTGAATCTAGTTGAGTTCCTAGTTGTATTGGTATTTCGATTGTTTCTTTCTCGCTGCGGGAATGCGACGGAGCGAGTCTCAAAAGAACAGCAATGAATATTGGAGCACTTATGTATTATTGGATGGTAGTTTCTGTGTTGCTAATAAAAATTTATACGTTTTATTTCACACGTTTCTTTTGAGAAGAGTGTTTTTTTTTGTTCAGACATTGCTGCTATAACATTGCAGACAGCCACACATCAGGTTACCACAACCTGTCAAATGACCACTAAATTGATATTCAACTTTCACATTTGTTTGAGAGAAAGATGAGAGTCGATTGAAGAAATTTGTCAGTTTAGTTTAATTTGATGTGTGGCTGTACGTACGTATTACATGTAATCTAGTCTACAAAGTTAAAATGTTTCATACAGAGTGTGTATCTGAACATATACATCCTTATTAAGTACTTTGTTTTATAACATATACATTGTTTTATGACTTTCAATAAAATCTCAAAATACTTTATATTTCATACAAAGTCGGTCTCGTGATTTGGTCCTATTTATATTGGAAGTAAAAAATCAACGAAAATGAAAGGGATGTTAATGCTCACGAAATGCCGTATATCTTTTTGTGTAAAATTAACATTACAATGTCATCATTACTTTAGTACATTTTTTTATCAACTTCAAAAAAATAAAAGTCTTGTGTAAGTTTATTTTTAATCTTATTCAGACTTTCTAGCCAATCCCACTAAAAAAGTAATTTGCAAGTATCGACTAATTACAACGAAACCCCTTAAATCTCGGGAAGGGTCAGTCACCACGCGATGGGCCAACTTTTCCCAATAACGCAACTTTTTCCGGGTAACTCACCCGGGTGATTTGTCCCCAACTAGTTACCCAATCCGGGTACAAGCGTAACGGTTTGCTAATAAAAACTTCTTTTGCTAACATTATTGTCCAATGTCTCAAATGGTAGGTATTGGTTTAGTTCTAAGATAAGAGACCTTAAGGCGGGTAGCACACTGCCAGAGTCGAGGCGGAGTCAAGGCACAGTCGAGGCGGTGGTGTGATATAAGAGTCGAGGCGGAGGTGCAGAGCATCGTTTACACCCATTCAATATGTCGTCGTCAGAAGACGATGACAAAATGGCGGCGGGGTCGGGGCGCCGGCGTGCCGTGCGCCTCTTGAACGCTTCCGCCTCGACTCTTGAGTGTGTTGCGACACGCCTTAGGTCAAAATTGAGATGGAAGATCTGTTTGATACGGAACATGAATGCGTTACATCTATTTGAGGCGTACTTTGTCTTTTTTTTTCAATGTTGCCAATCATCTTAAAAAAGTAACCTTCCTAAAATTACTTACACGGAACCCACGAAACACAATATGTCCTTTATTTTATGTCAGTTGTTGTATTATTTGCCCAAATTGATATTAAATTGGATTTGCCGAACTTATTGAAGAGATGACGGAAACAAAACAAGAGTTAGATAAACTTAGAACAACAAGTCGCCTACATAGACTTATTGCCTACAATGAAACGTGTCTTCTATACTCTCTATAAAGAGATACCTTCTATAGACAACGACAAGGCTTATAGGTAAACCAAAAACACGAAACGCTTGCGCGATGTTATTGGACACAGCGCCATCTATTGGCTCATTTCTGAATTACGGTCCCGAAGCGAAGTGAGGGCGGGCCACTAGTTTAAAAATAAAGCTATATTTATAACTGTACAGAAAATAAATACAGGCACGTCAACAAATATACAACACAATAAGATGGTATTTAAGCTTGTTGCATTTTTCTTGATAACCTTTGGATAGAGGAAATTACTACTCTCTTACTAGACTTGTTGGACTTACGACCATAGAAAAAACGGGTTACTACTTCGATATAAGAAATCTGATTATATTGGTTAAAGGAAAATTATCAATATGCACATGCCAAAGGTAAAGTGAAAATGACAAAAGCAAAAGAAAAAACATGGGCTATGTCTGCATTGATACACTGTTTCAAAAACAATAAAATCTAGTGCATTTTTCAACACCAGTTTATTTCAAAAATGCTCTAAAATTCACACCCTACCAAAAGTTTTAAAAAATGTTCAATAATAAACCTTATCCCATTAACATAGCGTCAACATGGTTTCTCATTCGGGCGTGTAGACTAATGGAATCTGACTGCGTCGATGCTTACTTTTTTCCGATCGGGTCAGTGTATCTACTATTGGTCACTTTTCCTAAAATTAGGGAGTTTTTAGCCGCTTAAGATTTTTTTTTTATTTTTACGATTGAGGAATCTTACGATGGCATAACAAATGCAAAATTCATGCTATTAAATATGGCAGTATGAAATAATTTCTTAGCTCAATTTGCTGCAGTGTAACGAAACAATCTCGCTGCAAGTCTAAAAAAAATAGGTTTTTAAATATTTGCGTTGCATTTTAACTATAAAATATTAAAACAGTACTTAACGCGACGTTAATTGTTAAGTACATTGACGTAATGTGCTTACTTCTTGATGTTTCGGCTATGTTGCAGCAGTAGTCTGCTTGTGATCACGGCTGCTACAACGTGCTAAAATATGCCTCGGAACACGGTCAATATTTAGATAGACCTAGCTTTACATAGCCAGAGTGTAAGTAAGTAAGTATCAGCCTATATACCTACTGTCCCACTGCAGGGACAGTGTGTGATTTGGGATAATTCTCGTTCAACAAGGGGTAATCCACAATACAGTTATGGTATCCTTAGACCAGGGGACCTTGTTTGTGATGGCGATCGAGGCACTAATAGGGAGGGGGCAGGCTTTATGGGGGCTGAAGGCTGAGAGCATAGGTTTAAATTGCACTGAAAGCTTTACCGGCTTTCCGAATATTGTTTCTGTTGGGTAAATTAAGTGGAGGATAAACTGATTGATGCGAAATTTCACCTTAAGTCAAAGCGAATGAGCAAGCGTTTGGCTTAAAACCAAATGGGTACCTAAGCTTTAAATCACTTGTATTTTTTTTTACATTCAAATTTCAGATTTGAGCATGCACTTATGAATGTTTCGAACAGTTGCTGACCACGGTACTGTTGGACTGGTTCTGGTGGTAGTTACTCATCATCATCATCATTTTAGCCACAGTCACTGCTGGACATAGGCCTCCCCCAAAAATCTCCACACAGATCGGTCCTGTGTCACAAGCATCCAAAGGACACCCGCGATCTTCGCTAGATCGTCGGTCCACCTGGTGGGAGGCCTGCCACGGCTGCGGCCTCGTACTAGTAGGTAGCTACTAGACCTCCCAAACCCTAAAATCATGGTCTAAGCGGAAGCTAACTAGGAATTACCAAGCAAATAACAAAGGATACGATGGATCAAAATCGTTAGTCGAGGATATAATAGTACTTCATATAAACGGGACTAAACGCGACGAATTAATAGTAGGTACCTTCAGCAGTTAACGTGTTCACAGAGGAGTTCCTTGGTGACCACGGCTGTTGTAACGCAGTCGAAAATCAAGCAGTAAGTGCTAGAATGTACTTATTAATTTTCGTCGCGTTTATATGAAGTATTTGTATATTGCAACGCGAAAGTTTTAAAAACATAGTCAAGGATATTCTTTGATTAACAAAAGCTCGGTCCAGTCTAACAACTTCGATCGTTGATGCCCTAAATTGATCTGATGAAAGGAAAGAAAATCATACACACCTGTAAATCAAACTCGACTACAGTAGAATAACTTATTTTCTTTGCATCTGTATCTTACCTGCAACAAAAAAAAACAACTTTTGAGTACAGTAATTGCATATTATAATTTAGTAAATAATGAATTTCTTAATTTTATTATAGACGGTGACGACACAAATTGTTTAGTATTTAGTTTTAAAGTTAATTATGGTTACAATTAAATTGACCGCATCAGTTTTAAACCTAGTTTAACTTTAGAGGATCCAGGTTTAAAATTTTAGGTAAAAGGGTTAAATAAAAAGGTATATTAATTTTTATATCAGGTTTGTTATTAGTTACGTCCTTTTTTAAAAAGTGTTTATAGCTGGAGGCACGAAAGTATAGCGATGACCGTTATTTTGCGCACTTGTAAAAAAGAAGACTTTCTATCGAAATTGGTTTCTGCGCACTCATCATAACTACACTTTCTTGCCTCGGACTATACTGCTCGAAGTATCCCACTAAAGTCACTATTTTTGACATTTCTATAAACATCGCTATTCAACAATTTGCAAAAGAAGGCTCCCTGTTCACAATAACTTATCGGTTGCACTGTGCTCGCCTACACAAGCCGTTTAATGACATCAAAACATCGGAGACATATTTTGAAACCCAAGAAGGGTTGAAAGTGAAAAACGTCTCGAAAGATTTCACCGTCGTCGATACAAACAAATCGTGTTATTCGAGACACTACCAGCAAAGATTTGGTTTTATGGTAAATTCCAGTTTAATGAGATGAAAAATGTTTTTGTATTTACTGAAATGATTGTATGGTCTAAGAGATTAGGGAAAGACTCGCCCGAGAATGTTAGTCCAGGGTGGGGATCGAACCCACGACCTTTGGCGTATGAGGCAGGGTCACTATCAAATGCGCCATCCGGCCAGTCAGAGATGCATAGATACTTCGATTTACTTTGATCTCCAATGTTTTCTTCGCCTTTGATTTCATCCCGATCCAAGGAGAGCTAATGTATCACTCGGCGGTTATTTAAAGAAAACAGCAACAAAATTAATTTTCTCCTAACGAAGTTCCCGGATACTTTCCCATACCCGGGTCCCCGGGGCTCGATGAAAGTGAATCTAATAAAATTTAATCCGGTCCGGGGCGCTTTGTTCCGTAGTTGGTCTTAATTTAATACAAGGTTGTATTAACGAGGAATGCTCCCTTTTTGCTAGGAATAATTAGGGCTGTTATTGTTATTATGAAAGATTTTATGCAGGCTTTTCATTTCATGCCAACGGAGCATTGGTCTAGTGATTTAAGTACCGAGTCGTGATCTTACGATCCTGGGATTAATTCTACTAATATATAACATCTATCACTATCTATGAATATAGGAATATAGAAGTATCTTTGAAGGACCGCATCAGAAATGATGAAATCCGACAGAAAACCAGAGTCACCGACATAGCCCACCGAATTAGCAAACTGAAGTGGCAGTGGGCTGGTCACATTAGCCGTAGAACTGACAACCGTTGGAGCCATAAAGTCCTTGAGTGGAGACCGCGACTCGGTAAACGTAGTGTTGGACGCCCTGCTACAAGATGGGATGACGACATTCGAAGGCTGGCTGGAGTGAGCTGGATAATAGAGGCCGAAAATCGGGAGCGGTGGCGTGCATTGGGGGAGACCTATGGCCAGCTTTGGACGAGCGTGGGTTGCTGATGATGATCACTATGAATATAGAACTACTTTTTCATTCCCAGGTCGAGTAAAAAGTATGTTTTGAAGTTTATAGATATGAAAAGAAAAGGTTGGCAGGGCACTTTTGACTCTACTGATGTTGCAGGTCTATGAGTGGTGTCAATCACTTACCATTAGGTGATCCGTCTGCTCGTCTGCGGTCTATCACATAAAAAATACAAATACATAGGTAATAAAGTGACTTATTTGGCGTAGTCTTACGTTCACGTATAAAAAAATATGACGAATCTGGGTGGTAAAAATCTGCTACAAATCCACTTTGTGCGTTTAGTTTATGACTAAAATTCTGCGCAAAAATAAAGCAACAACTAAAACTATTATGAAGCGTTGCAATAACGCAAAGTGCGCTTTAAATATTTAAAGTGGGCTCTGACTATCAGATGTCGGACCTCGTCCCACTGTGCGGCGAGTCAAGAAAAATGTTGTTGTGAAATTATTCGAAAAGCTACGCCAGCTAGCTAGCTGGTTTTGTGATAACATACGGTTAAACAAGTCTAGTTCAGTTAGTAATTTTTTAATGCTATTTTATATCGCAAAAAAATATATAGGTTTTATAATGATAATAAAAAATATGAAGTCAGAGTGGCTTCACTGACATTGTATCCCAAGGTGACCTTATTAGTAAAACAGTGTAAGGCAGCCAAAACGTCAAGTAGGTAGTCAGTACATACTAGTATAATTATGTTCTGAAAATTAACGCATTAATTCTGGTGTAATAATAAAAATATTCTTTAATTTATTTTAAGATTAATAATAAATTGGCACTCCTTTACTATGAATTATATCATCATTTTATCTACAGATACTGTGAATAGAAAATTTCCATAAATGATGAATAGAAATATTCCTCATTCAAACCATGTCCACACACGACACAAAGATAAGAGCAAAATATAAATTTTTCAGTGCTATCTTCCACTGCCCCTAAGTCATATATCTCCTGCCCTCACAAATGAGATAGGTCATCGACCCCTATATCTGCCATCCCATTGTTCAAAACGGTAGATTAAAACAAAACAATTAAGTGCCTGTGACGAGAGCAATAAAATTAGCATAGTTTTACAGTTAAAGGGTGCAATGCTAATTGAAGACCATGGAAACTACTGGTTTTTTGACTGCCGAATAACAAAAGCCAGAGGGCTGGCGTAACCAGAGGATTACGTCATATCAAAATTATAAATAAAAGTAAAAATATTTTTGATAATTGCGACTTGGTAACGAAAGCCCACTGTGTATCGGAAGACTATTAAATCAAATTAATCAAATACGTGTTTCCTCCTTCTTATACTTACTTACTACGCTGGCTCAGCGACCCGAAGTGGATCTTGGCGTCCGACACGAGAATTCGCCACTCCGCTCTATTCTCAGCCACCTTTTGCCAATCCGACCTTTGAAGGGGATCCAGGAAGTGATCCTTCTTGACCTGGTCCATTCAGCGGTATCTGGGTATCCTCCTTCTTATAATCCTGGGTTTTTAAGGCGGGGCGTGAAACGGCATTTCAGCAGGCCAGGATGTCAGACTTAAGAATGTTCAAAATTGCAATGAAATGTTTTTTTGTATAAAAATTTAAAAAGTGACATGCCTATTATTGGCCTGACTACAAAGTTCTAAATTATTTTTAAAACTAAAAATCTTTTACTGGTTCAAGCGTCCTACACATTCTAATTTTTAATGCTCTTGGCATAACATAAACGCAGAGATCCCGTATCACTACAAAGTTGCGCCCGCGGCGCACTCCAGGACTCCACAGTTTGTGAGAACTTTGTCTCAGGCATGCATTATACAACGAGACGGTTAAGTTTTTCAAGTGGCTTGTAATGTTTTTGAGACGACATAGTTATAGGCTGACACAGTATACGTTAAGATTGTGTGTGTTACTACGTAGATTCATAAAATAGGCGTGAAGCAGCGCCGGTGTGTTTCGCCGAGTGAGTGAGAGTTCTGGAGGCCCAAGTAGCAAAAGGGGATTTTTTATTTTGAGAGGCCGCTAAGCAGGTCCTATTCAGACCAATTTCACTGCGACCAGTTTGATCTATTGTGATCGCCGCTATACTAAAATTCAGTCCCAAATCTTACACTTTAAAAAAAGGGGGTAAAGGTTAGGTTAGTCGGTCGATAAAGCATATTTGTGACTCTTACCGTCATGTGATCCAGACCCAACACAAATATCTGTTTCAACAACAAACAATTTATATTAGTGCAGGAATCAAACCTGCGACCCTTGCGTCTCAACAAGCGCTCAAACCACTAAACGGGTCAAATCACTAAACGGGTCATTAAACAAAAGGAATTAAAGATTAAAATATGTTTTATTTTGTTTTCCTTAAAATATTGGTAAGTAGGTAATATTTTTATCTTGAAAGCTTTTACAAAATTAATTTTTATAAATCGTAAAAAAATATTTGCTACGATTTTTTTAAGTCTACACAACAGGTGACCTCAAAATTTGTTTGAATTAACATAATACGCTTTCAATAAATTAAAATGTATGTATTCCTCAGATCCAGCGTGTTGAGTTATAGCGACCAGGTGTTGCGAGATATGGCGGCAAAAATGTTGTTAATGAAATTCTTTATTTTTATATTCAACAGGATGCGAGATAGTGCAGTAAGCGCACAGTATAGTGAACGACCAGTAAAATATCTCATTCTTTTAATTTGACTCTTCAATAGCTCTGGATACGTTTAGGTACGTTTAATGGGTTTTTGTAATCTTCTGGAAGGAAAAACACTCATATCGATGCAGCGGAATATTGGGTAAATGGAGAATTGCGCTAGGAAAATTTAACAACTTAATGCCATGGACACGAGAAAAATAAGAAAAAGCAGAAAAAATTAAAACTTTTCAATAATTAACAACAATTCAAAGACAAAACAACAGATACCATAAATTGAGAGAGGATTATTATAATATAGTTATAGGGGGCGCCGCAGTAGCCTAATTCCGGCGGTTAAAATTGTACACCTATGGTAATGTCTATGATGCTCTTAGTTCTTGAGACCTGTTTGAAGACCTGTTGTTGCGCAATAAAGTGTATTTTACTTTTAATCAACTAAAAAGTATTTTTATAATTAAAACTCGCAAAGTGACTGAAAGCGTCGAATTTGTAAGATGCTGTATGATTTTTTTTATGCCTGTCAGCTCATAGAAATTACTCTCCTCATCGGTCCGGCCTATCCATGCCGACGATAGTGTCTCCTCCATGGTAAAACAAATGTTACCCTTTCCTCACTGCTATGTTCTTTACTACACCTCCATACACGATGCTACAAGCGTTATGCAGTATTTTTGTTTAACGGCACATTTTTATCGCTCCCTCGGCTGCGCACGCCGCCCGTAGGCCGCCTGGGACCCGCTACGGTGCTACGGTGCTACGAGGTGCTACGTAACTCACCAGTGCTACGAGCGAGAAATGTAACATTACTTGCTCGAAGTATACGTGTTCTTTTTGATATCTCATAATTTTAAGCGTAGTTGAAATACTTAACAGAATAGAGATAACAGACAACAAAAAAATCTTACCGAATACCTAATAACAATCCTATTGAAATTCAACGTTTCGTCGTACACCGATCGCTTTACAAAACTGAACCGATTGAATCTCTTAGTGAATTAAATAAGAGTTGTGTGTTTTCATGCTTAATTTTTTATTATTATATAGACGAATTAGGTTTAGTAAACTTTAGTGTATTTATAACATTATTTTAATTAAATCCAGAGGTTCATGCTCAGATTCTTACCCAAACCCCTCGTGAATGTCGCGTTCTCATCCACTAACCTACCATCGCTTTAATGAAACCTATGTTTCATTCCTAATTTGATGAAACAAGTAATTTACTAAACAAAATTTGTGCCCACACCATAACTTGTAGCCAACAGGGAACAGGCCGTTAATAAACAGTTATTAAGTTAATGAAATTCATTAAAACCACTGAACAACGCGTTCGGATACGATTGCGGAACTAATTAATTCTGTAACCCTTTGAGGGAGATAGTTGTATAGATAGTTTGGGGTTAAGTTTATGTTGTACATGTTTATTTTTAGACAACATTTGGTCTATCAAAGCTCAGTGGATAAAAACGTGCCCCTCTCATACAAAACTTACAACGTCACATAAATTTACCTGACTCTGTACTAAGTAGCTTAAGCACTTGTGTTATAGACATCAGACGACAGAGGAAACTTACACCCAGATACTGAAGAAATGCAAGTGTTTATCATACGAATGTTCGTCTACGGGATCGAACCCAAGACCGTTAGCGTTTGAAGCAAGGTCATTACCAAACGCGCCATTACGCAGATTGAGCACTTCCACCCTTTCGAGCATCTAGCTACTTGCGATCCACTACGGCGGCCAACAAAGGCAAAGCATAGGTGGACGGAGAGATGGTGTTTCCCCGGGAGTCTCGGGTCCGTGGTGTCGCCACACACCAACAGCTCGCCACAAGCTGCCTGACGGAGACCGACGGCACTGATGAGTGTCGTATTATTATACGTAGTAATACTATATGCACAAACGCATGACCACAATCTGCACATAGGGAAAGCGACAGAGAGGTTAGTGGATGCACGGGTTAGCCTCGAACGATGCCTGTTCACTTTTGCCTTAAAGATTGTGATTGTGGGAGATTGATAGTAAAATAATAGAAAATTGAACGTGTCACCTTTTTCAACTTTGGTTTTGATGGATTATCTGTTTACTGAATGATCAATGATCATAATTATATTGACAAAATAGTTATACACAGTGCAATATTAATTCAACACAACAATGTCACTATTTACAGATACGTAATCGCTTTTCAGCACAATCCTGTTTTAGAAATCCAAATATCCCGTCAGCAACCAATTGGTCGGTTGTTAAATAAACTATTTGGCACGCATCAATTGGTCTGCAGCGATGCATTTGGAATGCATCGATTGATCCCGGCTGAGTGGTGCATTCAGGGAAACGTTTATAAAGGAGGGTTACCGGTTATGAAAAGCTTCGTAAATGGATGAGTTTTTAGGGTACGGTGTGGTTTTACTTTAATAGATTAAAGGTTATGGGCAGCATGGCAGTCCAGTTGGTCTAGAGGTTTTAGTACCGGACTTCGAACTTGCGGTCCTGGTTTTGTATACAGGATGTATCTGTGAGCATATACACGTGTTCCTACCAACCATTCTGAACAACATTTTGTTCAATGACTTTTTAAAATTCGCATAAAAAATTTTCATCTTTCCATACAAAGTCGGTCACGTGACTTGGTCATTTTGTATGGGGAGACGAAATTTTTTTTGAAAAATTTAGAAAAGTTGTTGAACAAATGTTGTTCAGAATGGTTGATAGAACACGTGGTTAAAGGGATGTAAATGTTCACAGATACACCCTGTATAGGGTCGAAAAAAATATGTTTCAAATATTTAGATTTTTTTACTTTTAAGTTTTATGCCTTTGTTTTGTGTGCATTAAAAACTAAATTTTGGGTTTGTGATTACCAACCCCCATTAGGCAAGCGTGGTGATTAACCCAAATCCCATGACAGTGGCGATGACTTGATTTCTATGATGGAGGCCTTAACCCTACAGTGGGGGAGTATTTATTCTGATACTTTTTTATGGGCGTATAGAAAGTTAATCGTTTATTAGTCTAATATTTAAACATTGAATTTCTGATCTTAGGACCATTAACAGTGAGTGTAAGGTAAAACCTGTAATGTCGTAAGACCCAAAAGCCTTTTAAAAGGCTTAAAACAATTGATTTTTCGCTGTGTCTGCTGTCTGTGCCTTACGACGTTAGAGCGATGTAATCGACACCCAGCACCATCTATTGGTATAAATTGGAACTGATAACAAAATTACGTTCTAAAGTGAGGCAGGCCACTTTTAAATATTATGATGTTGTAAGGAACCCAGTGAACGCACACCATCAAGTCCATATTTTCCATTTTCTGTTTATAATTCAATGTGAAAGGGCTGTGAAGTTCGACGTAGCCTGCGTAACTGGCCTTTTTGTTTGCGGAGTTACTGCTGTATGAGGGCTAGCTTTGCGGTAAAAGCTGGGCTTAAAGTTGTGTTATGTTTTGGAAAACTCATATCAGTATATGATTCTCTTCAACATTGATTAGTAAAGTAATTACTTAGGTAATGTTCCATCTGTTTATCTGGTTCTTATCACATAAAGAAATCGAGAATAAAAGCTACGCTAAAGCTAGTTAAAAGCTAGTTACGTATATTTATGTATGGCAACCATAGACTTTTTATGTGTTAGGGGGCAGACGAGCAGACGAATCACCTTATGGAAAGCGATTGCCGCCACCCATAAACACCAGTGGATTCACAACCATAACCCCTTTTCCCCCCAATCGGGCCTCCGGTACGGCCCTCGCTCGGCGAAGGCAGCGCCTGCCTTCGCTGATTCACGCCGGTCTTCTGTGAGGCCGTGGTATCAATCCGGTCGAGTAAGTCCATTTAAACCGACGCGTGGCTCCCTCCCCACGGTAAAATAGTAAATTATGTCACATTACTTTTATCACAAGACCATTAAAAATTTGCGGCCATAATTAAATATGACGCAAACGCCGCGGGTACATTACGTTGCCAACTGATATAAGTTTGGCAACCATTTTTAACATAAAACGCAGGGCATAAATCGGCGACCTATCGATGGCCAGGGACAATTGCACCAATACTCTGCTAGTGTTGTGACGAATTGGGATAATTTTATCGATATATTACGTAATTTCCTCGCTTATTTTATCCCATACTGATTTTTGTAGCCAGAATACAGTACAAGGACCACAAATGACTACTGATTTAGGCAGAACACATACAATATAACTAAAATTATTACTCTATTAAATGATTATTTTTCGAGAATTTTAAAAATCTACTACCATCTCTATAAAATGATTATTTTTCGAGAATTTTTAAAACAAATTTTTGGATTATCAATATACATCTCTCCACCAATTTTCGTGACAATCGATGCAGAAACGGCGGAGAACGAGCCAAGGACAGACAGACAGACAGACGGACAGATAGACATGACGAAACTATAAGAGTTCCTAGTAGACTACGGAACCCTAAAAATGGAACTTCAAGTGGCTATGTACGTTTTTTCTATAAATTAAGACCTACATAGGTAATTTTCAATATGAAAAGAAAATCTAAAACCATCGTTAGGTGTTTCACGTTTTTACGAACAAAATAATTTGAAATACATTTCAAAAATTGGCAACTCAATGCCCCGAAGTATTATTTAGAAGGTTTTGGGTCACGCAGAAAGTACAATAAACAACTATTTATATTTCTGCCCATTATCCATTTGATAAACATTTATCGATAAAACTTGTTGCCAACACTGGGCAATGTCAATAAAAACCAATGGGGCAGGAGACGTGGCGATTTGAATCACCTGCAATTGACAGTAACTACTTCCTCTACAAATTACTGGGGCTGGTGATCCGAAAAGAATTATTGAAGGGCTTTCAGCATCAATGTCAAGTAGAATTTCCATCAATTCTTTTTGTAGAAATGTGTCTGGGCAGTGATTTATTTATGGGCAATGTTTTTTTTTATTCTGGTCAATAAACGAGCAAGCAAAGCAGTAAAGCTGTAAGACTGCCAATGATGATGTTTCCGAACAGACACCGACACTTTTTATACAGTGGGAGAGTCACGATTAGGCATGAATAGGATAACTTTACCGGGGAGTTGAAAGAAAATTGGCGTGTAGCAGCGCCTACGCTGTGTTTTGTCGAGTAAGTGAAGGTGCCGGAGGCTCAATATGGAAGAAAGGGAGTTAAAGGTTGGCAGCGCACTTGTGACCACTGGTGTTGCAAGTGGCTATGGGCGGCAGCAATCGTTTACCATAAGGTGGTATGTGCTCGTCTGCCACGGGAATAAAGCACGGATCTGCTTTATGCCAGGTTTTTGTGAGACCAGGGGCTATCTAGCTGAGAATGATAATTTTCAAGCTAGCTAGCCTATTCATGCTAAAGCACGGTAGGTACGTAGGTACTGTTTTAGCGCCATTATTTCAATATTACGTACCTACTTTAGTTTTTTTTAGGTACTAAATACAAAAGACTTAAGAACAATAACGGATTCCCAATTTCCACAGAAATCAACATTTACTTAGTACTTTTAGAAATAACTTTGTAGTATCATGTAAGTATACATTATGGTAACAAAAAGTAATTTCGAAGTTACTCTGCTTGTTTTAGGTTTTCCACGCACTTAAGGAAAGTAACGAGAATCAACTTAGGCTTTTTCGTCCAATATCTATTTACATTATTTATGAGAAAAGCCTAAAAGAAGTTGTGTTGTCTCTTGGGTCACTAACAAATCTTCTTTTAGTTAGGGTTTAAACCAAGAATGGGTGCTTCTAAGTCATTTGGTGGCCAAAAAATAAAAACTTTCTCCGAAAATGGCCGAAAAGCTATAAATCGGTATCTAAAAATACAATGAAATTTGCTTTTTAATGAACTGCTTGAAAATAAACGTAAAGATTTATTCTGATATATGTTTTTTATGATTAAGGAAGACAAACGAGCAAGTGGGTCACCTTATGGTAAGTGAAAACTGCCGCTCATGGACATCAGCTAATACAAAAGGAGGGCGGATGCGTTGCCGGCCTTTTACGTAGGTAGGTATAGCTCGTTACATTGTTTGGCACTCAAATCGGAGTTTTCTATACTATTTATAACGAAATAACTTGTGTAGAAAACCACTAGGCTAACCTTAGCCTAGTGGTTTTCTACACAAGTTATTGAGTGTGTTTTATCTTTTTAGGTACACTTATACTTAGGTAAGTATAAGTGTACCTAAAAAGATAAAACACTGCGGCGATGTAATCGACACTCAACGCAAACGCATCTATTGGCAAATATTCGAACTATACAAAAATAGTAAAACTATATCCCGAAACAAAGTACGGGCGGGCCTTTAGCTTATTCATACAACTCCTTAGTTCGTTAATAAATCAAACTAAACAGAGGCGACTGTAACCTACACTGGGTTAAGGGTGCAAATATAAATTTTAATAACCCTTGCTGTCCCTTAATCATCCAAGTATAGGGCTTGGATATTACATGTCCTCTTTGACAACCTTGTGGTCTGTTTAAGGGTATTGTCCTTGTTATAGCGGATTAAATTGATAATCAAGTGGTACTATTAGTCCATCATAGGAAAAGGATTGGTGATCACAAACCCGAGCTAAATTCGAAAAATTTGAAATATAATTTTTGCTCGACCTGGGAATCGAACTCGGGATCTCAAGATGACGGCCCGGTATTTAAACCATTAGTCTAATGATTGAGGCGTGATCACCAATCCCCATTAGGCAGGCATGGTGATTGTGCTTAATCCCATCATATTAGCGATGACTTGATTTTTATGATGGAGGCCTTTGCGCTGCAGTGAGACAGTATAATATAGGCAAACAGACAAATACGAAGCGTGAAGAAGCATCTTGCAGGCCAGTATGGCAGTGTCAACGGATGTAATGCCGTGCCGTCGCGTCCGTTGTAACTGGAACGTGGGTTCCCTTTTGCTTATCATTACAGGTCCCTCCACCAGCCCATGGTCCTTCCTACCGTCTCGGCATACGGACCGAATCTTGGGAGACGCTCACTAGGTACTTGGTAAGCACTCTTTCTCCGGTGCGGTTCTTCACTCCCTCCCAAGTCTGTGTCTTTGGCCCATCTCAATGTCACTTCTCCCCAAATGGGGCGTGAAACACCACAGCTTTTTGCTTATCATCAGGCTGGGGTGGGCCAATATACTAAGAGAAAGGAAATCCAAGAAACGCTTTCACTGCGCACATACCAAATGTTTACATAAACCCGCGGTCACAGTAACGATCGGAAGGCGATTACGATCCCAACATTTAGGGTTCCACGGGCCCAGATTGTTAATTAAATCCCGGATCGATACCGGCTTTAATTTTTAATGAACTCCTAACAAGGATTCGATTGTGGTCCCATGGGATTTGATGTGATTTGCCAATTTCGTAAACACTGCTGGTTTGGTTTAATGTGTTTAGCAATAATTAGGTAAGCTAGAAATATAGCTTTACTTATGTGTTGATAAAGATTTGCCTCATGTGGAGTGTAGGACGGCCTCAGGCCAGATGGAGTGACGATCTGCGCTAGAGGGCTGGCTGGAGCTAGATGCAAGTAGCCGAAGATCGATCAAAGTGGCGAGCATTTGGAGAGGCCTATGTCCAGCAGTGGACTGATGATGATGATGAAAGATTTGCGTGGACTCCGAGCTGATGACTGGCAGGAAATGGCGCAGGACTAGATCGACCATTCTAGATGGAGGCTCTTTTATTGGAGGGCAAGGCTCACATTTGGGTCGCTGCCAGCCTAGTTAGTTAGTTAGTGGTGTTTGGCAAATAAGCACTCTATCATGCTGATGTATGCATAGCCGTGGTATCACATCGGTCAAGCCAGTCCATTCATGCCGAAGCGTATCTCTACCACGTTTAAAATTACGTAACAACAAGAGTCACATGTGAAATAAAACATTTGTAATCTGAATTTGGCTTGTCCCTAATTTAAAAAAAAAGAACATACAAAACTCTATCTAGATTGCTATTTCTGGTTTGAAGATAATCGTCAATCACTCCCTTTTCCTAATTGACATTTTAATTCTTCAACGGCTGTCGGTAACAATTCTGCTGATAGTACTTAACCCGAAAGTTTTTAAGTAATGAAACAATTCCAAGAATGGCCTTTCATTCAAATTGTTAACGAAAATACCTAGTCATTTGTTTGAAAGTGAGAATGAAATGAAACGGGATTTCTTCACACAAGCTTAAACTGGTTTATATACGTTTCTATAAAACTCTAGTCTGAAACCAAACTAAGAAACTAATCTAGCTGCAACTGATCCAAGAAAACTTGCAATAGGATTTAATGGCGCAAATTTAAGAGGCGTACATTTGTCAGTGGAAGTACACAGACAGGAAAATGTCGGACGTTCTGTTGTTAAATCAATCCTTGCTGGTGTCTTCTTAAAACCAACATTCTGAACCAGTGGTAGATTATGTTTTGACATGTGCTTGTCAACCTCATATTTGGATCTCACGGCTTCCTTACCATCAGGCGGAGTGAAGTCATCGCGATCGTCTACAATAAAAAAAAATAAACATTGAAGTGTTTGTATGGACTTAACTTAATAAAACTTACAGTCTTACAAAAAACTTACAAAGTCCAGATGGAAATATGTTCCAAATAATATACTGTTATTTCAAAGTGTTTTTTTTTTCTCACATTTATCATTTATATTTTTGAGCTCGTGTTTAAGAGC
The DNA here is from genome assembly GCA_014851415.1 of Cnaphalocrocis medinalis. Lineage (NCBI taxonomy): Eukaryota > Metazoa > Arthropoda > Insecta > Lepidoptera > Crambidae > Cnaphalocrocis > Cnaphalocrocis medinalis. The sequence continues at coordinate 795,852 of CM026289.1, read as the reverse complement.
TTATATTTATTATTAGAGTCGTTTTAATGAGGCTCTCCAAGTTAAGAGTCGTCCTGTGACTCATCGATAAAAATAATCACCACTCTTACTTTTTAAATTATCAACTCATCGTTCTGTTTCAAGATACACTGTTCGTGACGGTGACAATAGGGTCATTATTTAAAAGCTAAAATTTGTAAGCCTCAAATCCAATATTTCTCCAAAATTAACAACAGAATCTTAAAATATCGGTACATTTCTTCAATCTTAAAATGGAAGGATTTCCATGAATAATATTATTTTACAGAAATATTGGATAGCTACCGCGAAAGTTAGAACTTAAAAATAACTTAATAGAATTTATAAAAACTAGTCAAATGTGCTTCGGACTCACGTACGGAGGGTTTCGTACTAATTTGTAGTCACAAATCAGAAAAAGATCTTGCTGGGTAACTCCAGTTCCATTGCTTTCTTCCACTTAAAATAAAATACATAATTGATTTCTTATATATTACAAGGACCAAGCGTGGCGATCAGTCCATAGAACGCCTTGTCATCCAAGGCAAAGTAAAAGGCACTAGACCGCGCAGGAGACCACCCATGCGTTGGTATGCACCATCAAGGACTCAGTTCGAATAAGAGTGCAGAAGGATGACCTCGAGCAGGCAGCATGGCGGACCCTAGCTGACACGCAGTAAAACTGTCCCTACCTAGACTAATACGAGGACATGAACGATCACGACCGCTCTGCCAAGAGTTTATAGGGTAAGAAAAACACCAACAAGGACTATTATTGTTTGTACAAGATACAGAAAAGAGGTACCTCTTCGTACCCCATGCACCAAAATGCATAGCACCTAATTACAAAAGTGGTCGAGCAAACACCGTCATTATTTTATCTCAATAAAGCCCTTTGCTTAAACAAATCCTGGCCGTTCGTAATTGGCAAATATTTAAATAAAATAATTAGTACCTGAACAGTTGTAAAAGCAACCCTACTTGGAGGTAAGAAGGTTAAATGTCGATCGGTGGGATCACAACTCGTTAACGCTAGGCGAATATTTGAACAGGGCCTGCAGTAGAATAGGGTTGTACGTCGATATCGAATGGCGATTTATCGATATTGCATTTAAATGCAGTAACTTACTATTAATTATTATTTTATATCATCGCATCATAAGCCATTTACTGTGACCTCGACAAATATTCAAGTATTAGATGGATCTTTGGCCCCCTAAATCTTGCTCAAAGAAAAATATACTTATTTAGTTTAAGTCCTTTACAGAACATTTTGTCAATTTTTGTAATCTACCGCTGATGCAGGAAGGTCAGTTTCTACCGAGATGAATCAGCAAGCAACTCAGTAGAACTTTATCTTTTCAAATTCTATTTATCGATACCAATATTATCGATACTTTGAAATCCCTAACAATGAACGGTAAGGCGAAATATTGACGAAATGTGTCTGGGTAATTGCAGATCTGACGATTGGAGAACTGCTTTGTGTGCTTAGTTATCTTGGAGCTTTGATTGTGATAGTTTTTGGATTTCAAGTTGTTAGGGGCCTAATCCGGGGGGAAGGGGTGTTCAATTCAATTCATTTATTGTCAATCATATGAGACAAGATGTAACAGTTCAGCATTAGTACATTTATGAACCCTGATGGGTGTGACAATTTGGAACGACAAGCAGAAATTTATTATGCAATTTAATAAAAGCGTCATTAGGCGGCACCAATCATATACCAAGGTGTTATGTCAGTGCTCGTCTCCAAACCATTACAAAAAAAATTGTTTTATAATTTTATTTTATAATTTTTGTTTTGTTTTTTTATTTTAATTGTTTTTTTAACGCCCCGTTGGTCTAGTGGTTTAAGTACCGGGTCGTGATCTCGGGGTCCCGGGTTCGATTCCCGGGTCGAGCAAAAGTATGTTTCGAATTTTTCGAACATAGTTTGTTTCGGGTTTGTGATCACCAATCCGCATTAGGCAAGCGTGGTGATTAAGCCTAATCCCATCATGGTAGCGACAACATGATTTCTATGATGGAGGCCTTTGCCCTGCAGTGGGACAGTATATAGGCTGATACTTTCCTTTCTTTCCTTTTTTATAATTTTAGGCAACTATATTTATTTTGGATGTATGTTGAAAAAATTATTTCATATTACTTTGTAAAATAAATTAAAACAATATTTCAGTTACAAGCTGAACAGTAAAATTCTATTACATGGCTGACGGTTACAAGAAATATATGCCTTACTTAAGAAGATCGTAAAACCGTATCCTATGATCGGTTTATAGGCTCTCGCCGTATAAACTTGCATTATGACTTCCTGCCCCCTTTATAAGGTACTAAACTTGATGATTGCTTTCTTTGTAAAGACTTCATTTTAGCTGCAGCCAAATTTTGTAGTCGAGTTACATAAAATATTATGTACCTTTCTTTTTTTATTGTGGCACAATATACTGTATCCCATCAAAAACAATACTTATGTGTATACTTGACAATACTTGATTGAAAATAGATTTATGTGCAACAAAGTATATTATATCTATATCTTTCTATGAGGAACAGAAAATGTATCTTGCAAAGCAACATGTGGTTTCTAACAAAAGATCGAAGTAAACTGTTAAGAGCAGATAACTGCGGTGTATGAACTAAAGACTACACTTGAGGACAAAGAAATTGAGCTATTTTTTATCTGCTTGCTGCTTGCTAAGCGTAGCGTTTTTATGTGATAGATGGTAAACGAGCATACGGATCATCTGATGGTACGCGATTGCCACCGCCCATAGACACCTGTAACCCTAGTAGACTTCACAAGAGCCCTGCTAACCTTTAACCCCCTTCCCCCCAATTGAGCCTCCGGTACCCTTACTCACTCGACGAAACACAGGCGTCATTCTATTTATTATGAAATTACTTTATTCAATTCTAAAATCTATTTCCTTGTATTATTTCCTTAACCTCCCACGAACAAAGACCTTACGTATTTCAAAGCATACCCTCGTAACATAAAGTTACAGAGCGCGTGGTACAGATCGCTATGCACTATCTGTGAATCCAATATTAATGCGCGCCATTAACTTGCTCGCCAGTGTATCGTCGTACGTGACGTTTCGCCGACACGCCTCGGGGGATAATGACGGTAGCTTTTTACTAGTTTAGTAATGTGAGTGTCGTGTTAACTGAGGTTGTGCACATGTTGCGATCATTATTGCACTCGAGTTCATTCTAAAATGCTTAAGGCAAGGTGTTTTCACTGAAAACCGTCTCTGACTCACTCGTTAGATAATACTTTATTACACAAAATTCACAATTTAAGAACTACGTCCTGTTTTTTTTTTTATTTATTGATACGTGTAAAGATTTTTTTAGAGAGGTGCTTATTATTACGTTGCGTTATTTCTTTTTAAATCTGCAGTTTAATTTGTGTGATATTAATATATTTTTTTACAGGAAGCCGTTAAACTGTTTACTCGGTTGCCTTCCTCTATCAAAAGAAATATACTGCAGAATTGAGTAATTTGAGCATTGCAATCTTAGGCTATTAGTAAACAGGACTAGATTTTTTTTTTTCATAATTTTGAAGAATAATTCTAAATTCAGTCAAATTGCTTCATTAGAAATTGAACATTTTTGACATCTATTTACATACAATTCAAAAAATGTATTAAATGACCTAAAGTGTATCTAGAGGACCTGAACCTGAGACTAATTACCGCAAATTAAAGTGATTTGAAACAAAACGGAGTTCTATGTTCAACTACACTGCCCACAAGCCCACATTTAAAACATGGCTGATTCTGATGAAGGACCTCCTGCGCCTTTATATTTATCTAAGAATCCAAACTGGGCACGTTTTTATAACAATTAGCAGATCCTATTTATTTGCCACCCAGTGTAAACACGTCAACTTGTTATCTCTCCCGCGCAAATAGACGTCCAATTTTGTATATTAATCTATTCCTAACCAAATTGGTGTGTCCATACGGCTATCGCACAGTCCGAAGACCGCAAGTTTCTAGCCAGCGGAGTGCTGGCCGATAGCAAATGCGCGGCCGGGCCAGACCGCAACTGATTACGGACCGTCGACCAACAAATCGTGTTAAGACATTGTTTCCGAGCCTCCGCTTGTGTTATGGTTGCCTGGTACTCCGAAATTGCTGGTGCTTGTTTATTGGGTTGTAAGATGTTTTAGAGTAAGTAAGATTATCATTAGCTATTTCATTTTATTATCAACCTATCAGTTACTAAGTTAGTAATAGGTACACCATCAAAAACATAAATGTAAAATGTTAGCCAAGGTAAAAAGAAGTTTTGTTTGTAGAGTTCATGGTCAAAAGAAATGATATCTAAATACGTGCCAAGATCAATGGTGAGACCTACTTTGCGAATTCTCATTCACGAATTATATTAATGCGGTTGGATGTCATTTTAGTAGTTTATAACAATTCATTTTTCGTGATTTTGTCGACATCTTTGAGCAACTTGATAGAATCTGGGTGCAACGTATTCACGACTTTATTGACATGACCATTGAGTATAATTGTGTAGCCGTGTTCTCACCTGCTCAGTGCTGCGACAGCTCTCTTAGACGACGGACCTATGCCAGTTGCGAGCAAACTGAAGTATGTCATTATTAGTCAGAAAAACGAAATCTGCAAAAGAACAAAGACCAACATTGGAGTCGCTACGTGACTCAATTTTTGATAAAACTTTATCAGCGCCATATCATCAGCATACATCAGCACTTAACGAGGCTGTTCATGGATTTTCGATGTTGTCTGTCAGAAGAACGTAGAACCTTCGTGCACTTCGACAGTATAGGAGCAAAGTTAATTGTCACAACAGCGGTCAAAATTACAGAATTGGAATCGTGATTTCAATTGACGTTATCAGACGCAAAGCATATATTGACGTTATCAGGGACATCGCACCTCTCAACAACCTACCCGTTCAGATCACCTTGCCGTTCGAACTCCTGCGACAATAGCATGCTACAGAGGAATCCAAGGAGTTAATCTCACGAAGTTTCAATATTAGTTGGGATATTTTATCGCCTCTCATTTTTTACCTTTTTAAATTTTAATAGGTATGTTGCGTCTCCGTGGTATCCTAATTCGTTTCTGATGACGTGTGTTGACCGTGCCACAGTAAATATAGCTAAAACAGTATCGAAAGTCGGCCTTTTTGGTGAGAACGATTAGAGTTGTCCTTTTATGGCTCAATTCGATTATAGATTTATTTTCATAGAAATTTTAATCGTTAGTTTCACATTAAATGGCAATCACATTAAACAACCGAATCAATTAATGCATTGCTTGTGAGATATATTGTGTGATTGCCAAATCAATAAATGAATAACCGACTTGGCGAAACATGGATCTCACCACTTTTTACGGTAGTTGGGAGACTTGGTTTTTTTGTCGAGTATTGTTTTTGATGGGATACATATATTAGCGGTCCGGTCGGTCGGCAGCGCACTTGCGACTCCTCTGGTGTTGCGGGGATCCATGGGCGGCGGTAATCGCTTACCATCAGGTGATCCGTCTGTTCGTCTGCCCCCTATCTCATAAAAAAAAGACAATTTTAACGAAAGCTTCAAAACTGAGAGCGCGTCTAGCTCACATATTTTTATTAAAACGCAGCTTTTTTTGTCAGTCGTGCGAGTATAGACGCAAATAGTGTGCGAGCGAGAAGTGAATAGTTTCGCCGTTTTAATTTCTAATCCCAATGTTTATCCGCACGGGTAGTAATGGCTACTGTGCAACACATTCTTTCCTCCTGCTTTGACGCCAGATACTCAAACACTATACAAGCACACCAATACACCATCTCTCACAATTTTATACTTTAGCTTGCTCAGTAGTGTTATTGTCATGGCAGATCTCATCCATACTTTGATTTTGTTCAGTATTAATGAATAATAACATTGTTTTATCATTGCCCAAGAGGTACAGACCGATACGTGGCAAAATGTGGTCGGGGTGTGGCCGGAATGGGTGTGGCTGTCAAGTTCACTGTCGCTCATGTCACAGATATGCTATCGTTTTCACGATTTAGCGTGATTTAGCTCTTTGGGTATTTGACTATATTTTTTTATGTAAACACATATCAAAAGATGCCTCAATTTAAGAAACATTGTTGAAAGAATCACTTGATTCTCATTTGAATTAGCTGAGATATCACAACTTTGAGAGCACATATTTTGGGCAATTCCAAAAACGCTCTGTACAAATGTCTATTGAAGTGTGACGTCACAACTCAAACTTCTGTGTAAATTTTGTTTGGGTTTTATAATAAAAGTTGGTGGAAAATGTACGGGTAGTTCAATGATATAATTATTTGGGTCATTTGAATCTACTACTGTTGAAAGTAAATTGTAAATTATACATCTTACAGAATGACGTCACTCCATTCTAAGTAGCTTGAGCATGACTATGTGTTACAGATATCAGATAACAAAAATATTTATACTTATTTACGACAGATGACTGTGTTCAAATCAAAAAATCAAAATAGTAAATTCTTTTAAGTCTATACATTTTCTATAGATGTTTCGTTGCATATTGCAGGAATTTCAAATTCTACCTAAAAGAACCAGCAAGTAACTTCGGAAATACTCTTTTCAACTTTGTAATTATAATTTTTAAAGAACTGAACTGAACTGAGACAAAAAAATTTTTTTTTGGCAGTTCAAAAAGCTGTCAACACGGGCCAGTTGCAATGTTACAAACTTTTTCATACATACGTGAAAAATACGAAATAGAAACACTAAAACCTCAAGCCAATTTTGCCTCACCCTTTCATTTTAAAGCGAACCTTTCTCCATTAACATAAAGCACATTTCTCCTAATCTAAGGTTGGGGAACATTCTCCCAAAATCAAGTGAAACTATTTGAGGGAATTCTCCGAAACGAGGTTAGATAATTAATTTGCTTGTTTATAAACGAGTTGGGCAGCGATTTTGTAGGAACCGTCTATTTGTTAGTTTGCCCTTTGAATAGAGATTCCGTCTGGTCTCGGTGTGAATGATAAGTCACTAATTCGAGACCCTAATAAAGATATTGTTGCGGAATTAGCTTGAATATATTTAGTTAAATAAACCAAACCAACTAATCTTTTGAGACAGAGTGATACTGTTTCTTCATTACTTGACTTGACTTGTCGGATGGCGCATTTGGTAGTGAGTGACCCTGCCTCGTACGCCAAAGGTCGTGGGTTAGATCCCCACCCTGGACAAAAATTTGTGTGATGACACTTAGTTTTGCCACCAGTTCCAATTTTACTCCACTAGATGGCGAAGGGTGTCGATTACCTCTGCAGGTTGACTTGCTCTGATTGATTATTATTTAGAAGTCCTCACTGTCCCTGACCCGGTCTCTAGTAAAAAAACATGTTTTGTGCATTAAAAACATTTACCGATACTTTTTAGGAATCAAATGGCTAACAGAACTTATTCTCAATTTACAAACATTAACGATTATATGACTAGGAATGTCAACCTATTTAAAGTACCAATTGCTTGACGTTCAGACCACATGTGACCACAGCTTTGTGACAGCAAACTTCAAGTAGTAATAAAGGATAAAAGTACTAAATAATAAACGTCGCGTCGCGTGAAGGAACGCGTACTAACATGGAAATAAAATAGCAGTACAAATTTTCATCTTAAATTCTTTTGCAAACCTATCCATAAGACCCTATGCATCACAGACCAACTCGAACCACACTTTTAAACTAGCCGCATATTTACCCGGCAATATCTGCGTGCCCGTACTGCCCGTATTGCCCGTATTTCTCGGCCGCGGCAACTACGGCGTGTGAAGAATTCAGCCCAGCTTCTACATACTGTTGCGGCTTTTCTTTTGTGTTCGGCGGCAACTTGGTATTGCTGTATTGTTGGGAAATAAAGTTTAATATGACCGACGTATTTAAAATGAAATCGGGGATAGTTGATGTGAATGCAAGGAACGTTGCACTTTAGTATTGAAGTAAGTTTATCTTCTGAGATTGGAAATCTTTTAAAGGTTTTTTTTTAAGAATCGGAAAGTCTTTAGAAAAGATGTTTTGCTGGAGGGGACCGCAAATTGTAATATTCCCTGCTATTTGTTAGACTGTTTGAAGTTGTGAGGATGACTGGACGACTGCATGAGGAATTCTTGGGATAAAAATCTAAATCGCTATTTGAAGGAAAAAGGTTTCCTAAAAAGAAAGTAGGGCATCAACCAATCTGTTAAATTGAAAATAATAAATGTACCAGGACAATCACACCAAAACCTGGATCTCAACTGATATGAACCCCTGTACTAATGATTAGATAGATGACGATAATAACTGGGGGACCTAGAATCTAGGAAACACCCAGATAATAAATTGAAAATTTAGTTTTCTAAATAGACTTACCGGAACGAACCGGGACTTTTCGCGCTTGGGCGAACACCTTGGTCACTGCGCCATCGAGGGGAGAGGGCGGGGGGAGGGAGTGCGTTATTGAAAAAAGTTATTGTGACGACTGGTGTTGCAGGGGTCTATGGGAGACGGCAAACGCTTACCATCAGGTGATCCGTCTGCTCGTCTGCCACCTATCCCATAACAAAAACACTATGGACAGATCATTTGAAGATGCAGCAATCGGATAAATAACCTTCAAGCGATATTAATAATATTGCCATCGGTGCCGCCATATTGCGATCTCTGGCGCCGCACTACGTAATGATATTAGTGACAACAGATGGCGCTCGGGACGGGCATTACTGGGAGACCTAAGCTTAAGACTATATAAAAAAAATGTGATAAAGAAATAACTTTAATAATATATAAAGCCCCGTTGGATGTTTAATCTTAGGGTCCTGGGTCCGAATCCCGGATCAATTTATTTATTTATTATTTATTATTATTCACACAAAACAAATTACAACCGTTACAGAGATATGGTCGTTACAAAATAAACAGTTTTGATCTGGATTGTAATTCAAAAACATGTGTACACAGAAAAATCAAACGTATAAAACAAATAAAAGTATGTTCCTTGATGTATGAATTTTTCGAACATAGCTCGGGTTTGTGATCACCAGTCCGCATTAGGCAAGCGTCACATTCACCATTAAGCCTAATCCCATCATTTAGAGATCACTTGAATTCTATGATGGAGGCCTTCTTCATAGCACATAAAATGCTGAATTAAATATCAGAGGCTGTAATTTTTTTTAATTTTCATCAAACTTTCGTTTTTTATTCGTTCATGTCAAAGACAGCAATATTTTTGTATACAATTAAGAAGCATTTTTTTTTAATGTGATTGGTTGCAGACGAGCAGATCACAATTGATGGTTAGCAATTGACATCACCTATAGACACCTGCAATACCAGTAGAGTTATGAGTGCGCTACCATTACCTTACCTGCTCCTCCTTTTTCCCCGATTGGTTCTCCGGTAACCCTCTCTCTCTCTACTCGACGAAAAAAAACTCAGCTGTTTTACGATGGTATCACACCGTGTCGAGTCGGCCTATTCATACAAAATAGTGACTTCCGATTGAATTAAGCATTTGAGTCTACCGCCGAGTCTCTCAGTAAGACAAAGAGCGCGTATTGACCGTCCACCACATATCACGACGACTAAATTACCGCTCCCGTTATTAGCTTATTAGCCCATGATATACCGGTGACACTCGGTATCTCCGTTGTCGCCTGCCCGTGGCAACTTGAGTCGGATTGCTAATGGCTGACATGTGGCCGTTATGGCTTGGCTGAATATTCAATAGATTCCATGATTAGTGAAGTAACTTCTCCTACAAGAAAGACTGAGGCGGATGAAACCTCTATACACATACCTAATTACCGAATGCGGATTACTAATACGCAAACTAAGCATACTTTCTTTTAATATGTGATAGGTATCAGACGAGCAGTCGGATCACCTGATGGTCAGCGATTGTAGCCGCCCATAGACACCTGCCAGTCCACTTCGGTATGATTTCTCTATCCTCTTAACCTCCTAAGGCCCGAGACAGCAGATACAATAGAAAATCAATTGTTATATGCCTTTTAAAAGGCTTATGGGCCTTACGACCTTAATGCATCTCTTAAGTGCCTACATTAATAAAATCGAACCGGGACCAGTGGAGGAGTCTTGTATCAGAGTCCTAAACACACTTTCTGTCGCTGAGGCATCGGAGTAAATAAGTAGGTAAAATCCAAGCTGCTAAGCGCATATTGTATGCATATAGGTACACGCATATGGTTGCGTGCATATTGCGGCGAGTGTACCACAGGGAATGCGTTATGGCGCGCGACTTGCGGCGCTCGCACCCGATTTATACCGATGCACTAATGCGTATTGTAGCGATAAAAAATAGAGAAGACGGCGTCAAGAGAAACGATATTGAGAAACGATCCCTAGAATTGCGCAGGGCGCAGGACTGTGGACTGACGATTTAAGAAATAAAATAATCTACCATTCTCACAACATCTCATACATTGACCTCACTTCGTACTAGTAACGAGTGCTCATGGAAGCACCCAAAGTCAGGTTTGCGAAAGGATTGCTACCAAAAGTGACTATTGACGCGACGAAGTCCCAGACAACCACAGGCAATAAAGAGAATTTATTTAAAATATTTATTATCACTGTATACTGTGGAAAAGTAACTTTTTACCCCCCTTTCAACCCCTTACAACCCCCTTTTCGCAATAAAAAGTAGCCTATGTCCTTTCTCAGGGTCTAGATTATCTGTATACCAAATTTCATTTAAATCCGTTGAGTAGTTTTGGCGTGAAAGAGTAGCAGACAGACAGACAGAGTTACTTTCGCATTTATAATATTAGTATGGATTAAACATTTTATTGATAGAAAGAAAGAAAATACATTTATTAATAAATTTAATTTAACATTACACAAACATTAAATGTTTTGCTAAAATGTTGTTAAATTTTGTTTTAATAAGAGAACTTAACGCCCAAGGGCATTGTTTACCAATCAATCTTTGGATCAGCGAAAAAAGACAGTGGTGCGGCGATATATTTATCTATGTATGACAAAGTACCCAATGGCTGGACTGGTAGAGAATGCCTTTTGGCAATAAGTTGGCAAATTGTAAGAAGTTTTGTGCAATAAAGTTTTAAAATAAATAAAGTACCTAGATTTTAACCCACACAATGTTTACCCAAATAGCTTGAATATCCAAGAAAATGCACTAGCTGCACCGGCGCTGGTTCCTATCAGACGATTGATGACTATTGCAGATTGGCGTTATCTCACGGTGCACTATTCACGGGGACACCTTCAATGCAAGCCTGAAAGGCTTGTATATGAGGCTATACATGAAGTAGAAAAACTGTCACGGTAGGTAATGAAAACTCTGAGAACGACCCAACTAAGTGTGATGTCCCAGAGTGGGCCAGGACATTGTACAGTATTTCAAAAAATCAAGAAAAATCCACTGATTGTAATAAAAATGTCATTCCCGCCATGATGTTTTTTGCTATATTTTTTGTGACCTTTTTATTTGTACCAAAAACGAAGTCATTTTAAAGGAATTGAACACTTACAAAGTTTTTAAGGTATATTTGTCTTTTTTTTATTTACCTACTGTACAAGGTGTAATAAATTTATTTAAGTATCATATTTGTGATTCTCTGTTGTCTGATATCTGTAACACAAGTGCTTACTACTTAGTACGGAGTCAGGTCAATGTATGAAATGTTGTGTGAATTTACCGACACAGTGGGCAATGGAGACCAGCGTAGACACTGCTTCACGTCTAGGCCGTGGTATCCCTCCGTGTACGCTGGCCAATCATGTAGCGTGGCTCTCCCACGGTTAAAAACTTCAAGCATCATTACCATAACATTGAAAATTCCAAGATTCCTATCACCAAAACGTTTATTTACCACGGAACACACAATTTTAATAACAACTCCTGTTAGTTTACGACGCCATAACCCTGCGGTGGGACAGCGCTACAGACTCGTAATGTAAAATTTATTTTTCTAATATTTAGAGTTTAATTTCCTTCGGAGGGTTTTATGTTCCCACAGTAGGGTGGCCAGGTTGGGAACTTGGTCGGACATACAAGAAGAGCTTGAATATAAGACACTATCGGTAAACTTTTTCTTCCAACCATTCTGAACAACATTTATTGTCAACAAAGTTGATCACAAGACTTGGCCATTTTGTAAAGGGTCAAAATTTTAAAAACATTATCGACGAATTTCTGATATTATTATTCAAAAAGAGGCAAACATATTTCGACGACTTTCTGAAACTAATTGTAATTGTAGGACTAATTTTATTCAGAGGCTTTCTGATAGCCGCTTAGCTGATAATTATTTTTATGTGTTCGTGAATATCAATTAAAGTATAGGTACTATCAGGTCATCTTCTTATATAAAAAAAAACAAACAACCTAGCTAATCTAAATTATGCAACTTGTCGAACACTTTCTTCGATTTAGGCTACATGTTAATGTGTCTATAACCCTAAATGTGTCTGTGTCTAAAATCTATCCGTTAATTTTCTACTAATATTGTACGTGCTGATATAGCAGCACCTACTCGCAAACTAAACGAAACACTTGCATAATGCAAATGAAACTCAGCGCAATGTCTTGTTGTAGTTCGGAACTAAGAAACTCTTTTGTTTAATATTTGTAACACAAATGATTAAGTTAGAGATTATGAAATAAGATCAATGTGTCCGATGTTATAATTTTTTTCTATAGCATACACAGATTCAAACTTTTACGATCCTTATAATAGGACTGTCCCTAAAATCAAGCAACTTGGAAATCCTACTTTCTATGTCCAGTGCCATGAAATACGGCGTTTGGTGAAACTGATTAATAAATTCGCGTTCCCACTTAAGAATTAAATTAAATATTTGCAGCGTGTGGAATTAAACACACCCCGTATTAAATAATTGCGGTAATGGCTGACCGGGCTCTGGCTTGATTATGATTCGACTTATAATTGCAGTTTGGAGTTTAATCTGTTGAGGTTGCATTTGATTGGGGTAAAACATTAAACGACTTTTAGGTGAAGGGTTGGAAGCAGTCGGTGGAGTCTTGTGAAATCTGTGGAGGATACTAATGGGAGCTGGTTGGCTTTTTAGGGATAGATTCAACATGTTTGGTTGGCCAACTGCATGTGTGTCGCAAACACTTATCTATTTCCGAAACTATAGAGATATTCTTTATTGCACAGTATTAAAAAACATGGCTGAAAAAACAGCAATAGATAGGTATCCTTGTCTAGGTACCTACCTAGGTACCTAGACAAGGAAAAACTAGTAGAAGTTTATTGTTGAAACTTGATAAGTATAAAATGTATGTGTATTGTAAACCGTATTAAGAATATTAAACAAAAATAGAAAAAATATGTGCATACGCACTTGTGACTACTGGTGTTGCAAGTGTCTTTGGGTGGAGGAAATCGTTTATCATTAAGTCATTCATACCTTCGTCTGCCACCTTTCACATATAAATAAAAGAGTTTCTGTATTTGTTAAACGTGTTTATGGATCCTTCCAAAGGGCTTTCAATGAAACTAACCTAAAAACGAAATATTCACCCCACATGTGTAGTCAAGTCTTTAAAAATTATATTGAACTTCTCATAATATATTTTTTAAAACTAAATACTTTCTATTCTAGTAAACAAGTGAGTCACATATAACATTAAAGAGAAGAGGCATTATTTTTCGCACCCGCCCCTCTGGTCCAGTGCTTATGGGAATGGCAGTTGTGATCATGGTAACAATAATCTTATGGTTATTTGTGAGCAGAATAGATGGTGTCTGCTGGTATGAGTCACTTAGAAGTTTGGAGCTAAGAAAATAGCGTTTGAGTTTGCTATTGCGCTTAACGACATGCCCAAAAAACGCTAGTAGATCGCCGGAAAGGCGCCAACGCTCAACTGACGCTAGTGTGAGGTCTCTCTAATTGTAACTAAACAGAGTTATTTAAAACTTAACGATCACTTGAGACCTGTGGGTTTTTGTATGTGTCGTGAGCTATCTACTCCAGTAAGTTTATGGATGTCTTAAAAATATCCAGTACCTATTTTTCTGGTAGTAGAAAATCGTTTTTTTTTAAGTAGCCCAATTAGGATAACAATAACATTTCATGGCCCAACTTCCCACATGCGACTCATTGGCGCCACTGTCGACCGTTGAGTTGGCGCTTCTTGGATGACGTCAGCTATATACTCGTACTGTGACGTGTGGAGTGCATACGATTGAAATGCTATTTGTCCTTAAAAAATTCTATATTTTTCCTTCTGAATTGAATATTAGATTAGTTTCTAAATACACATTAGGGCTTCGCCCATCTAGCTTCGTGGTCTCACGTTTTCCGCCCAAATGTATAGCTGGCGGCACGAAAGAATAGCGATAAAAGATTTTGCACACTTGTAAAAAAGAAGACTTTCTATTAAAATTGGTTTCTACGCACTCAAGGTCATAACTTTTTTGCCGCAGACTATATTGTTTTATATTTTGAATTTTGTGCAAAAACGTATATTTAGCTATCTATCATCTGCCTGTGAATTTTCCCATCATCCGATGGAAAAATTTACTTTGCTTTCAGTTTCTTCACTTGGGTGTTTTGGGCAGTTTCCGGATTGATGGTTTTTTTGGGTTAGGTTTTATTTGCAGCGACGTTGTCGATATACTTAGTAGGACAAACTCCATAAAAAATATTTGAGCCCTAAAATAAAGTAGCAAATCCAAAAAAAAACTAATTAACTACCACCATGCATGCACAATGCACATTGCACCAACACCAAAATCGACAATTTCACGAAATACCTCGCCACGTAACAACGTACGAAATTGCGACAAGTACAAGCCTAAAATAACTACCACAAAAATATTCGCACGAAGAAAATTCCGTATTGCCGTACCGGAACGAAACCGTAACCGGATACAACCGGGCACAACCGGATTTCCCATAGTATCAGGATGGAATGTGCACGATGCGTCGCCGCAGTGCGCAGTCGATGTTATGCGGATGTTTTGTTACAAATGTTACATTAAGTACAAATAATAGATAGTGGGGCTAAACGCGATATATTTTAACTAGCAGTTAGATATTCCGCTTTGTGAAGCAGAATTACTAGCAACAAAAAATAATAAACTCAAGTAAATTAGCCTATATACTGTCCCACTGAAGGATAAATGATTCCATCATAGAAATCAAGTCATCGCTACTATGATGGGATGAGACTATTAATCAACACGTTGGTAATCACAAACCCGAACCACAAAATAAATATTGACACAGAAGGCTGACTGCCCACTAAGAGCTAAAAATATGTCATGTACTCACGCATGCGCACTAACGGTCTTTTCGACCACATTAATCCTAACTTATGACATAAGATTGTCGAATTGTTGAGGTCTGTGGTAGAAGCCAGGTACATGTACTCATGCCGGGCAACAACCCTAGCATAATTATGTCAACGAACTCTTCTAAATTCAAATCCACGTAAGATTCAGTCCAGTCCTTTGATCTCGGGATCCGATCCCTGGGTCGAGAAAAAAAGTATATTTTGAATTTGTCGGACATAGTTCGGTTGAAAAAAAAAGTACTAAGTCTTTGCGTTTTATTTACCTACTTAAAAAAAATTAAGTTTTGTTTTTGATTTCAATGACATAATATATTTGAATTTCAAAATGCCTATCTATAGCTGCTGTTAAACTACTAATGACAGCGCCCTTGGAATCACCTTTTCAAGCGCTATCATTACGGAATTGTATACCCACAGATTTATTTATTAATTATATCGATGGACGCAAACAAGCATATTTTCTTGAAAAACTTCCGCAATCTTTGAAAGCGTATTTACGCCTCATCCCGACAAAAAGCCCGACATTGCTCGCTGAACTCCAACAAAAAAATCTCCAACAAGCTTATAAAACAATAACCCACTGTAACCAACAGTTATTGTACCAGAAACTCGGTCGAGTGTGAGAGCGAGCGAGGGAAAAGTACACCCCTTTTTTCGCTCTTTTCGCTCGCTTTTTTCGCTCCGCTTTTTCCTTTTTCATAATTATCGGAGCGAGTGCAGTTTAAAAGTTTCCATATTTCTTTGTGATGGTGGACTGAATTATTGTTAATGCTGCATGAAAATCTTGCGTGTTTTTTTTTGTTTGTCTCCGGGACAGCTCAGTCTTCGAGGTACTTTGTAGTTCGTTTATAATAAGAAGTTTGTTGAGTATTGCAGTCAGTATTCTATGGGCTCTTGTGAAAAAATATTGTAGAATGTTGTAGATAAAAAGTTTCACATTAAAACACTTACACTTTACTTCTTCAGATCAAAATAAGAATCAGTTAGCTTTTTTTTTTTCCTTAATCAAATGAAACGTTTAGATCGTCTAAAAGTAGTTTATGTGATTGTCACAAAATAAGGGCAAGCGACACACCGGTCAATTTTATTTTAAACAACCGTGTCTCTTTAATCACTCGACGTTGGCAGAGTTAAATGTGTCCGTTATAGCACGATAGCAGCCATATACAAAAAAAAGGTTTGAAGTAAAACCCGAGCAAGATTTTACAAAACAAATGGTTGACGTTAAATTCGTTGTAAATAATATTCCCCTTACATAACAATTGACACACGGTATCCACATTGGAGTGGCTGTCATGTTAATTGGTACAATTAATTTGTCCCCGATACTTGTCAATTCCTAAGCCACAGGTATAATTATTGCACTGACATTGTCTTAAGCACAGTATAATTATGAGGATGACAGGAAATTTATGGGTGAGAATTCTGTATCACAAACATGATTTTAGAAATAAATAATGTTTAAATTAAATTCAAATTCTTTTGCACAAAGTTTTATTTTTACCGGTTGGTTAATCCGGTACCTCTGTTTACGAAACCACTATTTTCTCACACCTGTTTTCAACACTATTTTTTAGTTTTTCGGTTCTTACCCTTTGGAATCACTGGATTCCGAAAATTTGCACTTGCACACTTGCGACTCTATTGGTGTTGCAGTTGTCTATGAGCGGCGACCATCGCTTACCATCAGGTGAACTGTCTGCTCGTGTGCCGCCTATCACATAAAAAAATTGACAATCCTCCCAATTGATTTTTTTACATAATTTGTTGATTTTCATTGCTACCCTAAGCAGCCTTGGTTACGACTAATTTAGTCGTAAAACATAAAAATAGTCTAAACATTTCAAGAGAACTTAAAAGACTAAGTCTCTTTCATCCTTACCTGCTGTATCTAATGACGAAGTAAGCGCCAGAATTACCTCGCATTGTATTGAATGTTAATCAAAATTAAATACCTCCGAAGCTTTCCCCTGTAGCCTCAAATTATTCTCTGCAAACAAAATTTCGAGTTTGAGACTCGTATAATTACATGTAATTTGTGTTTAGGCAGTGGTCGTTTGGTAGCGGAGTATGGGGGCTACCGCGTGTGAAAAATTTGCTAGATAGCGTAATTGGGTTATTTTGATGTAAGATGTCAATATGTCACTAAGCAACCAATAACGTCGAATTTGGAGCTCCGTTCTCAAGTACGCCATCTGCGCCAGCCCGCTTTATTCACCGATATTTAGTCAACTAAATTAGATAAAACTAAACCTTTTGTTACAAATTTATGTTACCTATTTAGATCAACATCATTTTACCGTGCTATTTGGTGGTGGTTGGCGTGGTCACGTCCAAAGTCATAATTTCTCGCGCAACAATATAAATGTAATGTAAACTAGTCAGGCTAGTGAAGTTAGTTGTATTGTTTAGGTCATAATGATTGTATTATTATTAGCTCTTAGTTTCCTTAATAGGTTGGTTCCTTAATAGGATCGGTTTTATTTTAGTTTTATTACTTTCATCATCTAGTCTTTTTTATTTTCTTGTATTTGTGTCATTATCTGTAGCTTAAGATATGTGATGTGATGTCCAAATTAATAAAAGTATTTTCATTCTTTCTAATCATCATCATCATCATCATCAGCAACCCACGTTCGTCCACTGCTGGACATAGGTCTCCCCTAATGCACGCCACCGCTCCCGATTTTCGGCCACTCTCATCCAGCCCACTCCAGCCAGCCTTCGAATGTCGTCATCTCATCTTGTAGCAGGGCGTCCAACACTACGTTTGCCGAGTCGCGGTCTCCACTCAAGGACCTTATGGCTCCAACGGTTGTCAGTTCTGCGGCTAATGTGACCAGCCCACTGCCACTTCAGTTTGCTAATTCGGTGGGCTATGTCGGTGACTCTGGTCCTCTGTCGGATTACATCATTTCTGATGCGGTCCTTCAGAGATACTCCGAGCATAACCCTTTCCACCAAATAAATATAATCGTCTGACAATTAACATAATCTCTCTCACTGGAGCCCCAGCCCAACCGTGAGACACATCAGGTGCCTCAGGAATGTTCAGGATTGTTCAGTTTGGGACACGACCCCGTTCTGTTATAAATAGTGGTCTAATTTCTTATTCCGATGTAACAAAAGTTTTAATACGAAGCGCGCAAGAGTTTGTATCTGAATTTAATATCAGGTACTTTAACTTCGTGGTTATTTTGTAGCGAGTACACGTTTATCGCTCATGTAAAATGTATTGTTAAATATACAACGTTTAAAAGTATCAACGTGGGAAAACATGCTTTCGGATGAATGGACCAACTCAATCAGACCTCAGATTACCGGCGAAATTAGGTACTGTGTTATTTTGATACAAGGTTACCCCTGTATTTCAACAAGGAAAATAAGTCTTTAAGTCGAGAGTGAATGGGTTTCTTCTGGGAAAGCACGCTACATCTTAGACCTCATTGTCACTCTCCATCAGGTGAGATGAGGTCAAGTGCAAACCCATCTTATATAAAAAAAGGAAAATATAGCTACGATATATGAACGGACAGATAAACATGACGAATCTATAAGCGTTCCGTGTTTTGCAATTTGAACCATAAAACATTGACGACTGTTACTATACCTACAGCTACAATCGCCGCAACTTTCAAATACATATACGCGTTATGCTACTTACGCTTAAACTATGTATTTAATAGTTGCGGCGACTAGTGCATTTCCATATACTGTCACAGGCTTTTCGAAGTTAACTAGTTACCCATGAACGCAACTCTACCCGACGTGATCCCACGAAACTTCTCTTAATCAACGTCATAACTTCTCGTAAGCCGCTGCTATCCGCCGGTTTAAGCTTCGATCGGTTTCATAACGTACATGAGACCTTTTTAACCTGTTTCGATTTTTAAAACGTTTTTTTTAGTAATTCGAATTCCATCAGGTAACGAGGGTTATGATATGTGGGTTACGATGCTAGTCCATCTTTCCATCCCTTGTTTATTTTTCTTAGTTCATCTTTCTGCGCCGACAACGGGGCAACCTAAAAGGCGATGGAGTGACGATCTCAACACCTTTGTAATCGATTGGCCACAGATGGCGGTGGGTAGAGATCAATAGAGGGACTCGGGGAAGGCCTTTGCCCAGCAGTGGGACAATATAGGCTAACCTAAAACCTGTCTTCCACCTATCACATAAAAAAGTCAATCGTAAATTTTTAGGTGAAATCCTGACAGATGACTCTCATGGATCGAATTTATCCTGCGGGTAGTTTAATCTCGTGTAATTCTAATGTTGATCGAACCCGGCATAGTCATAATTCAACCAATTATTTGTAGCAGCTGATATCATATGTTTAAACACCAATTAACAACGCAATTTGCAGGATTTAGTATTGCATATGCTGCAAACGTACACGGACTAATGGATCCGTAAGCGAAATGTTAATTAAACCTTAATTTTCTGATCATTTGGTAAAATTAACATCTAAACATGAGAACATCTGAACGTTACGCTGAAATATGAACTACTAGTGGCCTTGGCTTTGTACCAATAGATGGCGCGAGGGCATCGTCTACATTGCACTAGTGTTAAGCTTTTTCTGTTTGTATGTAAGCGAGAGTATTCCTTTTTGAAAAGTCGGCGGTGCACTTATGACTCCTCTGGTGTTGCGGGTATCCATGGGCGGCGGTCATCGCTTATCATCAGGTGATCTGTCTATTTTTCTACCTACTATATTATAAAAAAGGATTTAACGATGTCTTTAGAAATTACCTATTTATAGAAAGATTTAGAATAAAATTTATGACCGGTAATTTTATTGTCCCTCGCTAGGATATAAGAGAAAAATCAATAGTAAGAATCGATACTCTTACGATAGGATTGCCACGTGTCGATATTATCGATTGGAATGTTTGAGCAGTACTATTGATAACGCCAATAATATCAATAGTATATAGTATAATAGTAATAGTAGTAGTATACTTATAGTAATAGTAGTAGTAGTATAGTAATAGTAGTTATAGTATATCAATAGTAACATTGTCAATGATTTTGTCGGCTAAGTGGAACATCGCTACGTTTCCTACCCAAAAGTTCTACAAGTATTGCGTTTTGCCACTGTACCGCATAATCAGCAAAAAATTCCTGTGTGAAACTCACCCTAAAACAAACTACCTACCTAAAGTCACGAATTCCTTGCTTGTTGTTGTAAGTTCCAAATATATCTCAGCGCTGAAATCGGTGCCATAACTCTTGGCAAAGGTGAGCTCATCTGCAAACTCGCTAGCCATTACTTATGTTGCAACGTGGATCTCCCATCTCCCTCTCTCCTGTCAAGCGTAAAGCTGTGTTTAGTACTTTACACCAATGTCTCCATTGCAACTTAAGTACTTACAAAGCCATATTATTATAGTAAGTCGTCGGATATGAGTGCTTTGTAAAATTTATCTTTAATTAAGTATCAATGCCAGATGAAATACTAATTTTTGACACAACTTACATTCCACAGCAAAATAAACAAAGAAAACACAAAAGTTATTCTTGTCCTGAAAAACGTTGTAGGTAGTTTCATAATATGCTAACGGTTTACTTTTATATTTTTCAAAAAAAAATCGAAAAGTATCTATGGAAAATTAAAAAAAGAGCGTTTACGCACGGCTAATTGCAAAAAAAATAATTGCCGCTATGGGCGGTTAGGTGTACCTCCATGGATTGATTTTGAAATCGTGTGATGGCTGAAAAAGTCTTATAAAATGTATTAAAAGGATGTAATATAGAAAAATCGTCCCTTAGTAGAGTAACTAT
This sequence comes from Cnaphalocrocis medinalis, assembly GCA_014851415.1. Classification (NCBI taxonomy): domain Eukaryota; kingdom Metazoa; phylum Arthropoda; class Insecta; order Lepidoptera; family Crambidae; genus Cnaphalocrocis; species Cnaphalocrocis medinalis. The sequence continues at coordinate 774,734 of CM026289.1, read as the reverse complement.
ATTCGTTGTAACGTCCTATATATTTATGGTACACGAGCCTTTACCCGCGGCTTCGCCCGCACGGCCCACTTCTCTAAAATGGGGGGTTAGAAAGGGGCAAAAAGTAACCTATGTTACTCGTCATCCCTTCAACTATCTCCACTTAAAAAATCACGTCAATTCGTCGCTCCGTTTTGCCGTGAAAGAAAGACAAACATACAGACACACTTTCCCATCTTCTATACTATTTCTATAGACAACGACAAGGCTTTTAGGTGAACCGAAAACACGAAATGTTTGCGCGATGTAATTGGACACAGCGCCATCTATTGGCTCTTTTCTGAACTATCCCGAAGCGAAGTGAGGGCGGGCCACTAGTTTATAATCAAAATCAAATCAAAAAAAAATAAAAAATTTCTTTATTAATTACTTCATACTTAATTATATGTTTTTGAAGCCTCCTTTTAGGCATTGAATTGCCTGTGCCAGGAGACAACGCTCTGCGTAACTACTTTACTATAATATAAAGAAGTAATACATGATTATTGATTAATATTAATATGTTTAACATAAATTGTAAGCATTTATAACCATTTTAAAATATTAGTAAGGATGTGCTTCTGAGTGTATGTAGCTCACAGCATGCATGCTCGGTGCCAGCTATGCTAAGTCTGAGTAACGCGGTATTCCGTTTGCCAAGCTCCCTGTTCCGGGCGGATACATCAATTTAGGGGAATTACGGAAATCTCAGATGCAGATTTGATTTGAATTTAGCTGCTCACTGTACCCGTCGTCGTAAGCTTTCTACTATCAATGTTCTGGCAATTATCGAGCAAAAAGTATGGCTATTGTGAGTGAAAAATCCGCTAGGTAGTAGCATACTGTTATACTGACCAAATTCAACATCATTGGTTGTTTGGTGACATTTTGTAAGTTTAAGTTAAAGATTTTCGTATGTTTTTAACCAATCATCACACGGTGATTGGATTTTATGTGATAAGTGTCAGACGAGCATACGGATCATCTGATGGTAAACGATTGCTGCCGCTCATATACCTGCAACACCAGTGGAGTCAAAGTGCTGTCAGTTTTTTAACCCCCTTTTAGGCCTCCGGTACCCTCACTCGGCGAAACAGCCAGGCTCTGCTTCACACCGGTCTTCTGTGAGGCCGTGGTGTCACTCCGGTCGATCAGACCTACAACGTTCGAGACATATTCCCGAGTATAAGTAGCAGCCGTTAATAACAAAGGCATGTACAGCTGATGCTTTAATATAACTGTCAGCTGCTTATAAGGGTCAACTAAGCTAAATATCTCCACTTTAATAGAAGAAAGACTTCCAACATTATTTTTTCTAACGCCTAAATAAAGACGAGATTCCAGGCGAAAATCCGGGATAAACCCAGTATAATTTTGTATTCAGCGCGAAAGAATATTAAGCGCAAAGACGAATGGAGGCGGCAAAGACGAATTTCATGTCATACTGTGAATTATGTACGTTGAACGAGTGCGCCGCGGAGGCAGTATACGGTGGAATTTGAGATAAAACATTTTTGAGGGATGAGCATTGAGATATTGGAAATTTATGTCTTAATAATAAAAAAAACTACTTATGCTCGATAGATTGATAAAATAAAAATATATATCGTAGATGTTATGGGCTAGTCTTTTTTTCGCAGATTAAAAATTTCAAAATAATTGTTTTGAAAATGTAAAAATTCAAAATATAGTAAAGATCTAATAAAGTTTGTTCTCGTAAGTTTTGCTTGATAAATTAATGTATTGCTGTTTGTTATGTGTACAATTGTACATACTTCAATTACTTAGTATATTTTTTTTTTTTTATAGGATAGGGGGCAGACGAGCATACGGATCACCTGATGTTAAGCGATTACCGTCGCCCATGAACACCTGCAACTCCAGGGGCTTCACAGGTGCGCTGCCGGCCTTTTAGAGCGAGATATGCCCTTTTTTTGAAGGTTTGTAGGTCGTAGTGGTCCGGAAATACCGCAGGTGGCAGTTCGTTCCATATTTTTGTCGTACGCGGCAGAAAGTTCCTGGCAAAGCGCACAGTAGTGGACTGCCAGCCATCCAGATGAAATGGATGGAACTGCTGCCGCGTTGAGAACGATGTCGAAACGAGGCGGCAGGAATCAAACCGAACAATTCCTCGGAGCACTCCCCATGGTATAAGCCGATAGAGAATGCACAAAGACGCAACATCTCTCCGCAGCGCCAAGGGGTCAAGCCGACTAGTGATATCCCGGCAATCGACGATTCGAGACGCTCTCCGCTGGATCCGGTCTAGAGGAAGAAGCTGGTACGCAGGGTGCTCCTGCCCAAAGATGAGAGCAGTACTCCATATGCGGCCGGACTTGCGCCTTATATAGCTGAAGGCGATGAGCCGGAGTGAAGTACCGACTCGATCTATTTAGCACGCCAAGCTTCTTTGAGGCTAATTTAGCCTTGCCCTCTAGATGGTCCCGGAATTGGACTTCGCTCGATATGTCGATACCAAGTATACCAATAGTGGCTGATTAAATAAAATATAAGTAAAAGATTAAAGTATAAGTATCAATATAATTATACCTAGTGATTTTTTAATTTTAATTTAGTGCAGCAGTGCCTGCGCTGTGTTTCGTTGAGTGAGTGAGGGCACCGGAGACCCAATTGGGGGGAAAGGTGGTTAAAGGTGGCAGCACAAAGCAGCGCACTTGTGACTCTACTGGTGTTGCAGGTGTTTATGGGCGGCGGCCATTGCTTATCAGGTAATCCGTCTGCTCGTCTGCCACCTATCACAAAAAAAGTACCTTTTCATAGAAGGTTTTCAGAAATTTAGAAAGCTTGGATAGAAAATGTTTTTCAAGAGCAGAAACTTCTGTAAATTTCGCATATACTGCCATAATGTAATCATAACACAAGCTTGCAGATGACTTACAAGTCATAATATGTGTTATGATTATGACCTGGTACCATCTGGCGCAACCTCATACATACGCCCCATAATATGTTATGTGTCTATATGTTATTTAGTGACATTTCAGTTTACTTCGCTAAATATCTATGATATTTTTTTATGTGATAGGTGGCAGATGAGCAGGATTTACGGATCATATTTATTGTTTTCTGTACGGTTAAGTTTATAGATATAACCACGTTTTCTAACCATTTTGAACAATAGGTATTAAATTCTGTTAAACGAATTTTCAAAATCCACTTCCCATACAAATCAAACATGTCAAGGGATCGACTTTGTATGATTTTTTTATGCTAAGTTTCAAAAGTCATACAAATGAATGTGAGTATAATAGGTACCTACTTAAAATACTAGGTTATGTTACTAATGATAGTACTAAGGTATGTACTTACACAGTTAAGTTACGTTCAGCTTTCGACTTAAGAGATTACTAGTGGTCTGCAAAATAAAACATACCTGAAACAAACAAAATACTATAATTAAATATCATTGAACTATAAAACCAGCCTTAATTACTTGGTTTTTGTTTAGATTGTATTCACCTATGACTATAGCATTATGTTCTCTCTATACAACTTTCTGTGCAAAAAAGAGTATTGTATCTATCTATTTATCAGAAGCGATAAAAAATAAATAATTTGAAAGATAGATTGAGTTAGTCTCAATATATCTATAAAGAGAGAAATATTATAAAATCGGCATTTTATGGAAGATGATTCTGCCAAAGGTGAATGACTACAAAGTATAACACAATAAATAAATTCACACGACATCTCATACATTGACCTGACTATCAGGCACGAATATTTGTCCACGGTGGGGATCAAGTCCCTCACCTTTGGCGAATAAGGCAGGGTTACTACCAAATGCACCAACGGGGTAGTCAAATCAAATCAAAATCTACAGAACATTTATGAAAGTCAAATTTTATAATCTACTGCTGATTCGGAAGGTCAATTTCTACCGAGAAAAATCAGCAAGAAACTCAGTAAAACTTAATCTTTTCAAATTTGTAATCATACATTTTTTAAAGAATTAAATAAAATTAAAATTTCATAATACATGTGTAGGTGAACAGTTAATCATTTCCACAAATTCTTGTCATTTAGGTATTCTTTAACTGTATAATAGGCATTTGCCATCAAATAAGGTTTAACTTGAGATTTAGTCGATGCAATAATTACAATAGGAACATATACCAACGGAGTTCCATTCCATCTAACCTTTTTACTGTCTGCATAGAAACAACATTTAAAAAATAACATGCAAAAAGTACTATAGTGATATATTGTAGGAAGTCGTTTATTATAAAACGCATATCAGTCGCATACGAGCTCTGGAGACGGCGCGTTATGGCCCGTGAAACGAGCGCGTACACAGCTGCCACGGAAAGGGAATACATGGGAAGGAAATATGCATTTTCATACGACAAAAAAGTTGTTCCTTTTTAGTTTTTTTACCCTCTGCTGTGAGAGGGCGCTATGTTCCCCAGACATGGTAATCTGGAACCTTGTTCATCTAATTCAATTTTGACTATGGATCTCTATACAAAAGCCTACGGACGCCTGCAATTCCAGAAGATACGTCCAGTAGTTCTAGCCATATGACTACCTTCTTATGATGTATGTTATTGATGTTTAGTTCTGATAAAATCTTTTTTTTTTCATTATATCAGACAAATGAGCAGGCGGATGGAAAGTGATCTGTGATCTAACACGGTTTAGACAAATAACCAAGACAAAGTAATCAAAATTGTTTTCTTATGTATATCGTTCCACTGCTGGGCAAAAGACCCGAGTCTTCCATCGATCCCTATCCACCGCCATCTGTGGCCAAACGAGCAAAGATGTTTAAACGACGTCTGTCGTATGGACCAGCACCGTAACCCAATGATTATCTAATAGACGCCAAAAACGGGGAAAAATTTGATATATTTCATAATTTTTAGGAGTTACAGTTTTATTGGCCGCCAGTGCACGTTGCACTTGATGCATGGATATTGTCGTGAGAAAACAATGGACTCAAAAAACGCAGCTTCGGCTGCATGTTATAATAATAAATTCGGTTCGTCGCAGCGCTTTAAGCTCTCGCTTTTAAGCTTTCTAGTGTGACCATACGATATGCAAAAAATATTTTGAAAACGAAATGTATTGAACTCATATTTTTTTGTGTTGCATTGTAACTATTACATGCGTATTACGTAAACAAGACCTCCGCTAGAGGGGAAATCGGTTTGCCGCTTAAATATTGTATTTTCGGAATATACCTACCTACCCCATATTTTTCCGAGGCCTCACAGATATACAATGAAAACATTTAATCAAATCCGTTTAGTAGATTTCAAGATTAGCGTGAACAACTGTGTCAAAATGTGTATGTATGTGCCTGTGTGTGAGAGACAGTATGTGTGTGTGTATCCGTGTAATGAATTTGTTAAAAGATTTGCCCAGGATTTGCAAAGACTTCTTTTATATGATAGGTGGCAGACAAACAGATGTATCACCTGGTGTGTAAGCGATCGTCGCCACTTATAGACTTTTTTTTTGTTGACGTTGGGAATGCCGCTGACCCGAAGTGGGCCAACGTGGTCTTGCGACTCCTTATGCATACCCTCCTGCCGGGGGGCAGGCGGGTTATGTCGGGCTCTCCTCCGGGTGGGACCGGAGGCATACCGACTAAACCACAGCGACGCTCCCTCATCGCCAGAGTGGGGAGGAGACATGAGGACGGGTTGAAGAACCTTACTTTACCCTAGGCGAAAGGCCCGCTTACAGCTTATAGAGACCTGCAACACCTAACGAGTGACCAGTTTCCCCCCATTGAGCCTCCGGGGGCCCTCACTCATTTGATAAACTAGCGGCCGCCCGCGACTTCGTACGCGTGGAGTTAATTATTGACACTTATCGTCATATTTTGGACAATCCACACAATATATTTTTATAAATTGTAGCCTATGTGTTATTCTGATGTATAAGCTATATTGTGGTAAAGTTTCATTCAAATCCATTCAGTAGTTTTTATGTGAAAGAGTAACAAACATCCATACGTCCATACAAACTTTCGCCTTTATAATAGTAGTAGGATAACAGCGCCGGCGCTGCTTCACTTCGGTGAAGCGGTGAGGACTTTCTTTTTTGGGTGTCTGTGGTTCCTTCGTTATTTCTGGTTTCCTTAGTACAAGGGAAAATCTTAGTTTGGGACCAGGACAATGTATGTGATGTTGTCTCAATTTATTTATTTCATTTTAATTATTATTTATTTTCACTATAAATAGTCACCCTATCGCCTGCAAACCGCTCGCTCGCTCAGCGCGGACTGCGGGGGTATTTATCAATGTTTTTACTTATTCACCGTCAGCTTCAATTGTGTCGAATGGCTACAATTGGCTCATCTGAATTTGAACGACACAGACTAGCTACTTTTTACTACACAATCATAGGTGGCAAACAAGCTGATGGATTGCCTGATGGTAAGCAATTGCTACCACCATAGACACCCGCAACACCATTGGAGTCAGAAGTATGCTGACTGCCTGGGTGTTCCTTCCCATGGATTGGGCTCCAGTACACTTATTTACGCGGCAAAACAAAACGCAGTTACTGATTTATACAGGGTGTATCCGTGAACATTTTACATTCCTTCAACCACATATATAAACACATACATTACACATACATTTTTATAAACAAAACACTGAAAAAAAGTTATAGCCAGCAAAAAATTGTTTTAAAAAAATCATGTCTGCCCGCCCGCTTATATCGGCCCGCCACTTTACGCACTCATCGACGCATGTGACAGGCCCGATAAATATTAAACTGCTTGTTCGGTTAGCTTGATAAAAAATAAAACGTCATAAATACTGAAGTATATTGAATTATTCGCAACACACGATAGGATCCGGTTTCACATTTTGAATAAAAACCAATTTTGTTAGATTCCATTTTGTTGGCCGCCAGTGTTTAAAGTGAGTTAGCTTTTTTACATCAAAACCATGCTTCGGCATAACTTGGCCGCCGGACATCACGGTCTCACAGAAGACCAGCGTGAAGCAGAGCCTGCGCTGTGTTTTGTCGTGTGGGGGTACCGAAGGCCCAATTGGGGGGAAAGGGGGTTAAAGGTTTGCAGCTAACTTGTGACTTTACTGATATTGCAGGTGTTAATGGGCGGCGTCGGCCGGGCAGAAGGCACACCTGATCACTGTAGATAAAAAAAATATTTTAGACCTAAAGACAGAATCCTACAACAATTTTAAAAGATATTGTTAGTAATATTATAAGTATTTTAAATTCTCTTATTTAAAAAAAAAAAACTATTAATATTATCTAAGAAAAAACTGTAAATTGCGGTTTATAAACATTCACTCAACTCCCCTAGACTTAAAAATTCATAGAAAATTACTTACACACGACATCGCATTCGCAAGAGTAAACTTAAATCCCTAAAAAAAACAAACAAGTCCACAATGTACCATTAAAATGCAAGTGAGTGTAGTACAGTTACGAGCACTTACTTGTTAGAACCACAAAAAATGAACCTTATGTCAATAGCATAAGATGCAAAGTATTGCATTTCATTGCATGAGATTGTACAATGCTGTCAGCTGCGTTTGGCTGCTCTTAACTCTATAAATATGCAAATAACGCATCTTTTTGGCTCCGCCCTCGGTAAGAGATGCGACAGCAACACTTGCTTATCTAAACGTTTCACAGTTCTAGGCAACCAAGATTTTTGTCTTGTACAGTCAGCCACAACGTCAGGTTACCACAACCAGTCAAATTTCCTCAATTGATATTCAACCTAATGTGCATGGCAATAAGATGAGAGTCGATTGAAGAAATTTGACAGTTTTGTATACTTTGATGTAACCTTTTTAACTTTTTTTTAACTCGAATTTTCTGCTGGCCAAAAGTATCTTCTAATAACTTCCACTGGTCCTTATTTTACGGTTTGCTAGTTATAGAAATGGTTCTGGTATCAAACGTTCTCTTTTTAAGCCTCCTCTTGGGCGGTTACATAACCGTAAAAAAATGTAAGATCAAGGTATACTCGTAATACTAAATCGCTGTTTAATTGATAAAGGGTTTTATTGTCTTAAGTTCCACGTATTTTAAATAAATATATTGACTAGGCAATGGGTGGATCATTGACTGGCCGGATGGTGCATTTGGGATTGATTTCTCATACGCCAAAAGTCGTGGGTTCGATCCTATCCTTGCACAAACAATCGTGTGACGAACGCTTGTGTTTGTTCAGTGACTAGGTGTTTCTAAAATATTATGTACTTACCTATTTAAAAACAATATTCATGATCCTCTGTTGTCTGATATCTGTAACACAAGTGCTTAAGTAGCTTAGTACGGAGTCAGGTCAATGAGATGTTGTGTGAATTTATCATGAGGTTTCCAAAATGAGAGAGGAAAAAGTCTGGTTTTACAGGAAAATGTTTTTATTAAACCGAGTGGAGTGGTGGCTACCACACGCGTTAATGCGCAATTTGTGCGTCCATTAGTTGACAGCGGCCGCAGTCGCAACGTTTAATATGCAGCTGTAATCTTGTTAACTGTTTCCAAACTGGCTGTTGTGGGACCTTTATTTTTAATGTGCGAGTGAAACAACGACTATGACCTAACAAAGTCTCCTAGGCATGAATGAAATTTCACACTGTATGGATTCAAAATGTTGCTGTTGAAACGGAGATGATAGCAAAAATTTTAGTTACATTTTGGCTGTGGATTAGCCCGCTTCGGCATCTATGAGTCGTATCAACCAAAATTATACGACTCCTTTAAAAATCAACGTGAAACGGCATCTTGTCCTGCGCTGTGCTTTGTTAGGGAGAATATAGGAAGCCTGAATTTGGGGAGGTATCCACGGACAGTGGCAATCTGGTTATCATCAGTTCATTATCACGCTTGTCTGCCAATAACACATTATAAAAAATCACCAGTGTCTATTGCTGTTGGCAATAAACAACGTTTTTAAATCCATTGTGATTATTATTATCTACATAATATTTGCCTTACCCCTTGTTAATTCACTGCATTATTTCTCTACCAAAGGTTGTCGGGAAGAGATCGCTATTAGCGATAAGGCCGCCGATATTGTATTTGGAAATTAATTAGCTAAGTTTTATCTGTTGTGCATAAAGGTATCTATCTATCATATTTGATTACTATAGAGGCAAGATTTAACATATTACGTATTGCAACGAAACTTAAAATCTTCTGAACCAATTTAAAAACAAAATGACAATACTAACGGTAATAACTATGTGATGACAAATAGGGTGGGTCACTCTAGTATGGAGAAAAAAAAAAGTTGATGGATCGAATTCTAATAGGACTATTATGTTGCAGTGTACTATAAAAAGTAGTTTTAGCTATAAAACGGATAATTAAACATATATCTTCAGCCCGCGCATCCGCTTCAAAACTATACGTTTTTGGAAAAAAACACGTATTACTATAAGGCATAGTTCTTTATTAGAAATTACTATAAATACTATTGAAACATAACAAATATTTTACGAAAGACATATATTAATGTGTAAAACAAAAAACTTAAAAAAAATATCATAAAAGGTTAATCAAAAAAAATGTTACTTTATACGAAAAACCGCGCCTAGTATCGAATTTTGGCATAACTTTCCTCGAAGCAAGTTTTGCATGAATCATGCCATCCTTTGCTTTTTTATCACAAGCTGCCATTGCAGCTTCTGTTACTATCTTTACACTGCGTTCGATGGCTTGTGTATGTGCAAGGCAACCTAATTAACAGCATACTTTCGTCACCATTTTTCTCTATTATCTGTAGAAATTCTTCATTCGTTTGGTTTCTTACAATACGTGGATCAAAGTTGGTTTCTTGCCAGTTTATTAGTTCAATGTAAGATTTGGCTTCAAAATTAAGTTTAGGCATTTAAAAAGTGCGTGGTTTTCGGTTGGAGGTGAATTACGTGCTTTTAGAATTCTTCTAGCTGCAAATTCTCGTGTATGGTTTTTTTCATCTGTTAACATCGATAATAGTAAATTTTCTTGGTGAGAAAAATATGCGTTTCGTTGAATAACAGGGTATATGACTGCTTTTAATGCACTTGACAAGAATCGCGAACTTTCAATCAATCTCCACAGGTGTCGTGATCCGTCTTTCCATGAGGAATGTGTCTTAATTTGGAACCACACGGGGGCATATAATTTAACAATGTATTGAGTCAAAATAACTAAATTGCTTGATAGTGTTGGCGTAGAAATATAAAGACGCAAGATCCGGTTTCCCTTAGTAAACTTCGTGTAAAACTGCAGAAGCAATCGCTGTCGGATACTCCATAACGGTCACATATATTTTGCGACAGCACCGATAAACTTTTCACAACCTTTTTAATGATTTGATGATATTTTTGCATTTGGAGTGATAAGTTTTTAGTATCTAAATGACTCTTATATGCGAGACCACAAGTATTGATGCCTTTTTCCACACTCCTTTAACTTTTTGGGTTACAATTTCGGAAAATGAGGGCTCTTTGTTACTACCATTTTTAATTTTCACCTGAAACATTTCAATACATCCTGGTATGTTGGTAACATGGTAATATGGTATTATATCCTCAATAGTTCCAAATATGGGGCACTTGTATGACTGTCTGTTATTTGACATGATGAGAAAAAAATATTTCCAATGCCTAAAACACAAATTACACATAGTACAATTTCATAAGATTTTACCAGAAACTAGCCTCATGGATACACGAATTATCTGAATGTTCTTACCTCAAAAGCCTTCTTTTAATAAACAACACAGCTTATTTAACAAAAGTAAAGTGTATTTGACTGGATACTCTTTAAAATATGAAACTATACCTAACGTCAAACATGTAAGTCAAGGTGTAAAAGTGGGTACTTGAACGTTTTTGCTTCAAAACTTCAAATGCGTTGCGCGGGCTGTTCCACTTAAAATAATTCAAAAAGATTTTAAGGGGTTTAAAATGATACCTTACTTCAACATAATATCGCTATTAGAAATCGATCACATAAAAAAAAAATTTTTGACCCACCCTAATGACAAATCAAAAATACTAACTAATTATATGCAATGTAGGTTATCCTTTTACTTGCCATCATATTCAGGGAAGCTAATATAATGTGCTACTGTAGTAAAAAGCATTATCCCAGTAATCTTACTTACACTTAAATATATTAAGTTGCTTTAAAATGACAATCCTAAAACAGCAAATTCTATCAAATCACCCGGTAAGCATATGAAATTATCGTGGCGGAAATAATTATCGCGCGGTCACATTGGTTTGACAGCAGCTGTTTGTGGCTACGCGCGTGTGTCAAATGCTTAGCATTAAGCTTATGAATAACTACCAGTATGTTTGTATTAAACGTGCATAGAAGCTTTGCCTAGTATAACTTGATTGGTTTATTCAAACCTACATCATTCAAATTTGATAGAATAGTTTTAAAAGTTTTTCTCGTCGCCAACCCCACGTTGGGCGCCAAAATATTAATTTTTTTCAAAATGGCTTCTAGAATAACATTATCACAATTTTACTGTAAATTAAATTGAGAACAAACTATATGACAACAGTAGCAGTATTATTCTGTTATATTAACATAAATTTGTTAAGCACACGTATCATGGTAAACTGTACACAGCGTGTAGTTATGTTCATGAAAATGTCAGATAATGGGACTATTTGTCCCCAAACAAAGTAGATAATACTACCGTCCAAAGGCTGTGAGGCAAAATTATCAAAAACATACACTCCGAAAAGGATATTAGTCTAATGAGCTCGTGATGGTCACGATTATGTTGGTAATTTCGGTTGCCATTTTGAAATTTTAATGTTAGCCACCGCGCGTTTGGCTGGACGTTTAGTGTTGTTTGAAAAGTGTGATGCAATAAAGACTTAGTTGTTAGAGAGCTATAGTTACGTTATGACAGGATGCATTGGCCTTGTTATGAGATTAATATAAATGGTTTCCAAATAATATTTAGTACTCAGGCTTTGGCACAATATTGATAGGAGAAAAAAATTACAACAAAAATATTAAAAATTTCGCATTTACAAGTTTTATGTCTAAGGTTTTTTATAAATTTCCAATTTAATTTATTGATCTTCCATGACTACTGTTATTATTTTTAACCTGTTTGTTTATCGTTTTCGGAAGCATAGTGGTTTTATTTGTATTTAGGTATGTATTAAGATAACAAAACAAGAATAACATAAAATAAAATAAAAAGAATTGTTAATAGAATAATTTATTTTAATAATATTAGTTTTTGTACTTGAAGTCGCAGAAGTAGCAGGGCCCCCATAATGTGGACTGACAATCTAGTGAGGGTTGGAGAAATTCCTTGGTTGAGGATGGCACATGATAGATCCGTGTGGAGAACATTGGGGGAGGCCTATGTCCAGCAGAGAACGTCTATTGACTGAAATAATAATGATGATGAAGAATATCGGTATTTATTTAGTAAGTTGGTAAAAAGTATTGAAATTTACACCAGTCGCTGGGATTTTTGTAAAGTACCTACATTTTGAAGTCAACGCGGCGCTTAAGCGCTTTAACGGTTTTCAAGTGATAATGTTATCTTTTTATGAACAGAAACCGTGGGATAATGAAACTGAAATAAATTACATTCAAATGGAAAATAAAGGCAGACGTGATTACGTTTACGACATCGTAAATTAAATTTATGAAGGTAACACGAATAAAGATCAGTTTAAAATCTAAATAGACGGAATCGTTTTTGCGAAAATTACTAAAAAGACTTAGGTACTATAAATAGTACAGTCAACTGCAAAAAATATGCAAACACTTTAGGACCTTGTCACAATACATATGTATAAGAACGACTTATACTTTTTATAGACACATGTATTGTGACAAGGTCCTAAAGTGTATACCTTATTCTGCCTGAAAAACAATCGGGGTTTAGAAAGTCTCGAAGCACTGCCACGGCATTATCAGATGTAGTGGACGATATGCTTGCTGCGCAGGACGTGGGAGAGAGTTCATTACTGGTTCTGCTAGATTTCTCGCGAGCTTTTGACACCATCAACATTGAGGTTCTTTTGGCAAAGATGGCGTTTTACGGTTTTGACTCTAACGCTTTAAATTGGTTTTCTAGTTACCTTGTTGGGCGCACTCAATTTGTCGAAACGTGCAGTATAACCGGAGTAACCGCTGTTTCTGACATATATTCTACGAAGAGGGGTATTCACAAGGATCCAAGTTGGGACCCATTCTTTTTATATTATATACTGCAGATATAATAAAAAATATAGTACATTGTAAATACCATTTATATGCAGACGATCTACAGTTGTACATATCTTTCAAGCCCGAGGACACCGACCTTGCAGTAGACAGACTTAACGCTGACCTGGAACGGTTATCACAATGGTCTGATCAAAATAACCTGGTACTTAATCCCAAAAAAAACCAAGGTCATGGTGTTAGGTTCAAAAAATATTGTAGAGCTGGTTACCACCCGAGACCCAGCAGTTGTTATTCGCGGAGAGCGTTTGCAAAGAGTAAGGGAAGCACGAAATCTTGGTTTAGTGGTGGACGAAAGGCTTCAGTTTGAGAAACATGTCGCGGAGCTTATGCGTAACTGCTTTTAATCGGCTTAAAGTGCTCTATCGCATACGGGACTGTATAAGCACAAGCATGCGTGTCAAACTTTGTGAAACATTGATACTGTCGAAGTTGAATTATGTTGACACAGTTTTCGGCAGCTGCCTATTAGCCCGAACTAAACGTGTTATACAACGAATACAAAATGCATGTACTCGTATTGTTTTCACAGTTCCGAAATACTCCCATATATCCCCCTTTATAAACCATCATAATTTACTCAACATGACCTCCCGACGCACATTACATTTCGCCACACTTCTTTTTGGTATAATCAATAGCAGACAACCTTCTTATCTGTTTAACAACTAGAGTTCTCACAACGTGGGGTGAGAGTTGCGCCTCGCCTTCTTTTGCCCGCGTCACAAGACGGCTGCTTTCCGAGGTAGCTTTCGTTATGCTGCTTCGAAGTGTTGGAATGATTTGCCACCACCTGTTAGATGCTGCAAGACTGTAGCTACTTTTAAAGTTAAAGTTAAGACAGCATCTTTTTAAATGAACAAAAATGTTAAAAAAGTGGCAGCTCATCTTACCTTAGTTTATTTTATTTCAACTATTTAAAGCCAACTTGAATTATTTTACATTATTAAATATAAACATCACTCTCTAACTTTAAGGAGTCCTAGTCTTTCTTGTATCACTGGATCTCACTCATCTCATTTTCCTGTTTCAACTTCCTGTAACACCGATTATTTACATTCCATGACTGTACTTAAATTCTTTTGATTTTTTTTGTTAACAATTTCATGTAGGTTTAGCGCCTCTGTCTTTTACCCACAGGTGTCCCTGAAAATCAGCGCCTTGGCATTTATGTCTTGGCATTATGCTGAGGGTCACCTTTTCGGCACAAAATGTTTTAGTTTTAAGATTTTATTGTTATTAGCTGTATTGTGTGTAAGATTGTTGCTGAATAAATATTTTTCTATTCTATTCTATTCTATTCTATTCTATACCTACATATTTTTGGAGTTGACTGTACTACGAGTATGTTTTACTATTGATAGTAATAGTCCCATTCTATTCTCGAAGTATCGACTTGTAATTAAACATGGATCTCAAAACTTTAACTGTAAACAACTGTGCCAAGGGACTTAACCGTAAGAAAGCCACGCTTCGGCATGAATGGGCCAGCTTGACCAGAGTGATACTACGGCTTCACAGAAGACCAGCGTGAAGCAGCGCCTCTACTAGGTTGTTATATTAATTACGGGCAGTGGTCGATCAATACTTTAGTAAAACAAAACTTTTTAAGATTAAAGCTACTAACTGGGGCTTTCCATACGTGCTATTAGACACATTATAATAAAAAGGTGCGCGCGGTACAGTCCGCCTCGCTTACTAATTAGCATTCGTTTCAATTAGTACTGGCGTAATTCTCTCAAATTATCTGTACAACATACACTATGTTCAACATACACAGTAAAAAAGAGTATTATTTTTCATGTTTCCGACCTATAAGAACCCTAAAGATATAAATGAAAAAAAAATCTATGACTACCCGAAGTCCGGCTCGACCGGAGTGATATCACTGCCTCACAGAAAACCGGCGTGAAGCAGCTCCTGTGCTGTGTTTCGCCGAGTGAGTGAGGGTACCGGAGGCCCATCGGGGGAG
This sequence comes from Cnaphalocrocis medinalis, assembly GCA_014851415.1. Taxonomy (NCBI): domain Eukaryota; kingdom Metazoa; phylum Arthropoda; class Insecta; order Lepidoptera; family Crambidae; genus Cnaphalocrocis; species Cnaphalocrocis medinalis. Next base: position 759,520 of record CM026289.1, on the reverse strand, counting down.
ACGGGGATAAAAGGTTAGCAGCGCACTTGTGACTCTACTGGTGTTGCTTGTGTCCAAGGGCGGCGGCAATTGCTTACCATCAGGTGATCCACCTGCTCGTCTGCTACCTATCACATAAAAAAAAAAAGTGATACCACAAGACGTCAAAGAATACCATAAAGCAGCGCCTGCGCTGTCATCGCTAAGTGAGTGAGGGTACCGGAAGCCCATCCCTCCTTTCTTTTTCGCCAAAGTGCTGTTTGGATCCAAGTAGGACCTTTTATTTGGGTAATATTGTAACGATGGTAAACTCCTTTGATACTGGCCGCTGTTTATGGCCGATTTAATAAAGAGAATCTGTCATGCATTGAAAAATAAACAGATTCACTCACTGGAGTTCACTTTGGGAGTGATCACGATACAAACAAGAAGCAGACTTGGATAGATTAAGGAGGGCCAGACCTCCCAAGTTATTGGAGGGCTTGGAGGATATGTACTCGTAAGTGAAGTGTTATTAATTAATTATTTTTCAGAGATCCAATAAATATATCAAAGCTATATCGTCTCCACCTTATTGCAATATCATCGACCCATCGTGCATAATTGCTTACTTACACTAAAAACTACACAAAGATGCAGTAAGAAAAACAATGCTACCCTTGAAAGAAACATTGCATCCCTTTGTTATGAGAACTGCAAGACACCATGGCTAACACGAGTTAAAATTTAAATTTCCTCCCGCTCCTGTCCCTATGAAGTAAATTAAAGTGACAACCCCACGACTTAGGGTGGCTTAGAACAAGTCACCCAGGGGACATCTTGTTACACGACTTGACATGATTTTAACATAAGCCTCACTTGTATGATTCATATCTTTTTCTCAAAACAGTGACATTAATTTTGATGAAAAATTTTAAAATGAGTCTGTATATTTTGTGTTAAGACAGACATTTTACCAGTAAGTAGGTATATTAAGGTATTCTACATATATCTGTACATATCTACTATAATAAGCGGTAAGATACAGTGAATGTATTTACCCCAAAATACAGTAAATGAACATGAATAAGTGATAAGTAAGTGATTAGTGGTAAACCAAACTCCACGCGAGTTACTGGGCTGCAAGATACGTTTAATTTTTATGAACATACGTCTTATGCAAATAAAGATAACCTATGTTTTGATGTAGAAAACTTAGTGGAGAGCCTATCAAAATATTTAACTTGATTTCATCCGAAAAGTAGATTGGATCTTGTTTGTAAACCTATGTCTAATTCATTATTACAAATCTTACACTTCGTCAAAAACACCCTAACATTGAAGGTTAAGGCCCCTAGCAAAAATACTGTAAATTAATTTAACGTGCTTTCCCCTTACTAACTCCCAAGGGAATGCAAGCGTGTCATGTGGCCGTTTGAAACCAAAATCACTTTCCGAACTCCAACGTTTCGTCTGGAATTTTCCAGCATCAGATGCATGGTGTATTCCAGGGTTTGGAAACATTTTCAAAAGTTCCTCGTGTCGGATCGAAACTTTAATGCGAAACATTGAGTGTTAAAACAACTGGAGAGCAGGTGTCTTTTAGAATAATGTGTCGTTTGTTACGGGTACTTTTGCTTTATTTCATGTGATAGGTAGCAGATGAGCAGACGGATCACCTGATGATAGGTAATCGATCGATTACCATCAACGTGCAGCGTGCGAGGATGCTCGCTGCTGGTAGATACTAGCAACACCAGTGGACTCACAAATGCTCTGCCAACGTTTAACCCCAATTTCCCACCAATTGGGACTCGAGTATCCTCACTTACTAGGTAAAACACAGCGCTGCCGCTGCTTCACGCCTGTAAGACAGTTGTATTGTATTTTATGATTCTGATGCTAATTTAGAGAAATAGTGGATTTAAACTATATTAAACGTATGTGATGTAGTGAAATATATTATATTATATTATTATGATCGTTATACTCTGAGTATCACAGCTCTGCCGTCCTTAGCATAGTTGCAGTAAGTCGGCATTTTGACAAAACTGAGTTACATATACAGCCGTGATCACGATAACGAGATCTACATTTTCGTCTAATCCATTTCTTTGTATCGTTTTTCAATCCAAATTTAGCATTTAGAAATTTGCAGTAAGTCAGGCATTTTTGTTACTTTACTTAGCATAATTACAGTGGGTACACTTACTGCAAACTTTTTATTCAGAGTCACTTAGCAAAACTACAGTAAGATATATATACTGTTTTCTTTCTTAGTAGGCTAACATATTTACTATATTAGTGGTCTAGTCTTAAAAACAGTATGATGCGTTACTGTACTTATGCTTAGTAGATCCATAATCATTACCTTCAAGTTACATAACATAAACACAGTAAGATGACGTGATACTGCATGTATGCTAAGTAATGATTGAAATGTAGGATCCAAATTATACTTACCATAAAAGCAGTATCATGTGATACTGCGTTTATGGCAGTATCAGTATTGAAATCTAACTTAAGTTCGAGTTCACCGTCAAAAGAAATGATATCTATACTCTGATTCATAATCATGTGAAGTAAACTGACAGATGAAAATGACAAGTTTCTATGCATTTTGACATTTTGCATGTGTTCCGATTCAGTTCCGATCACAGAGTACATTGTATTATGTTCCGATCTTCGGCCACTCTCATCCAGCCTTCGAATGTTATCATACCATCTTGTCGCAGGGCGTCCAACACTACGTTTACCGAGTCGCGGTCTCCACTCAAGGACTTTATGGCTCTAACGGTTGTCAGTTCTGCGGCTAATGTGACCAGCCCACTGCCACTTCAGTTTGCTAATTCGGTGGGCTATGTCGGTGACTCTGGTTCTCTGTGGGATTACATCATTTCTGATGCGGTCCTTTAGAGATACTCCGAGCATAGCCCTTTCAGCGACTTTGAACCGGTGGATTAGTCCAGCCGTGGGTGTCCACGTCTCAGCACCGTAAGTCATGACCGGGAGGACGCACTGGTCGAAGACTTTCGACTTAAGACTTTGAGGGATGGGTGACGGGAAGACTTGGCGAAGCCTACCAAATGCTGCCCAGACTAACTAAATTCTTCTGTTGGGTTCTCTCTCGAAGTTGTTTCTGCCTAATTGGAGCGTTTGTTTGATAGACATATTCCTGAACAACTTCGAGAGGTACTCCATTAACAGCGACCGGTCTCAGATCAACGAGCTCGTTGAACATGACCTTGGTTTTATCCAAGTTCATCCGAAGACTGATGTGTTTGGAAGATTCAGCCAGGCTGCTCACCATCTCATGTAGGTCATGTAAGGTTTCCGCCAAGATGACGATGTCGTCTGCGAATCGTAGGAGTGATATGTACTCGCCATTAATATTGATTCCGCGCTCTTTTCAGTTTAGCGTTTCGAACATGTCCTGCAGCGCAGCGGAGATGGGTTTCGGAGATATAACATCTCCTTGTCTCACAGCACCTCGCAGCAGGACAGGCTCATTTTGCCCATTTTGGAATTTTTCATTTCGAATTATTTAAACATCTAAAAATGGCATCCAACCGTTTAATATAATTCGTGAAAGAGAAATTAAATTTTTACTACTATTCAATAAAATACTCTAATAAATAGTTAAAATTTATAGGGTTACTAAGCATAAAAACAGTAAAAACACACTTACTGTGTTTATGCTAAGTGATCTCTAGTCGAGATTTTTAAGTGATACTTAGTATAACAACAATAGTGAATTTATTTTATGTTTAAATTAACGGATATCACTTCTTTATACAGTAATACATAGGTGCTAACGCCCTCTTTCATTTAGAGTTACAATCACTGTGATCTGATAATAAACTAAGGAGTTATGGAAGATTTTCGCACCAAAACTTTAACCGCGTTTTTCTCGAAATCGTCGAGAGCGTACTTACTGCAACTATGCTAAGGACGGCAGAGCTATTTGCTGGTTTTTCAGAAATGTACGGGCCTTGGCCAAGTACAATTCCTACACTACGGATCTGATTGTAATGGGGGTGTAATTATAGTGAGTGGTGATGATTGTGATAATTGTGATGGTTGTGATGATTGTGATGATGAATGTGGTTGTGTGAGGGCCCGTGCTTGTGGGCCGTTTGTCTGTGGCTGGGAGGACATGTGTAGCTGGTTGACACTTCGTGTTTGTGATGGGGTATCGTCGTCTATTTGCAGGAAATTCCTAACGATCCTACATGTATTCAAAATAACAGCTTTCTGTAAAATAATGTATATTATTATTATTATTAAACTAATGACTGTAAATTATAATTTAAAAATACTTCGAAACGCGGAATTTCCTTCTTCCCTAAAAATTTAAGTCCTATACCCATGCACTGACTGCCTAGACTTAAGGTCATAATTAAATTTAATGAAACCCTCATCGCGGAGCAAATTAATTTTGAAATTTTACCAAAAACAAGCACAAAAAACGCACGGAACCAGTGTCCATGCAAATTGATGTAAAAGAAAAAAAAAGAATTCCCATCTCAACTCAATCAGTTAATATTCCAGTAATTCCGCAAAGAATAGGTACACTCAAGCCCGTCAATATTGCATACAATTTTCATCCTTATTGTACAAAACCTTATACACATTGACCCCTGCTTTATACGTATAGGGTCGTGAGTACGAGCCCTTACAGAATTCCAGCCCGAGGCTATTGGTGTTTATGTACCAACATTTGATATTTAAATTGAGCCCTTAAGTTATAATAAATTATGTTATTAGATTTGCTGAGGGAAGCAGATGTTTTGCCCGCGATTATTGATGTTGAATGAATTTTAATGTTGTAAGAGCAATGAACCTGGTTTTTAAGGGTTTTTTGTGTGATAGGTGGCAGACGTGCGGATAGATCACCTGATGGGAAGCGATTGCCGCCACCCATAGGCAATAGTCTTAAGTGCGCTGCCAACCTGTAACCTCTTTTTCCCAAAATTGGGCATCTGGTACCCTCACTCACTTGACGAAACACAGCGCAGACACAGCTTCACGCAGTTTTTTGTGAGCTCCTGGTATCATTTTGGTCGAGCCGCCCAATCATGCCAAAGCGTGGCTCTCCAACGTAGGATACAGGAACTCTTGTTATTACAATGAATAATTGTGCGTATTTGAAAAACTATTTGTAAAAACCTGCAGGTTTTCTCACGATATTTTTCCCCACCAAGCGAATGGTAGAAATATGCACATTGTTTTGAGTTAAAATTTAATTCGTCTCAACAAATTAAGTAATAGAGTGTTGAGGAAGAGTGACTTTTACTGGTGTTCTTTGCACTAAATTTATTGTTAACATGCTTTACGTAATGTAAGTTGGATGAAATAAATTATTTTGTATTTTTTGATTTGAAAACTCTAGAAATGAATGCTCAAATCAGTATCTTTGACCTCTTATTATAAGGGCGCCTATCGACTGAGCTACCACAGCTGATAAGATACACAATCCTATACATTCGTTCATTCACTCCTGTCACCGCGGGGTTCAGAGGCGCCAGCAAATGAAGATAGATCGCGGTCTACAGCTCGCGATGCTGAACAAAGTAATTAGCGACGCTGTGTGTTTATTGTTCTGGGTGGAGACTAGAGATGCTCATCTCTTATACTTTAAAGCACAAAGCGTATCGGTAGGCCAAATTTTAAGTACCTAGATGCTTAAGCATTTACTTAAAATCGTGTGATCGTCTACAGCTCGCGACGCTGAACAAAGTAATTAGCGACGCTGTCTATTAATTGTTTAGATAGATTTTAGAGATGTTCATTCTTTATTGCGCATCACTACAGTAAAATAAAGTATGCCGTTTAAAACACGAGGTGTATAATAGGTAGGCCAAATTTTAAGTAGATGCTTAAGAGTTACAGCGGCAAATGTAGATAAATTGCAGTCTACAGCTCAAGATGCTGAACAAGGTAGTTAGCAACGCTGTCCATTAATTATTTGGGTGGATTTAAGGGATGTTCATCTTTGACTGCTTATCACTACCTGCATACTTTAAAACACAGGGTGTAAGGTAAGGTACTCTAAGGTTCATCGGCAAATTAAGATTCATCGGAGTCTACAGCTCGCGATGCTGAACAAAGTAATTAGCGTCGAACAAGAAAGACGATACTGCTCAGTAATACCGGAATAGGTACTTTAAAGCATAAAGCCTAACGGTACTTCGGTAGACCTAATACCAAGTAGGTATACTCATCTGTTACTGTGAGGTGATACCTTTAGTACTGTAATCATTTACTATTTACTTTATCATTGATTTTCTACGACTTTACCAAACGTAGTCTTGTTAAAAATGTTTCTAAAAAAACTTTAGCTTGTGATGATTCAACCGAGGAATGATATTACCTGGTAAGTAATTAAATAGGAATAGTAAATTAATCGTCATTATTTTCATAAAAATGTCCAAAACATCACAACAGCAGTTTATAACACTTAAACCGATTATCTTTAGAAGTACCGGTTCGAAGCTCCTCTCTATTTCAATTAACAACAGTTTCCAATGTATTTTGAGGCTTATTGTTTTTGTTAAAGATGTTTGTTTGAATAATCGAATGTAATCTCAAACTCACCAAACATAGATTCCAAGTCTATCAAAACATCTTGTTCACTTAGAAAATATTATTTATGAGCAGACATTATTAAAAGTACCGTTCGGTACTAACAAAAAATATATGAAAACATAATTTAATTAGGTTCTTTTCAACCCATAGTGCGTATTAAAAGCGTGTTATTAATCTAAAACATTGAATGTAGTGTTTTGTGGTTTGTAAGTACTAATGATACCTGTAACTTACCTTTATATTGCCGACACTACAGTGATAATGACCGCAAGAGATCGGTCGCAAGACCAACGGCTTTTTATAAAATAAATTTAGTTCACGAGTTCACGAACTCACGAAGAAGTTTGAGTTGTGACGTCACAATTCAATAGCCATTTGTATAGAGCGTTTTTGGGCTTGCCTAAAATATGTGCTCTTAAAGTTGTAATATCTCAGGTAACTCAAATGAGAATCAAGTGATTTTTTCAACGATGTTTCTTAAATTGAGGCGTCTTTTGATTAAACACATAAAAAAAATTTTGTCAAATACCCAAGAGCGACAGTATTACATGCTTTCCGAGGTACGTTGGTACAGACCAGCAATATCTCGACACCAGGCTCCCACAGAGTTTCTTCGAAATGCTTAGGTACAATTTTGGACTTAGAACAACCGCAGCATTTGCTATTGCAACTCACTATTTACTCTACCTAGCGTATTTTTTGGTCATTTGATGGAGCCCAAGCGTACTAGGATAAGTACTCTCAAAGAGTGAAATGTCCTTTCATTTATTTTTAGAACCATCCCTATACTTATAATGTAGGTACTTTTTACTTGAACAAAAATTAATACTCACTTTTTAAGTGACAGTCTCGTAATTAACCCATCAAAGTTACCGTCGAAGTTTGACTTTAAGCTTGCCTACTGCACACTCACAGCTATAATTTATTGAAATATATTTTCAATTTATGGACCTGATTAGACCTGACTTGATTTGACTGACTTTTTGGCAGTCAATATGGGGCATATGTTTAGCAATATTATACAGGGTGTATCTGTGAACATTTACATCCCTTTAACCACGTGTTCTATCAACCATTCTGAACAACATTTGTTAAACAACTTATCTAAATTCTTCGAAAAAATTTTCGACTCCCCATACAAAATGACCAAGTCACGTGACCGACTTTGTATGGAAAGGTAAAAATTTTTATTGCGAATTTTTAAAAGTCATGGAACAAATGTTGTTCAGAATGGTTGGTAGAACACGTGGTTAAAGGGATGTAAATGTTCACAGATACACCCTGTATATGTGATAGATAGCAGACAAGCAGGCGGATCACCTGATGGCAAGTAATTGCCGCCGCCTATGGACACCTGCAACACCAGTGAAATGAAATGAAAATAGTTTATTCAATTTAGGTCCATACAGAACACTTATGAATGTCAATATATTTACCACTGGTTCGGAATGTAGTTTTAGTAGTAGAGTCACAATTGCGCAGTTACCTTAAATTTTGAAAACGATCAGCAAGACACCTAGCTAGGCGATGTGATAGCAGGTGATGGAAACTCCTCAGAAAAAGGTACTCGACAAAATCCTGGTCGACCGGCACGAAGTAGTGTCACGGTCGGTTAAAATTTTACCAAAATTTAACATAAATGAACCTGAACAGCTAACAGCAGGACTTCTGTTAGCATTACCTCCGGTGTCTATAAAAACATCGCTTCGCTTTACCTACACTTCAATCCTAACCAATCACCAAGAATTTCGCGAAACTGCGATTTATGCTGTGAACGAAGACATTATAACTCCACCAGACATTTTTAATACGAGCTCCGGTATTAACCAACTTTCAGTCGCAAAGTATTGGCAGCTAGTGTTGCCCAACTATCGATATTAAAAGTATCGGTAATTTATATCAAAAATCATTCTATTAATAGTAATACAATAAAATGACTGCAATACTATAGTTAATATTGTAGTTAGTTACTAACAAACTATCATAGTATCGATAGTGTCGTCTTTATTTGCAACGATGCTATACACAATGTCGATAAAATTTGTTAGTAACGAATTTCAAGACTCATTCAATAGTATTGATTTGTTCTGTGCTATCAACAGTACTAACACTTGGCCGATCAATAGATCACGATTGGTTGGCTATCGATATTCGATTTTCTCTCATCTTAGCGAGTAAATCCTTGTTGCGACCAAAGCTGTTGCTTCGGAGCCCGGAATATGCTTTATATTCATATTCCTTATTTCAATCTATATGTTACAAAAGGTGATAGAAACAATATAGGTAATATTATACAATAAGGACCCTGTCGCTTAGAGCACGAGTCAGGATTTGGGGAGTCTGGTAATTACAATAAGGCGACCGTCATCGACAGTCGACTATTGATTGGCAACACTATGGAAGGCTGAGTTGGAGAATTTAATATCGAAACGATTAGTGCCTGCGAGGTCAATTTTCAGTCAGAAACTGAAAGTTCCAAAGCTCTGTTGTTGTTGGAAGTCCTTTTTCGTTTTGGGGTCAGTATAATTTTGTACCGAGAGTATTGGTAAACAGACGGACTAGAACAAAACAGGGGGCAATTCTCACACACTCGACTTTGAAGTCATATTAAATATTTGTATGGACTAATGTATGAAATCTCTTAATTCGACTTCAATGTCGAGTGCACGGGAAGTACCCCCCAGGAGGCCAATTTTCGGTTTTCGCCTTCTATGTCGAGTCGAATTCATGGAACGCATAACCTATAGGAGAACACAGAATACAGTCGACATTCCTTATCTTGTTCTCCATTGGGCTATGCGTTGCATGAAGTTGACTCGACATAGAAGGCGAAAACCGAGAATTGGCCTGCAGAATTTACGATTGATCTTTTTCACACCGTCCCTAATGTTATAGGTGATAATTTTTTAACTGCTACGCTTTGGCATTAATGAGCCGGCTCGACCGGAATGATGCCACTGCCTCACAGATTTTTTATTATTTTTACACTCAAAAGTCACCAAATTTCTCGTTGTTTGATTTCTTGTTGTGGTGACCATTCTTCTTTTTTTTTGTGACATTTCTTGCTGGGGCCCTATACCTTTCAATTAGTATGTCATGTTTTGTTGTCTGTAACTCTATGTAATTCTGTTTATTCAAAAAAGCAATGAATACTATATAATAAACCTAGGCAATATTTTTCGAAGAGCTTCAGCTGTAATCTCTAGAGTAAACATCTAAAGCATAAGTAGTATTACTTCACTTTGGGACTTAGCTTCTATTCAATTCCAACTAACACAATTCAAGGAGCGATCTTTTAGCTCCCGCTTGGAATTGATTTAAAAACACAATAAATGAGCTAGAATGCATTACCATCTGAATCGAGCGGATTTATCGACACAGGCCAGGCGCCTGCGTAAACAGAGAGATATTGCGTCGTATTAGACGGCGACGTTGGCTCCAAGATGCAGTGTGAGCTAGTGTTGCTGAACTATCGATGGTGAAAACTATCGATTATTGACCTCGGAAACTAAATAAATAAATATAAATAAATTGAGACAACATCACATACATTGTTCTGGCCCCAAACTAAGGTTTTCCCTTGTGCTATGGAAACCAGAAACAACGAAGGTACTACAAACACCCAGACCCAACACAAATATCAGCTGTTTCATCAACAAACATTTGTGTTGGTGCGAAAATCGAACCCGCGACCCTTACTTCTCAACCGGCGCTCAAACCATTGCACTAAACGGGTCTTCAACTATTCAGGATATCGATAGTACCATCGATAGTATTGCAAATGTAAATCGTATCGATATTATCGATAGGGAAATTGGAGCAATAGGTACTATTGATTTCATCATCATCTTCATAGGCCTTTACGTCTGTGGCTGATGTTTCAAGCAGCATCACGCAGTCTGATATTACAACTGCGCTCGTGCAGCCACTGTGCAGCTAAAGTTCTCATCATCATCATCAGCCTGTTGCAGTCCACCAGTGCTCCGACACACCCAACCAACCCGGATACTGTTAATGTACTGTGTCGGAGTGACTTCACTGACAGTTTATTAAGTGGCAGTGCAAATATCGAAAATGAGAGGGTATCTGAAGATGCACAAGCCGGGCGTAGCAGACGACGCCGAGCGCCTCCAGTTCGCTTGTGACCACGACTATCGATACTATTGATTTTTATTTTACCATCGAAAGTGGTCTATTGACAGCCAGCACTAGTGTGAGGAATCTTGTACAAGCTGTATATTAAGAAAAACATAGAACTATATTATGTATACTATGAGACTGGCGTAGGAAGGAGTAAATGTTTTTTAAGCTAATGTTAGTAGCTATGTCCAATCGTTAGATAAACATTGTGTGTTCGGTTAAATGTGAGAAACTTAATAATAATTGATGTACCTAATGTAACCACATTTACCGCAATAAATGATTTCTATTCTATTCTATTCTATATTTCTTTGGCACGCCTTATAATATGAAAGAGTGTGTGATCCAAGGGACCAGCCCTGGGATTCACATATTTGTTTTCCTAAATTTTTGTAGTCATTTATTGGGTCAATTAGATTAGTTTTTTTTGCTGAATTGTTAAAAACACCCATTAATAATTTTTGCTATATTGTATAGTTTTGACGGTGACCAATCGCTATGCATGAAACGCATTTTGAATACCCTTGCATAAAACATGTATCGTAAAAGGGTGAAAACGCGATTTGAACAGCCGATTTTGAGTAGAACGTGACCAAATGTGATGAAGGGGGTTTGTTTTACCCGACTGTGTGTGTCAAGAATGGTAATGTGTTTTCGCAAGGGCAAGTTTAGATTTAGTTCAATCGAATTTGCATTTACATTTTATGGG